>CAMZMU010000121.1:23417420-23762826 GCA_947311845.1 Poa pratensis
GCCGAGCCGAGGGTTGCATCTAGCCTTAGCCGAGACGATCGCTGGAAAAAAGAAGCGAAATAAGTGGCTCGAGGCGCGAGTTTGGAATGCATCTAGCCGAGCCGAGCTGGAAATATTAGCCGAGCCGAGGGTTGCATCTAGCCTTAGCCGAGACGATCGCTGGAAAAAAGAAGCGAAATAAGTGATCGCAGGGATTCGAACCGTGCATCTCCCACGCGCAGATAGGGAGGGCAGCCAATGGGCCGCAAATCTGTTTGTGATTGGAACAGACAGAAAGCTTATATAAACTCGACCCGTTCGGTCCACGGGATTTTCATAGAATTTCAAAGGAAAGCTAATTAATACTATGGAAGAGTTTCCTACGGTAGCGTTCTGAACAAAGGGAAGATAAATAGTGTTCCAGAGGAAAAGTTTCTTTGCCATGCATATTCCTAGATTACACAGGATTGAAAACATCCACCCAAACCAATGTTTTGGCGGAAGCCCGAGGCAAATAGTGGCTGCCGGCATGTTAAAGCAAATAAAATACTCCCAAGATGTCATGCATGAGGTGTGGGAAAAAACAATCACACTCTAGTCAAATAAAAACTACTGACACAAGTACTTAGCGTCTTAGCCCTAGAACTATGGCTGTTTTCCTCTACCTTTTCCATCGATCTGAACACACCTCCTGTACATTTTCTCATTCCTATTTCCTAAGTTTCACGCCGGCATTCCTTTTCCCATTCCAATGTTTCTCTGAATTCCTACGTTTCAGTTTCCTTCATAGCGAACAGGGTCTTAGCGGTAGACATTAACTGAATTTCATACAGAAAGAGTACGGATGGGACGCGACGGCGACAAAGATTTCAAACTCTGAAATTTAGGACCAAATTATCCAAAACTAATTTTAAAAAAATTACCAACATGAAATTGAAATATAGATGAACCCATTTTCATGAAAAACTTGATAATTATAGCAAGTGGTTTTTTAACCTACTGGAAATGACCATTATTTTTCTACTATATTATGACCAAATTAGCCATACTTGACAAGTACTTTTATTTTGTGACAAGTCTAAATGGTTCGTAGTCTAGGTCTGGTGCATGTGGTCTAAATGTCTAGTAATTCGTATAGGTATGTATCTACCACCTTTGATACATTTGACCCACATGCACCCCCTAACCATCTTAACCTAGCACATTTGTGACATGTGGACCCACATGCAATACTGATGACCATCTATTTATATTTACCATCTTTAGAACATGTGGACCCACATGCAACACTTTTAATTATGTTTGCATGTTGTGGGACCCGCATGATACTTTTAGGTCAAACTGTTTAGCGCTGGTGCATGTGAATCCAAACAAGTAGGTTATATAAGTATGTATCTACCATCTTGGGACTGTGGATCCACATGTAACACCCTAGCCATCTTGAACTAACGCATATGGAAAAAGAATTGGTCATTTCGAGCAGGTGGAAAAAAATCATTTGCTTACAAATGAACCCGTTCATTCTGAGCAAAAAAAAATGATATGTTGGACTTGTCAAAAATTAAACCCTACACGTGGCAGAATGCACTTTTTTGAAACATTTGTTAAGCAAAAAATAAATAATATGTTGGACTTGTCAAAAAAATATTTTGCTCAACAAATGTTTCGAAGAAAATGCATTTTAGGTCAAGAAATCTACGAAAAAATGACCAATCATTTTAGCGAATCTAGCGATAAGTGAGGCTCCAGTTTAGGTACTCACGTACTTCTATGGCCTACCCTTACAGAGTCAATGAGAAAAGCCAATTGGTCTACCATTTTGACATTGTTCCAAGGGGTAGACAACGCACGATAGAGAGATCATCACGGTCCGTGAAGAATCTATGATATTATGCATCGAGATCAGTCGAAAAGTTGGACTTGATCCTAATATTCGTGTGTAGGTGTGGTGTGAATTTGAGGAGACAATATCCAACCTCCAAATTCAAAGAATTACCAGTTTGCCATTATTCTCACCGTTTTTTATGGAAATATTAAAAAAAATGAAAACATTGCAAACATAGCTAGAAGTGCTACGTCAAAATGGCTAGGGGTGTTGCATGTGGGTCCACATGTTTCAAATGTGCTAGATACATATCTAAATGACCTACTAGACATCTGGATCCACATGCACCATCCTTAGAAGCTTGAACTACAACTAGCATGTGGGTCCCACAATATTCAACATAGATAGGAGTGTTGCATGTGGGTCCACATGTCCCACAGGTGGTAGATATACAACTAGATGGTTATGAGTATTCCATGTGCGTCCACATGTCCTAGATGTGCTAGGGCAAGATGACTAGGTCTGTTGCATGTGGGTCCACATGTTCCGAAGGTGGTAGACACATACATGTATGACTTACTAGACATCTGGAAGCACATACACCAGCCCTAGATAGTTTGATGTAGAACTATCATGTGGGTCCCACAATATGCAACATAGTTAGGAGTGTTGCATGTGGGTTCACATGTCTCAAAGGTGGTAGATAAGCTAATCCAACCAATCTTGCTTGCACAATGGAAAGATATATACAACCAGACGGTTATAAGTATTTCACGTGGGTCCACATGTCCCAGATGGTCAAGATGACCAAGGGTGTTGCACGTAGGTCCACGTGTCACAAAGCTAAACATACATATATGACGTACTAGACATTTGGACCCACATGTACTAGCCCTAAAAAGCTTAACGTAGAACTATCATGTGGGTCCCAAAATATGCAAACATAGCAAGGAGTGTTTCATGCGGGTCCACATGTCCGAGAGGTGGTAGATATACAAATATATTACTATGAGTGTTGCATGTGGGTCCACATGTCCCCGGTGCGTTAGGTCAAAATGGCTAAGGGTGTTGCATATGGGTCCCCATGTCCCAAATGTGCCCATATTACCTACTAGACATTTAGACGCACATGCACCAGCCCTAGACAGGTTTGACGTAGAACTATCATGTGGATCCCACAATAGAAGTTTTGTATGTGGGTCTACATGTGCCAAAGTGGTAAATATTGATTTAGATCGCTATGAGTGTTGCATGTAGATCCACATGTCCCAGATTTGCTAGGTAAAAATGACTAGGGGTGTTGCATGTGGGTCCAGATGTCTCAAACATGGTAGATACATACTTATAAGACCTACTCTCTTTGTATCATGTCACTTCAAAAATTATTGTTTTATCGTTTACCTACTCGAGCACGAGTAGGAACTAAGCTTGGGATGCTGATACGTCTCAAACGTATCTATAATTTTTGATGTTCCATGCATGTTTTATATCAATTGTCACATGTTTTATATGCACTTTATATCATATTATGACATTTATTAGACTAACCTACTAATAGTTGCCAAAGTGCACAATGTTCTTGTTTTACACTTTAATGTGTAGGAATTATCAAAATTGGGCAAAGGAAACCTTGTTGGAGTCAAATTGGGACTTTCCAGAAATCTGTCTGAAAACTATTTTCAAAGATCGTCATGTTCGGGCCTGAAGACGACGTCAAATGGAAAAAGTCTAGTCGCGAAAGTTGCTGGAAATTTTCCGCCGCACGTTTTATACAAAAGGTTCATCTCCAGCCGAGTTCGTATGCGCCCTGTGCAGGCCCGACAAGCCGGCTCGGCCAGGAAAACCCTGACCCGCGCCGAGGCCACGTGTGGCTGCCTCGGGGACCTTCTGAAGCTGCCCTTTGGACCATAAATAGCCCCCGCGGAGTAAACCCTAACACAATTGACGAAACTCCCGAATACATCTCCGTGCTCCGTCGCCACGAAACTCCGTTTCGCGGGTCAGAAGGTCCTGTTTCGGTACCCTGCCGGGACGGGGAATTACCCCGGAGCCATCTCCATCGACGCCACCGCCATCTTCATCGTCATTGCTGACTCCCATGATGAGGAGGGAGTAGTTCTACCCGAGGCTGAGGGCTCTACCGGTAGCTATGTGGTTTATCTCTCTCTCTCCCATGGTATGATCTTTATGTGATCATGAGCTTTGTAATCTAGTTGAATCCATAGATGTACTCTTCATTACCTTATATGCTACTCAAGTGGTTTTATTAATGTAATCTCCGGAGTCACCTTTGTCCCACGGTGTGAAGTTGACAGTCTGCGCCCCGTGTGTGGCTCTTAGGCTAAAGATAACAGGAATACTTATCATGAGTTATTATTTGCGTTGGATGTCTCTATGAAATTGCGGTGTTTGTCTAGTACCTTTTAGGGCGCTCAAGTTGACAGTGTGGGGTTAACTAGACATGGGAATGCGACTTTAAGGTGTGCTTTTATAGCCCTACGCGGTGGATTGGTGTTCGTTATCCAACGAGAAAATAACTCAGAGTAGCATAGTGAAGAGGAAATATCTATGTATTCAATTATATTATTATTGTTGAGAGTGTCCACTAGTGAAATTATGATCCCTAGGCCTTGTTTCTAAGCATTGAAACACCGTTTACAACAAGTTCTGCCACATGTTTGCTTGCTGCCATTTTTATTTCAGATTGCAATTACTACTTATAATCATCCATATTACTTGTATTTCACTATCTCTTCGCCGAACTAGTGCACCTATACACCTGACAAGTGTATTGGGTGTGTTGGGGACACAAGAGACTTCTTGTATCTTAATTGCAGGGTTGCTTGAGAGGGATATCTTTGACCTCTACCTCCCTGAGTTCGATAAACCTTGGGTGATTCACTTGAGGGAAACTTGCTGCTGTTCTACAAACCTTTGCACTTGGAGGCCCAACACTGTCTACAAGAATAGAAGCGTGCGTAGACATCAAGCTATTTTCTGGCGCCGTTGCCGGGGAGGTAAGGTAAAAGGTACTCACATCCTCCAGCTACTTAGCTATTTTCTAGCACTGTTGCTGACGTGTGAGTGCTCGAAGGTATTTCCTTTAGATTCTGCAATTATATCTTTTTGTTTCTTGTTTTTATTTCACTAGTTAGGCTTAATGGAAAACAACAAAAAAATTAGAGAGCTTTATGAAATTTATCTTGAATTAGGACATGATGCTTTTGAAGAGAAAATTAAAAAACCTATGGAAAATTATTTGCATGATGGTAGCAATGTTATTACTATAAATTCTTTGAACACCATTATTGCTAATGCTATGGAAGAATTTAAGCTTGGGGAAGCCGTTGTTGATAAATGTGTTATTTTTAGTCCCCCAAGTTTTGAGGAGAAAATTTTCTTTGATGATACTTTGCCTCCAATATATGATGATTATAATCATTGTGATATTTTCACTCCACCTAATTGAGGATATAGTTTATGTTGATTATGATATGCCTCCTATATATGATGTTTACAATGATGAATATGATATTTTCAGTCCATCTACTATTGAGGATAAAATTCATTATGATTATTCTATGCCTCCAATTTATGATGATTACAATGATGGTTGTGATAGTTTTACTCCCACTATTACTAATGAAATTGATTATGCTTATGTGGAGAGTAATGATAATTTTATGCATGTGGATCATGATAAGAATGCTTTATGTGATAGCTATATTGTTGAGTTTATTCATGATGCCACTGAAAATTATTTTGAGAGAGGGAGACACGGTTTCATATATCTCAATAATATTAAGTCTCCTCTCTTTATGTTGAAAGTTTTAAAGCTGCACTTGTTTTGGTTTCCTACGCTAGTCTCTTTGTGCTACATTGATTTGTTTTCTTACAAGGCTCCTATGCATAGGAAGAGTGTTAGATTTAAACATGTTTTATATATGCTTCTTGATGCTCTCTTTTATGTTTCAACTCTCATCTTTATGTGAGCATCATAAAAATCATTATGCCTAGCTAAAAGGCGTTAAAGAAAAGCGCTTATGGGAGGCAACCCATTATTTCTATTTTCTGCAATTTTTCTTTATTTGAGTCAAGGAGTTTGTTTACTTATGTAGAAACTCCTTTGTATCTTTATTTTCTTGCATTGTTGTGCCAAGTAAGGCCTCTAATAGGAAGATGATGCTAGATTTGGATTTCTGCGCAGAAACAGATTTTTGCTGTTCACCGTTTTGCTTCTGTAAAATCACAGAAAAATTATTTAAATATGAAATTTTTTGTGCGTGATCCTCAGATATGTATGCATCTTTCGTTAGTTCAAAGTTTTTTCGATCTGAGCGTCGTAAGTGCCTTGAAAAAATTCGTCTTTGCGGACTGTTCTGTTTTAGACAGATTATGCCTTTTTATTTTGCATTCTCTCTTTTACTAGTGTTGAGTGAAATTCTTTTTTTGGGTGGAAGAGCTTCACATAACATCAGTGGCAGTAGCTAATGTTTAAAGTAACAAATCATATTGCGTCTTTATAGAACATGTGAGTTTTTGATTGTGCACTAACCCTCTAATGAGATCTACTTCGAGTTTGGTGTGACGGAAGTTTTCAAGGGTCAAGAGAGAAGAGTGATATAATAGGATGGAGAAGAGTGAAGAGCTCAAGCTTGGGGAGGCTCCCATGGATCTCCCCAGCATATTTCAAGAAGACTCAGGCGTTTAAGCTTGGGGATGCCCAAGGCATCCCCTTCTTCATCGGCAAAATTATCAGGTCATCTCTAGTGAAACTATATTTTAATTCTTTCACATCATATGTGCTGTTCTTGGAGCGTCTGTGTGCTTTTATTTTCAGTATTGTACTTTTATTTTTTGCAATAAGCTTGATCACAACATTCTTGATTGGGAGAGAGACACGCTCCGCTTTTTCATGTGAATACTCCTATTCTTCACTCATATTTGTTGAGTATTTATATCTAGCGCTGTTCAGCTTTTAGCTCTTGTTTTCATGTATCTCTTGTCAGAGCTATTATCTTTCTTTTGTAGAAAGTACTCTCTTGCTTCACTTATATTTGTTTGGAGAGTTGAATTAAATAAATTGATTGGTGTTTGGTGGTTCAGAAAATGTTGCATGTGGTAATTGGTATAATGAAAAACTTGCATAATCTTGTAGATCATTGAACTTTGATAACCTGATTCCTTGCAAACGTTTTGAGGTATTAAGTAATAGATGGTAAAGCTTGCTGGTTAATTAAGTTAAAATCACTAGTGAATTATTGTCTTTAAGCTTATACCGTACTACAAACACTAAAATTGTTGAAGGTGTAGTCGGACTTGATAGCTTTCCATGTCTGAAAAGTGGTTCGTAATAACTAGGTTGTGTGTGAAGGTCGAGGGATCTAACGGGGTACGTGTGCCGCCGTGAACGTCCCTCCTTGGGGTAAATGTTAACAATGCGCTTAATGTTGAACCTGCCAGTTGTTTGCAATAAACTTGTGAGTTCTTTTTACTAATGTTAAGCTACGGTTTTAGCACTTCCACCATCCAAATTTGCTAGCCTCTTCGGTGCTGTGCATTGCCCTTTTCTCACATTGAGAGTTGTGCATACTTCAGCAGTACATCCAAAACCGTGGGAGGACTTCCTCTTGTTCTCCTACACATAAGCCCATACATCTTCCTCAAAACAGCCACCATACCTACCTACCACAGCATTTCTATAGCTGTTCCGAGATATATTGCCATGCAACTTCCATTTTACATTACATGACTTGTTGTCATTTATCATTTATATATTGCTTTGCATGATTCTATACAGCTGATGTGTGGTTTACCCATGTTACGCTAGATCATTGCACATCCTGCTACACTGGCAGAGTCATACAGTTTTATACATCATGTTTTGTTCATTATGAGTTATTTGTACCAAAAGTTTGTAATCATATTAGAGTGTTGCCCCTGCTAGAAAAGAGCCATGGAGGCCATCGAAAAGTGAAACAGAAAAAGAAAAAAAATATAAAAAAAAAGAGAAAAAAGAAGAAAAAAAAGAATAAAGAAAAAGGGGGGCAACACTACTATCCTTTATCAAAGTTGTGCTCATGTTTAGCACTGCAGTTTCATAGTTATCATTTTTTGCTCATGTTTAGCACCTATGCTCCATTTGAGAGAGGTTTCATGTTTACTAGTATAACTATGTGGGGAATATTACGTTATAGAACTTGGGTTGTATATTCCAACGATGAGCTTCCTCAAAAGTGCTCTAGGTCTTCATGAGCAACCGAGTTGGATGCACCCCCACTAGTTCCATTGGAGAGCTTTCATACACATATAGCTCTATGTGCATCCGTTGCATGGCAATCACTACTCCTTGCATAGCTTCGATTATAAGACTTCCTCTTGTCTAATGATCACTTATAGCTTTGTGAGACTTTCTTCCATTGGCCTTCCAAACCCCCATTAACGTTCTCTTTGCCATAACATCCTGGTGTCAATACTAAATGCTTACGCTCACCGGTTGAGTAGACCTCGAAACAGTGGATTCATTACGTTCATGTTTACTTTTACTTGATTGGATCCGTTCTCTATGTTATGAAAAATTGCTTGATGCTTGGAATTGAAGGATAGAACTCTACACTGGATACTTAAAACATCTATAATGAATCTTGTACGGTTTCATGTCTTAAAGGCCGTCATTCATGAAAACTTTAGCTTGTTTAACTATTTTGCTTTATTATCTCTTATTTAATATCAATTATAGACATTTGCTTTGAATGATTTGATCTCAGCTCATTTACCATTACATCATTATTAGATCAAGATTATGTTGGTAGCATGTCACTTCAAAAATTATTGTTTTATCGTTTACCTACTCGAGCACGAGTAGGAACTAAGCTTGGGATGCTGATACGTCTCAAACGTATCTATAATTTTTGATGTTCCATGCATGTTTTATATCAATTGTCACATGTTTTATATGCACTTTATATCATATTATGACATTTATTGGACTAACCTACTAATAGTTGCCAAAGTGCACAATGTTCTTGTTTTACACTTTAATGTGTAGGAATTATCAAAATTGGGCAAAGGAAACCTTGTTGGAGTCAAATTGGGACTTTCCAGAAATCTGTCTGAAAACTATTTTCAAAGATCGTCACGTTCGGGCCTGAAGACGACGTCAAATGGAAAAAGTCTAGTCGCGAAAGTTGCTGGAAATTTTCCGCCGCACGTTTTATACAAAAGGTTCATCTCCATCCGAGTTCGTATGCGGCCTGTGCAGGCCCGACAAGTCGGCTCGGCCAGGAAAACCCTGACCCGCGCCGAGGCCACGTGTGGCTGCCTCGGGGACCTTCTGAAGCTGCCCTTTGGACCATAAATAGCCCCCGCGGAGTAAACCCTAACACAATTGACGAAACTCCCGAATACATCTCCGTGCTCCGCCGCCACGAAACTCCGTTTCGGGGGTCAGAAGGTCCTGTTTCGTGTAACATCCCAAAAATATTATCAATATTACATTCCAAAAATGAGAGCCAACAAAAACTTTTGTTGTTTATTGTGTGTTGATTTCTTCTTGTTACCTAAGTTGTTTGATCTTGATGTGTGTGTTGCTTGCTCTAATGAACACTTGAAGAAAAAGTAGAAAACAAAATAAAGTTATAAAGAAGGAAAAATAAAAGTGACAAGTTGTCACATGAAATTCTTCAAGTGACAAACTCAATTATTTTTAAACCAAAGTCAGTGGAGTTGTATTGTAAACACTCCCATTTTGATTCTTACTACTTTCCCTCTCCAATGTTATTTTTAAAAACTAATTTTAAAATTGAAAAGTAAAATCAATTTGAAATAAACCAATTTACCAAATTCAAAACCCTATGAAAGAAAATGATGCAAAACATTTTATTTTGCAAAGCCAATTTTTGTGGAGCTTCTACATGTTATGGGGAGGCCCCACAATTATTTGCAAATTTTTCTAAAATGTTTAAGTGCCCCAATTAAATCCCAGAAAAGCTTCTGGATATTAAAAAGAAACTGGAAAATAAAGAAAAGAAGAAGCAGGGGGCTTTCTGCAAAAGGGTCGTCGACTCCAACCCCGACGACCATCGCCGTGTCGCCGTGGCGTTGCTCGCCGTTTCCGCGCTCCCCAGGCCCCCCCTGGCCGCGCTCTCCCTCGCTCCCGTGCCTCTGCAGCCGCGGCGCCGCAGAGGAGAGCACTTACGCCGTCCCTCGCCTCGAATCCAACCCAGCGCCGCCGTGGCAGCCGCGGCGATGCCGGCCCAAATTCGCGCACACCTCTGCGCCTCGACACGCACAGCTCGAGCCAGAGCTTCTAGAACATGTCCGGACCCCGGTGAACGCCTAGTCTCCACGTCCCTCGCACCGCCGCGTCGGATTGGGGGAAAATATCTCCGCCGTGCGCCATGGACGTCGCCGTGCACTCCGTCCACGATGCGCCGGCCCCCGCGCTATAAAACCACCCCCGCACCCCTCTGGGAACACCACACCACCCCACTCCCTCACTGCCCCCTCTCGATTCACCGTGAGCCGCCAGAAGGGCGTGCTGTGCCGCAGCCACTGCCGCCGTCGAGGTCCGTCGTGGCCGCAGCGCCTCGCTGCACCATTCTACCCTCTGACCCCTCTACACTGTTGCCTGAGCTCACCGCACTCACCCCATCCCTTTTCCCCTTTGATCAGTGCCCAGACGCGGCCGTTGAACCTCGCCGGAGTTGCTGTCCGTGGCCAAGGAAGACGGAGACCTCGCCGCCGACGAACCACTCCGTCCCAGCAAGCAGGACTCGGCCAGAAGCTCTCCCCACGCCGCCGCCGTCGATTCGCATCACCACCTCGACCTCCCGAGCCCCCTAGGTGAGCCAAGCGTGCACCTCGCCGTCGCCGGAGCCACGGTGCCGCCCAGAAATGGTCGTCGCCGATGGTTTCGTTGCGGGCCGTTGGATCTCCATCCAACGGTAGCGTACCGCTTCGATTAGAAAAGAAAGAGAGAGAGAGACTGACGGGCGGGCCCCGCTCGTCAGGTTTTAAATCTTTTTCCCACGCGCGCTGTGTCGCTGCCATGTAGGCCCCACTGGTCAGAGATTTAAACATTATCCATAACTGGATTTCTCTGTTTAAAATGGAAATTATGAAATCAGTACTGGATCCAACTTCGAAATTCAATATCTCAAGATTTAGGAATCCAAATAAATCAAACTCAATTGTTATGGAAAGCTTATCAAAATGTTTAACCAACCCAATTGGATTCATTCCATTTAATTAAATAAATAAAAAGTATTATTAAAAATACTACAGAAGGTTTAAATTCTAAACTTGTTTGTTTCTGATACTCTATTAGTCCAAATAATTCCAAACCAATTTTGTTAGCTTAGTACTGCCTTGTATTAGCTCCCCTAATTTTGGTAGAATTATTTGTGCAGTAGTATTTGTTTAGTATAAAGTTGAAGTTAAAACACCCTTCTGCACTCAAACATTTAATTATGATAAATGGTTAACCCAAGTGAATTAGGACCAATTTTGTTAGATCACATTTAGTCATGTTTAGTCACCCCTAAAAGGATTTAATTTTTGAAGCAATAGAATTTAAATGGTAGCCAAAACTTGGTTATTAAGCTTCTGGATTCAAACAAATGTGTAGGAAGTTTAGTAACTCCAATTGAACCAAATCAAATTGTGTTGTCTTCTACACATCAGAAGCTTTCCATAGAATTTTAGTTTGTATTTTGGTGACCAACAGAACTCAAGTTATTGAATTAAACATGATCAACAAGTTTCTGCCATAATTTTGAACATAAGCAAATGATGTTTAATTCAATTATTTTGAAACCAAATTGTATGGTTTGATGTGTGCAGTAGCTATGTGTGATGTTCATGATTGTTGTGTTGAGATGATTGCTTGTATAGCTTAGTGATTGTTTGCATTGTTTGTTTATTAATTAGACGAGAACGTTGTCGGATATATCGAGGAAGGAGAGTTTGCTGAAATTGAAGAACAAGAGCAAGATCACTTTGCCAAGCAAGGCAAGCTATTCTCTGAGCTTGCACTACAAACTTATGCATCTACTTTCATAACATGTTTTACTCTCAAAGCAAGATTTATAAAACCCATTTCAAAAGTATATGGATATTATTTTGCCACCCTATGTAGTAGTTTATATAAAACTTTAGGATGGGAAACAATGTTGTTTATTCAAAACTCCTTTGAAATTACTTATGAGTTTATGAAATGCCGAGATGTCGGTGTTGGAATGGAGAAGTGGAAAATGTGGATGTTTATGAAAAATGCACAGTGTCCTAGTACTATGACGACCAATCTTACCCTGTGCGACCACATTTACCATATATGGGAAAAGGCTTAGTCATGTAGTTTGCTCTTATTAGTATGGGATACCTCATCGACGGAGATGACTCCGTTATGCATGAGGGGATGGTCCGAGGACCTACCCCCTGACCCGGGTCCTCACACAAGCTGGTGGGGAGGATAGAAGGTTCCACCATAAACCGCCGGACAAAACTATGAGTCCTCACACTTAGGGTTTCTGATGGGAAACTGGACTGGGTGTTGATGGAAAGTGTCATATGGAAGGATCCTGTACTAGCATGAGCAAATAAGAGGCTATGGCCGGCGGCTTACTTCGCATACACCTGGTATGGCGAGACGTGGCAGACACGATGAGTGCCGGATGGATGTGGGCTAAAAGCGTGCTACCTCTGCAGAGTGTTAAAAACTATTCGAATAGCCGACTCCTCGGATATGGACAATTGGGAGACTGTCCTAAGACCTTGTGCAAGTTTTTAAAAAGACTTTGAGTTTTAAAAAAAGAAAATGAAGTGGAGAATGTTTCCTACACCTATACCAACGGATCAGTATGAGGTGGTTGGATGAAAGTGGACCATGACGGACTATGGTCGGAAAAAGGAGGAGTTTTGAAGAAACAGATAAAATGGTGATCTCTTTAAAAGTGGTTATAAAACTCTTCTTACCTTTTTTCAATAAAGATATAGAGATGTTTTAAATAAATAAAAGTTGTCAACTAAAATAAACTAGTGCATACTCATGTTGGGGTAGTTTGCGAGTACATTCAAATGTACTCATATTGGTTTCGTCCCTGGCTATTGACCTAGCCAGACTACGAGGAGGAGCACTACGCCGAGCAGGAGTATGGCGACTTCTACGCCAACTAAGGATCTCCACAAGTTAGCTGCCTGTCGGGTTGTCATCGTTAGGATACGATGTCTACTACGCCGTAGCTTCCGCTGATACTTTGGTTTGGCCCTTGAAGGCACCTATGTAAGAACTTGGTCTAAATGACCATTTATGTAAGACTTTTTATTCGGTATTGTAATGGATGTAAACTTTGGTATCCAATTCGGATTATGTGCAACGACAGACTGATCACGGGATCGTTGTGTTAAGCATAATCGGGTATTTCGGACAGCTAGTCCGGGGTCCCCACATTTCGGTACCCTGCCGGGACGGGAATTGCCCCCGGAGCCATCTCCATCGACGCCACCGCCATCTTCATCGTCGTTGCTGACTCCCATGATGAGGAGGGAGTAGTTCTCCCCCGAGGCTGAGGGCTCTACCGGTAGCTATGTGGTTTATCTCTCTCTCCCATGGTGTGATCTTTATGTGATCATGAGCTTTATAATCTGGTTGAATCCATAGATGTACTCTTCATTATCTTATATGCTACTCAAGTGGTTTTATTAATGTAATCTCCGGAGTCACCTTTGTCCCACGGTGCGAAGTTGACAGTCTGTGCCCCGTGTGTGGCTCTTAGGCTAAAGATAACAGGAATACTTATCATGAGTTATTATTTGCGTTGGATGTCTCTATGAAATTGCGGTGTTTGTCTAGTACCTTCTAGGGCGCTCAAGTTGACAGTGTGGGGTTAACTAGACATGGGAATGCGACTTTAAGGTGTGCTTTTATAGCCCTACGCGGTTGACAGTGTGGGGTTAACTAGACCTGCCCAGTAGCAAAGAAAATGGCTAAGGGTGTTGCATATGGGTCCCCATGTCCCAAATGTGCCCATATTACCTACTAGACATTTAGACGCACATGCACCAGCCCTAGACAGGTTTGACGTAGAACTATCATGTGGATCCCACAATAGAAGTTTTGTATGTGGGTCTACATGTGCCAAAGTGGTAAATATTGATTTAGATCGCTATGAGTGTTGCATGTAGATCCACATGTCCCAGATTTGCTAGGTAAAAATGACTAGGGGTGTTGCATGTGGGTCCAGATGTCTCAAACATGGTAGATACATACTTATAAGACCTACTCTCTTTGTATCAAAAAATAAGATGTTTTAGCCCTTTCTGTCACAAACTATCTAGACTTGTTTTAGCGCAAGATGCATATGAATCTATATTCTAAAACGTGTCTAGAAACATGCAGTCCAGAAAAGGGTAAACCATCTTATATTTTTAATACGGAGGGAGTATTAGAAATCTAGACCCACATGAAGCAGCCCTATACATCTTGACGTAACTATCATGTGGTTCCCACAACATGCGTGATACGTCTCAAACGTATCTATAATTTTTGATGTTCCATGCATGTTTTATATCAATTGTCACATGTTTTATATGCACTTTATATCATATTATGACATTTATTAGACTAACCTACTAATAGTTGCCAAAGTGCACAATGTTCTTGTTTTACACTTTAATGTGTAGGAATTATCAAAATTGGGCAAAGGAAACCTTGTTGGAGTCAAATTGGGACTTTCCAGAAATCTGTCTGAAAACTATTTTCAAAGATCGTCATGTTCGGGCCTGAAGACGACGTCAAATGGAAAAAGTCTAGTCGCGAAAGTTGCTGGAAATTTTCCGCCGCACGTTTTATACAAAAGGTTCATCTCCATCCGAGTTCGTATGCGCCCTGTGCAGGCCCGACAAGCCGGCTCGGCCAGGAAAACCCTGACCCGCGCCGAGGCCACGTGTGGCTGCCTCGGGGACCTTCTGAAGCTGCCCTTTGGACCATAAATAGCCCCCCGCGGAGTAAACCCTAACACAATTGACGAAACTCCCGAATACATCTCCGTGCTCCGCCGCCACGAAACTCCGTTTCGCGGTCAGAAGGTCCTGTTTCGGTACCCTGCCGGGACGGGGAATTACCCCCCGAAGCCATCTCCATCGACGCCACCGCCATCTTCATCGTCATTGCTGACTCCCATGATGAGGAGGGAGTAGTTCTACCCCGAGGCTGAGGGCTCTACCGTAGCTATGTGGTTTATCTCTCTCTCTCCCATGGTATGATCTTTATGTGATCATGAGCTTTGTAATCTAGTTGAATACATAGATGTACTCTTCATTATCTTATATGCTACTCAAGTGGTTTTATTAATGTAATCTCCGGAGTCACCTTTGTCCCACGGTGTGAAGTTGACGGTCTGCGCCCCGTGTGTGGCTCTTAGGCTAAAGATAACAGGAATACTTATCATGAGTTATTATTTGCGTTGGATGTCTCTATGAAATTGCGGTGTTTGTCTAGTACCTTTAGGGCGCTCAAGTTGACAGTGTGGGGTTAACTAGACATGGGAATGCGACTTTAAGGTGTGCTTTTATAGCCCTACGCGGTGGATTGGTGTTCGTTATCCAACGAGAAAATAACTCAGAGTAGCATAGTGAAGAGGAAATATCTATGTATTCAATTATATTATTATTGTTGAGAGTGTCCACTAGTGAAAGTATGATCCCTAGGCCTTGTTTCTAAGCATTGAAACACCGTTTACAACAAGTTCTGCCACATGTTTGCTTGCTGCCATTTTTTTCAGATTGCAATTACTACTTATAATCATCCATATTACTTGTATTTCACTATCTCTTCGCCGAACTAGTGCACCTATACACCTGACAAGTGTATTGGGTGTGTTGGGGACACAAGAGACTTCTTGTATCTTAATTGCAGGGTTGCTTGAGAGGGATATCTTTGACCTCTACCTCCCTGAGTTCGATAAACCTTGGGTGATTCACTTGAGGGAAACTTGCTGCTGTTCTACAAACCTCTGCACTTGAGGCCCAACACTGTTTACAAGAATAGAAGCGTGCGTAGACATCAATGCGACATAACTATGATTGTTGCATGTGGATAGAGACGTCCCAAAGGTGGTAGATAGATAAAGAGATGAATATGAGTGTTGCATGTGAGTCCAAATGTCCCACATGTGTAAGGTCAAAATGGCCAGGGTGTTGCATGTGGGTCCACATGTTTCAAAGGTGGTAGATACATATATATGACATACTAGACATCTGTATCCACATGCACCAGGCTTAGAACCTTGAACTAGAATTGTCATGTGGGTCCCACAATATTTAACATATAGATAGGAGTGTTGCATGTGGGTCCACATGTCCCAAAGGTGGTAGATATACAGCTAGATGGCTATCAATGTTCCATGTGGGTCCACATGTCCCAGATGTGCTAGGATACGATAGCTAGGTCTGTTGCATGTGGGTCCACATACGTGTATGACTTACTAGACATCTGGACCCATATACACTAATCCTAGACAGTTTGATCTAAAACTATCATGTGGATCCCACAACATGTATCATAGTTAGGAGTGTTGCATGTGGATCCACATGCCCCAAAGGTGTTAGATATACAACTACACGGCTATGAGTATTTCTTGCGAGTCCACATGTCCCAGATATTAGGGGTTGCACGTGGGTCCACGTGTCACAAATCACAAAGTAAATATACATATAGGACCTACTAGACATTTGGCCCCACATGCACCAGCCCTCAAAAACTTGACCTAGAACTATCATGTGGGTCCCACAACATGCAAACATATCAAGGAGTGTTGCATGTGGGTCTACATGTCCCAAATGTGCCTATATTATCTACGAGACATTTGGACGCACATGCACCAGCCCTAGACAGGTTTGATCTAGAACTATCATGTGGGCTCCACAATAGAAGTGTTGCATGTGGGTGTACATGTCCCAAAGTGGTAGATATTTATTAAGATCACTATGAGTGTTGCATTTGGGTCCACATGTCCTAGATTTGCTAGGTAAAATGACTAGGATGTTGCATGTGGGTCCACATGTCCCAAAGACGGTAGATATACAACTAGATGGCTATGACTGTTGCATTTGGGTCCACATGTCCCAGATGTGCCAGATCAAAATGGCTAGGGTGTTGCATGCATGTGGGTCCACATGTCCCAAAGGTGTCATATATACATTTAGATGGCTATGAGTGATGCATGTGGGTCCACATGTCACATATTTGCTAGGTAAAAAGGATTAGGGGTTACATGTGGGTCCACATGTCTCAAAGGTGGTAGATATGTAGACATATGGACCCACATGCAACCGCACTATACATTGACGTAGAACTATTTGTGGTCCCACAACATGCACCATAGCGATGATTGTTAAATGTGGACCCACATGTCTCAAAGGTGGTAGATACATAGATATCTGGATCCACATGCAGCAGCAATATACAATTTGACGTAGAACTATCTGTGGGCCCCACAACATGCAACATAGTCAGAATACCATTTTTTCGTCATACATATTGAGGAAAAAAATAAATAATATGTTGAACTTGTCACAAAATAAAAATACTTGTCAAGGATGCCTAATTTGGTCAGGAAAAGATAATGGGTCATTTCGAGCAGGACGAAAAAATCAACTGCAATAAAGTCTTTCGTGAAAATGGGTTCATCTATATTTAAATTTCATGTTGGTAATTTTTTAGAATTAGTTTGAATGATTTGATGCTCAAATTCAGAACAATGGAAATCTTCTCCGATAGTTAGGACATGTATTACTTGTGTTGTGTACGCTCAGATCTAAAGAAAATTCAGATATGATTTAATAAGATGCATAATGCATGGTTACCGAGACGGTTTCTGCCATGGTTGTGCTCGCGCCGAGCTCTGGCTTGTTCTCGTGCCGTTGTGCTTCTCTACTCGCCTCTTCCACTTCAGCCACCGCAGGACCGACCGTTGCTCCGCACCCAGCAGCCCAGCGCACACACCAGCAGCACTTCACAAACCCGCCGCGAGTTCCTAGACCGTGCCGCCCCTGAAGACTTTCTGTCTGAAATTCAGTTACGGAAATGTGTAGTTACCACCCGGGAGAATATCCCCCGTCTCTGCACCGTTCGATATAACATTGGAATTGGTGCACACTGAATATTAATATTACAATTAGACATTCAATTTGTAACCTTCTATCACAATTAGACTAAAATTTGAAGACTTAAGACCAAGCGTAACTAGCTGAGACTGTGAAATTTTGGCGCGTTGAGCTGGCCGAACTAACTGTGATGAGAGTGCGTAAATTTGGCGCGGGAGCACTGGAGCTCCAACTCCAATAGCAATCACTAGGTGAAGAAACGAACGTGCATGCACATCCGGGCCCGGGGCAGCAGCGTGCTGGCCAACTTGGTCAAAGGCCTACAGAAATCAGTTGAGAAAACAGTTCGTCTAATGCCCAATCTCACTCCATCCCTCGATAAACAACCTGCATGCACATGATGTACGTAGACAATCGACGTTAAATTAGGTGGTTAAAGTATCTTATTACCTAATTGCCGCTTCATTTGTCAGAAACCGGCCAGACAATCCAAACATGCAGGAATCTCGAACCATCAAATCGGACGGTAGCTATTGGGTGCCATTCTCCCCGTGGTAACGAATCCGCACTCAATTCAGCTAACATCACCCGCTATGTTAATATAGGCTTTGATTCTATTTTAATCACAAACCGAGACATAGCCCAGTGGTTATGCTCCGTGTCTCTCGTCTGGGAGACCCAGGTTCGAATCTCGACGGCCACATATTTTCGGATTTTTGTCCCACGATCCGGCTCGGTTAGATATTTTCCAGACTTTCAGACTCGGCTCGGCTCGAGCCGAACTTGGCTAGATATTTTCCAGGCTCGCTCGAGCCGAACTGAGTTGGCTTGGCCCTAGTAAGCTTCAATCCTGGCCGTCTTTATGTTTCTGCTCATGATACTCTTTCACCCTTGGGGCCTGCAACAAAGATAACATGAAGAAACAAAAAATGGGTTGGGGATTACACTTGTCGTTTTTGCCCTGCCAATGAATCAATTTATCACATTTTCTTTGAGTGCACTGTAGCAACTTATATGTGGGGTGATTAGTACTTCCTTAAGGTACACAGTTGACCTAATTGCTTTACTCAGTATTTGGTGGATTGCTAAGTTTTTCCCCTTTGGGACTAGTGTGCATACTATTGGGGTTGCCGCCTTTTGCTGGCGATATTGAAAACTTGAAATCGTGCATGTTTTGAGAAAAAGTTCATATCCTCACCTGTTGAACTTATCTGCTATATGTGTGTTTTTCTTTGCTACTGGGCAGGTCTTCAAACTGGGAATGCTAGGAAAATGGTGAAGGTTCAGCCAGGAACCAGGAGGTGGTGCGCAAGGCTCACAATGATGCTCAGATCTTAAGGGCAAGGATTGTTGAGGTTGTTGTTGAAACTGATATGGAAGAATGAGTTGAAGTCTAGAAGGGAAAAGTTGTAGAAGCCGAATCTTCCTATGAAGATGGGGTGTCCAATCACTGATTTTGAAGCTATTTTCGTTGTAGTCGTCGCCTGAAAAAACTTAAGTCCCACCTCCAGTCTGATGGTTTTGGCATATGTATGCCCATCAGATCTCAAAACATGTAATACTCTGTGCCCCCTCTGTAGTGCGGAGCTGACTCTTGGGAGTGTTTTCGTGTTCTTCATTTAGGGAAACACCCCCTCGCGAATGCAAAACCTGTTGCTGGTAGTCTTTCTTTGATTTGTTTTGCTTTTTGGTTCATGGACAAATGTTCTATTATACCTTGATAATGGAACCCCACTTCATGTTGAAGTCGTATGAAAAATAGGAGAAAATTCCTCTTAGAAGTAGGATTTGATGCTGGATGTCACAAGCAGCAAGAACATACCCTTCA
Organism: Poa pratensis; assembly: GCA_947311845.1. Lineage (NCBI taxonomy): Eukaryota > Viridiplantae > Streptophyta > Magnoliopsida > Poales > Poaceae > Poa > Poa pratensis. Next base: position 23,437,157 of record CAMZMU010000121.1, read on the forward strand.
TGGCTTCCACCTTCACCTTCGTTACCAAAGCTCCCGAGTTATGTACGTATTAACACACTTTTCGCTACCATAAATAGTCGAGAAGGATGCATTTGAGCACCTTGGGCGTTGGGCACCTTGTTGCTACCCTCTCCGCCACCTCCGCCGAGGACAACCATGGGCGCGGGGCGCATCCAGAGCGTGGAGGATGTGGGCGAGCGGGATCCAGGAGGCGCCGTAGAGGGGGAAGCCATACGAGGTCTTTCTGCCGTCGCGCGCCATCACGGGAGATCGTAGCGAAAGAACGCGAAAGAAAGCCGAGAGAGAGAGAGAGAGAGAGAGAGAGAGAGAGAGCCTAGGGATTTAGGCTATGTATAATCTTTCAACATTGATGAAAAGCTCCCTAATCCAAGTTCTAAACGAGGGCGAGCTGTGTTTGGCGCCTCATCCTAAATCCCTGTGCCCCCTCTGCGTCCTAATCGATAATCGAGAGGATTGGAGACTGGGTTTTTCTTGCGCTGCATCCTGATAATCGATGCCGATTCACTATTAAATTGACTTAGAAATTGCATGTTGATCTATTGCAGCTAAGGCAAGGAAGTAACAGGAGACAGGTCTGGATTCAAACTGAGCAATCAGTTCTGGCACGTACCATTGTCAGCATCGAAATTGCACTTTATGTATGAATCAAATTTCAATCTGAAAACTTATGTCATATAGTACATAGATAGCCTACAAGCCTCATATATGATCAAGAAAATTTGGAGGCTCTCCAACACGCACTACCAAATGTGTCACCCCAGTTAGGTCCACGAGATGCATCGCCATTCGTCATCTCTATGAACGTCCTGAGTCGTGTGTTGCTCCTCCAAAATCATTGAGCGGCCAAATCTTCTGCTTTACCTCCCCGTTTTTCGACCATCCTCAGTTTGATCCAATCTTCTTGTATCCACATTCCATCTAAGTGATGTAACAAATGACCAGGTCACTGCTACCTGTTGAGGACAAGAGAGAGTGGTGTACAAGATTGCCGAACCAAACAGAAACAATGGTATGTCTACTTATGTAGCAGAGGGATAGCTTAGAAGGTGGAGTAGGCGGGAGAGGCAGATCGGTAACGTCATGAGTTGGGGAGATCATGTTGTAGTCATGGTGATCCATCACTAATTCCAGATGCCTTCCATGCCCATGCATATCAGATTCATATCCTTAGTGTGCATTGATACAACAAATAATATGCACAACTATGAACTATATAATTCTAAGGAATAGGAGTGAAATGAGAAAGAAGTTAACCATCCTTTGCTTAGGAAGCCTTGCTTCTTATAAGAGATTTATCTGGTAGGAAGTAACATGAAGTTAATTGGTCATGTGGTACGTCAATAGCTACAGTTCCTTGGTTATGAACTTGGTCCTTGGGTAGGTCTATGGTATCTGAGCTCTATCGCTACTTCCAAACAAATGATGATTTTTTTTTTTGTAGCTTTATTATCTTTTCAAAAGGGAGAAATTTACTGCTCATGTGACAAAAATAAAGACAATGCACCTAACCAACACCTAATTATGCCCCTAGATCAACATATAAATTGCGGCTGATAAGATCCAGGCTAAAGGTACCCCTCGCGTCGCCTCCTCTCTGGCGACGGGAGGGCGAAACCCTAACCCCGCCGCCAGCCGCCTCCTCCCCAGCCTCCCCTCCCTATCCGTCCCCGAGGCTGCCGCCGGAAAAGGTCTATGCGGCACCGGTGAAGGGGGCGGCGGGGATCTCCCGCTCGCGACCCCCCCAGCTGCAGTTGAGAGGCGACTGCGCTTGTGGGCGTCCGCCTCTCCCACCTCCGCCCCCCGGCCTCGTCCCGCGGTGGTGCTCGCGCCGGCGCCCGGCCCTGCGCAGCGTCTCCGCCCCTCCTCGCTCTTCCTCGGCCGGCTCGGTTCGGCTTCCTCGGTCAGCGGCGGACATGGCCGTCCGCGACGGCGGCGTCTCCTCGGGACGGTGGCGTCTCCTCGGTGCAGCTGGGTGGCTGGGGCGCTCAGCAGCGCGGCCGTTTCGTCTCCGGCGCGGCTGCAGGCGGCGCCCCGAGGCCCGGGCCGATCTGGGCCCCGATGGGCTGGGCGGGCCGCTTCTGCCCCTGCCCCCACGCGTTCTGGCCGTCCGTCCCGGTCAGGGGCCCCTCTGCGGGGCTGCTGCTGGCCTGGCCCGATGGCGTGCTGCCTCCCCTCCTCCGAGTCAGGGCCTCCTGCTCCGCCTCGTGGTGTTGCAGGGTGGTGACGTCGACCCGTTCCGATGCGTCATGGGAGCACTGCTGAGGCGAAAGCCTTTGGACAGCGGCGCCTTCGGGTGTCGTGCCCCTCCCTGGAGGTGTCCTCTTTGCATGTTGCTCTCTCGTCGGCGCTCCGGGAGAAATCCCCGATCCTTCATGGATCAGGCGATGACGTCGCTTCTGCGTCGTTCTTCCTCCTTGGAGGCATCGCCTTAGAGCCTGGCACGCATCGGACGGCTTTCGCCTCGTGCCTCCTCGCTGGACCTTGGCTCGCATCCTCGCGGAGTGGGGCAGTGGTCTCGTGGCCCCGGCGGAGCTGCCTGTATATTCTGGGCTGGCCTCGGCATGCGTTGCTCTTCGACCACGGGGTCGGCACACCGTGTCGTCGCCCCAGTCTCGGCTATCCGACGCCCTTTGAGTGTGCTTGGTCTCGGTGACGCAGCGTCCATGGGCTTCGCCGGCGGCACACCGGTGCCGTCGCACAGACTCGCTATCCGACGCCCTTCGTTTGTGCCAGTGCCGTCCCTCGGCATGCTCTTGTTGTGGTGCCCTCGTCTCTGCTACCTTCTCCCCGGACTTTCTGGGGTGGCCATGGCTTGCGCTGCCCTTCGACCACGGGGTCGGCACACCGGTGTCGTCGCCCCAGTCTCGGCTATCCGACGCCCGTCGACTGTGCTTGGTCTCGGTAGCGCACCGGCCTATGGCTTCGCCGACGCCACACCGGTGTCGTCGCACGGACTCGGCTTCCGACGCCTTTCGTCTGTGCCAGTGATGTTCTCTTCGGCTGCTTGCCTTCGGTGCTGAGGTTCTCACCGGAGATCCTCCTCTAGCGGTTCGCTCGAGTTCTCGAGGTGTCGGCCTCACGGGGTTTCGGTGGGCTTCATTACTAACCTTCCCCTCCCTTGTGTCTTCTCTCTTGTTTCTAGTTGTCTTTTTCTGTATTTTCATTGTCTTCTCTTCCCCTGTATCCCCTGTACAAATGATATTCTGTTGTAAGAACATAGCCCGCCAGGCTCTTTCGATGAATGAAACGTACAAGCGGTGGGATTTATTCCCCCCCCCCCCCCCCCCCCCCCCCGTCAATCTCGAAAAAAACATATAAATTGCATGTTCATCTATTGCTAGGGCAAGGAAGTAACAGAAGACGGGTCTGGATGCAAACTGAGCAATCAATTATGGCACATTACCATTGTCAGCACCGAAATTGCCTGTTATATGTGAATCAAATTACAATCCGAAAACTTATGTCATATAGTATATACCGATGCTCGGTATATGTGCACTTGATAGGTTATTCATCAGTAAGCACTACTGAGTGGTTCAAATTACAGTAGATCATTTGCATTCCCAAAATGCACGTTGAGCCTGTCTTGCCACCACTAGATGCATGAACGACATACAACTACATAAATGTCTCGTTCTTTTACGATAACTAGCAGGTACCTTATATTTCATGACAATAGGAAGTAATAGAAACATTACCCCGAGATTCAATGGTACGCTAAGAAGGAAAAGCAACCCATTCAACTACAAGATAGCCTACAATTCTGCTATGATCAAGACAATCGGGACGCTCCCGTCTGTGTTGCGGCTCCAAAACCATTGAGCGACGATGTCACCAGTTTTATCTCCCCCTTTTTCGACCATCCTCAGTGTGATCCAGCACTCGTGTATCCACATTCTATCTGAGCGAAGTAACAAATGACCAGGTCACTGCTACCTGTCAGATGACACGAGAGAATATTTACAAGATAGCTGAATCACATAGAAACAATGGTGTGTCTACTTATATAGAAGAGGGATAGCTTAGAAGGTGGAGTATGCGGGAGAGGCACATCGGTAGCGTCATGAGTTGGGGAGATCGTGTTGTAGTCATGCTGATCCATCACTAATTCCTGATGCCTTCTATGCCCATGCATATCAAATTCGTATCCTTTGTGTGCATTGACACAACAAATAACTAGGGGATTAAGCGCGGGCTCCGCCGCGCCCGTGGGCTAACGTTTCGAATTATTAAATTATAAAATTGTTGAAATTTAAAAATTATTTAGGTTGAGAAGTTGTTCGAATTTTTGAAATGGTCAAATTGGGAAGGTATTCACATTTGAATTGTTTTCACGTTTATTAAATGCTTTAATTTTATGGCCGTGATCTATCGTCGAAATGTTTCTCAGATTTAAATTTAGTGAGAGTCGACAAAAAGTTTGTATTTGGGAATCGTTCGAATATCGAAAATTAATAAAGTTGGGAATTTTTTCATATCTGAATCATGTTTACATTTTCGTTAGTGCTCACATTTGGAAGGCATTCGATTTTTTTGCGTTTATTACATGCTCAAATTGGGAATGCATTTAACATATTGGAATAATTTGGAATTTGATCATATGCCGTGAATAGGGAACGTTTATTTTTGTGGTCATGCTGATATACTTGTCATATTTTTAACTAATTTTGTTCAGCTCTAGATGCATAGCCAAATTAAATGGGTTGTAAAACATACCCGTGTTTTAAATTTAGGGTTTATCAGTGTTTGACTGATGGCATCAATGTAAATAATTCAATCATGTATGATTATGGCATTAGAAGAAAGATCTCTTTTTTGTTAAAAATTTTCGCGTTTATTGAATGCTTTAATTTTATGGCCGTGATCTATCGTCCAAATGTTTCTCAGATTTAAATTTAGTGAGAGTCGACAAAAAGTTTGTATTTGGGAATCGTTCGAATATCGAAAATTAGTAAAGTTAGGAATTTTTTATGGCCGTGATCTATCGTCCAAATGTTTCTCAGATTTAAATTTAGTGAGAGTCGACAGAAAGTTTGTATTTGGGAATCGTTCGAATATCGAAAATTAGTAAAGTTGGGATTTTTTTTCATATCTGAATCATGTTTACATTTTCGTTAGTGCTCACATTTGGAAGGCATTCGATTTTTTTGCGTTTATTACATGCTCAAATTTGGAATGCATTTAACATATTGGAATAATTTGAAATTTGATCATATGCCGTGAATAGGGAACGTTTATTTTTGTGGTCATGCTGATATACTTGTCATATTTTTAACTAATTTTGTTCAGCCCTAGATGCATAGCCAAATTAAATGGGTTGTAAAACATACCCATGTTTTAAATTTAGGGTTTATTAGTGTTCGACTAATGGCATCAATGTAAATATTTCAATTATGTATGATTATGGCATTAGAAGAAAGATCTCTTTTTTGTGAAATTTTTGATATATTATGTTTATTTTTCTGATTTTAAATAAATAAGTTATGAATTATTCAAGTTTAATCAAATATTAAATTTAGGGTTTATTAGTGTTTGACTAATGGCATCAATGTAAATATTTCAATCATGTATGATTATGGCATTAAAAGAAAGATCTCATTTTTGTGAATTTTTTGATATATTATGTTTTATTTTTCTAATTTTAAATAAATAAATTATGAATTATTTAAGTTTAATCAAATAGGGGCTATTTTTCCAAAAAAAAAAATTGGAAAGCTGACAGGGTGGGCCCAGGACGTCACAGTGGGCAACCCTAGCCGCATCGCCCGCGGCGGCGTTGGGCTCGCCGGCGGCGCGCCGCGTTCCAGGACGCGCGCGTGGGCGTGGTGCCTGGTTGACGGGAGAGTATTTGAGGATGATGATGATGGTGATGATGAGTACTTCCCCGGCAACGGTGCCAGAAAACAGCTTGATGGCTACGTGTTTGTGAACCCCAAGAGGAAGGTTATGATGTAGACAGCAGAAGTTTTCCCTTGAGAAATCTACCCAAGGTTATGAATCCAGTAGGACTTGACGATCTATCGGAAGGTTGTTGATGTTGACTCCCCCTGGCGCTAGGGAGTTTGCACCAACGTGGAATCTGCACAGACACAAACCAGAACTTTGCCCAACACGAAACAGAGAGGTTGTCAATCTCTCCGGTCTTGCAGAAACAAAGAGTTAAACGTATGGTGTGGAAAACAGCAGGAAACACAGCAAGTAACAGGAAACAGATGATTGCAGCAGGTTGTGTAAACAGTATGAGGAAATTGGACCAGGGTCCACAGTTCACTAGTGGTGTCTCTCTCAGAACAGATAACTAGCATGTTGGGTAAACAAATTACAGCTGGGCAATTGACAAATAGAGAGGGCATAACAATGCGATACATGCCAAGATGTCTACTATGAAATCTAGTTGGGCATTACAACAAAGTACATAGACCGTTATTCCAACCGCATCTATGCCTAAATAATCCACCTTCAAGGCAGCATCCGCATCCTGTTCAGTATTAAGTTGCTAACAACAGATTATTGCATGAAGTAAAGTGTGTAATGTAATCAATACAAGTGCCCTTGGACACTGCACCAATGTTTTATCCCTAGTAGCAACAGCACATCTACCATCTTAGACCTTTCTGTCACTGATCCAGATATCTAGAGACTGAACCCACTATCGAGCATAAATACCCCCTCTTGGAGTCACAAGCATCTACTTGGCCAAAGCATCTACTAGCAACGGAGAGCATGCAAGATCAAGAGCACATAGATAAACAACTTGAATAAACATGGTATCAATATTCATCGGATCCCAGCAAACACAACATCTAGCATTACAATAAGATGATCTTGATCATGTTAGGCAGCTCACAAGATCTAAACATGGAGGCACAAGGTAGAGAGACAACCATCTAGCTACTGCTATGGACCCGTAGTCCAGGGGTGGACTACTCACGCATCACTCCGGAGGCAGGCATGGTGATGTAGAGCCCTCCGGTGATGATCTCCCCTCCGGCAGGGTGCCGGGAAGAGCTTCAGAACTCCTCCGATCTGAGATTGACGATGACGGCCGCGACGGAACTTTTCGTGGAATATGATCGACCGTAATAGGGTTTTCGCGTCGCGGAGAATATATAGGCGAAGAGGCGGCGTCGGTGGCCGAGGGGGCCACCACGCCATAGGGGGCGCGGGCCCACCCTGGGCCGCGCCCTCGTGTGGCGTGGCCCCCTGGTGGGTCTGCTCCGACTCCCCTTTGGACTCCGTGATCTCCTCGTGATATTATTGACGATGTCTTTTGTTTCGTCCAATTCCGAGAATATTTCCTTAATAGATTTTCTGAAACCAAAAACAGCAGAAAACAGGGAACTGGCACTGTGGCATCTTGTTAATAGGTGATACGTCCAAAACGTATCTATAATTTTTGATTGTTTCATGCCATTTTTATGCTTTTAGCACTTGTTTTTATATTAAGTTTATTATTTATTTGGACTAACCTACTAATAGTTGCAAAAGTGCACAATGTTCTTGTTTTACTCTTTATGTGTAGAAATTATCAAGAATACAAGAGGAAACCTTGTTGGAGTCGAATTGGGACTTTCCTGAAATCTGTCTGAGAACTTTTTACGAAGTTTGCCAGTTTGACCCTCGAAGATGACGTCAATTGGAGGTCTCCCCGAAAACAAAGTTGTCACAATTTTCCATACGAAGATTTTAAGCCCGAGATCAGCCCAATCGGAGTTCGGACGCGGCCTGGAGGCCCGTTTTGGTGGAACCCTAAAAGGGGGTGACGGAAATCCGAGAAGATATATAAAGGGAGGAAACCTAACTCGTGGAGGACTCCTCCACCCACGAATTTCCAGCCACCAAAGCCACGTTTTTGCCTCCCCCATGGATCCCATCTCCATGGGGGAGGGCTCCCTTGAAGCCATGAAGGAAGGGGGCTAAGGGGCGGTGCTCCCCCATGGAACCGGCGGCGCAGGAGGAGCCCCCTGCGCCACCGCCGGTGCCGGCGCCGCCCTGCGCCTCTCGCTGCCCTCTCCGCCGTCTTCACCGCCATCTCCATCACCAACTCCTCCTTGTATTCAGTGGTTCATCCTCCCACAAACCTCTGTACCGTCCTATGTAAACATGGTGTTTGATGCTATAATATTTATCCTATGATCTATGTCATGTTTATGTAGTTTATTTGTCTTTCGATTGCTTTGTTGAATGTCTATGGTTCATTAGAGTTGTATGTTGATATGGTACTGTCCTTTGGTGTCCATTATACTTGTGCGCGCATGGATCAACACCATAGGGTTAGTAGTATGTGCAAAGGAAGGGGTAGTTCTGCCGGAGTGACAGAAACCTGAGGACTCAAACCGGTTAGTTGCATGTATGGGAGTAAGAGGACCATAAACTTAAGGCTATGGTTGGGGAAACCTTAATGCATTGTTAGTATTTACGGATGTTTGCTAACAATCCAATCATATAGTACTTGTAAATCCCAAGTAGTGGAGTGCATGTATATTTAGCCTCTCCCACATTGAAAACTGCATCAAAGACAATGAACTAATGTCTTCACTAATTAATCTTGGACAAAGCCACCACAATTACCACCACTTTTCCACACTCATGGTACTGTTAGTATATGGTTACTTAGTGTACTTTATTGCTGCAGCACTAACATTTACTTTCTTGTATTTATTATCTTGCAAAGCTATCTCTATACCCGTATTGCTACCGTAGTTTTATTTCCTAGATAATGCAAACGTTTAGTGCGCGTAGAGTTGTATCAGTGGTTGATAGAACTTGAGAGAATACTTATCCTACCTTTAGCTCCTCGTTGGGTTCGACACTCTTACTTATCGAAAAGGCTACACACGATCCCCTATACTTGTGGGATCAAGACCTTTTCTGGCGCCGTTGCCGGGGAGCCATAGCGTAGGTTAATATTCTTGTGTGCACTTGTTTGCTTTATCTCTAAGTAGTTTTTATTTTCAGTTCTAAGTTGTTCTCTATCTTAGTATGGTAGGAATGCGAATTACAAAAAAAATTAGTGTAGTTTTATCTAAAAACGTTTTCAAAAAGAAAAGTGATTGGAAAGATGAGTAATGGTTAAATGGGGGTCGACCTTGAACACTTGTGTTCATGCCTATGAAACCAAAACAAATCTTTCCATGGAAGCTTTTCATTAAAAACATGTAAATATTGTAAATATTGTGTATATACCTCTGTACATAAAAATAAAATGCTAATTATAGTCTTTAGTTAATTGAAAGTTGATAGTTTTACTTTGCTGTCCAGAAACAGATTTTCTGTGCTCCACCGTATTAAATGTTTAAAATCACCAGAACGTGATCTTGATCTGAAATTTCTTGAGTGCAAAGTGATGCTTATTAGCTTTCTTTCATTAGACTAACTTTTTCTGATTTAAGGTACGTAGATAGGTCGAAAAATTCGATCTTTACTGACTGTTCTGTTTAGACAGATTTTGTGCTTCTCTGTAAATAAAATCGTGATAAATCTCAGAATAGTATTTTGACTTGAAAATTTTTGTGCATAAACCTGAGATTATTATCTTTCTTTCATTAGACTAAAGTTTTTCGATTTGAGCTACTTAACTATCTCGTTGAATGCCATCTTTACGGACTGTTCAGTTTTGACAGATTTCTTTGTTTATTCAATATTGTACTTGGTGTTGTTAGTTTCATTAGTTTTTCGACGGACAACGGAAATCATGAACACCTTAGTATATACAGTGGCTAATGTTGAGTAAAAATTATAAAACTTGTCAATGCTTGAACATGAGTGGATTTTATTTAATGAGTACTAACCCTACTAATGAGTTTTGTGAAGTTTTATGTGGATGTAGCTTATAAGATCTAATCAATATGGTGATATGAGATGAATAAGAAGACGCAAGAGCTCAAGCTTGGGGATGTGTAGGTGCATCCCAAGAACATATTCAAGAAGATACAATCATCTAAGCTTGGGGATGCCCGAGTCATCCCCCTATTCATCAACTAACATGAGGTTGTCTCGTTCATACTCTATATTACCCGTCCACATGATATGTATTGTCTTAACTTGTATTATAATTGCTTTTATATGTCTTGGTTTTACCTTTTTAGTTTTATTAGGCTCCTTATTTGGTTTCGATTGCTTCTTTACTTTCACTTATAAATTCAAAATAACAAAAATATTTTCTTTTGTTTTTTCTTTGTTTGGTTCTTTATTTTAATTTTATTTGGGTTTTACTTTTGATTTTTATTTAGAGTTTTCCTTGCTGTAGCTAGCATGTTTAGGTCTTGCTTAGCCTCTGGTTTCTTAGTTTATCAAAAATAAAGTACCAAGTTTTATCCATTTAGCTTAGTTGATACATATGTAAAAAGTGATTTTCTGTTTTCGGTATCTACTGCTTATTGCGCGATTTTTCATATTTTACTGGAAGCTCTAAAAATCACGAAAAATTACTGATGTTGTAGCACCTAATCCTCTGCATGTACAAAAATTGGCTAAAATTTCGGGCATGTTTAAGTGCACCTAAAAATTGCGTTTTCCAGCTGCTGTTTTTCTGGACAGATTCTGACTTTTGTTGCAAGAGTGGCCTCTTTTCGTTTTCATTTGATTTTTAATGGTTCTTACCTTTCATTTATAAGTTGGCCATTTAAGCAACCTTTCTGTAACTTAAAAACAAAATTTTATTTGGTTTAATAGTAGCACTTGGAAATATTATCTATTGTACTAATGTCTAACCGCAGAAAAGAATGGGAAAGTTTTTGTGTTGAAGTTTTTTCACAGAGAATGAAGGAACACCAAACTATGGAATATTGAAGAACGGCCAAAGTCATAAGCTTGGGGATGTCCCCGCATCCCTCTTCATCAATAACCCCGGTTTGCAAACCTTTAAACTTTGTTTTTTGAGCAACATAGGAACTTAACTAAACTTGAAGCGGCTGTATTTTATTATCTATTTATCTTAGCATCAAACACCAGTTACATTAATAAGTGGATCGTCACATATTTTATTTATCCTCTGTTTTCAATGTTTATTTGGTTAATGGATTACTTGTTGAAACTTAAAAATGATGTGTGAATAATACTGTTTAGTAGTTTATGTTTTCTTATGGTTAGTCTCAACTAGCTAATAGTGCATATTATGTTATTTTGATATCAACATGCATTGTCCTGTCATAAGATGGTATGGTATTGTGGTATCCTCCTCTGAATAATTCATTCGAATTGACTTGGCACATGCTCATGCATGCGTATGACTGAAAAACAAAAGTCAATTAAGCCTTGATGATTTATTTTGACTCAGAGTTCTTGTATCACTTTTATGTCTCAATTAATTTCGTTTTGTCGCAAGCATGATTATGACGGTTATTGCTCTCTTGATTGTCGCTTCCCAGTCTATTGCTAGCCTTCACTTGTACTGAGCGGGAATGCTGCTCGTGCTTCCAAAACCATGAAAACCAAGTTATTCCAAAGTGTCCACCATAAATACCTATGCATGGCATTTCGAACCATTCAAGTAAATTTTCATGTGCTACCTTTAAAACCTTCAAAGTACTTCTCAATTTGTGTCAATGTTTTATAGCTCATGAGGAAGTATGTGGTGTTTTATCTTTCAATCTTGTCATTTACTTCTGACAGACTTTCACCAATGGACTAGTGGCATATACATCCGCTTATCCAATAATTTGCAAAAAGAGCTGGCAACGGGGTGCCCAGCCCCAATTAATTACAACTTTCATTAATAATTCTCTTCACATGTTTTGCCCTGATTTATCAGTAAGCAACTTAATTTGCAATAGACACTCCTCCATGGTATGTGAATGTTGGAAGGCACCCGAGGATTCGGTTAGCCATGGCTTGTGCAAGCAAAGGTTGGGGGAGTGTCACCCATAATGAAACTAAAATACATGTGTAAACAAAAGAGAAGAGGGATGATCTACCTTGCTGGTAGAAATAACGTCCTTCATGGGAGCCGCTCTTGAAAGTCTGGTTGACAAGGGGGTTAGAGTACCCACTACCATTCGTTGACAACAACAAACACTTCCCAAAACAATTTTGCTTCTGTTTTAAAAATAAAAGCTCTAGCACATGATAATCTGCTTCCCTCTGCGAAGGGCCAATCTTTTACTTTCATGTTGAGTCACCATCCTTTCTTTGAGCACTTTCTCGAGAGCATAGTTGTCATTCTTAGTGTAATGTGCTTGTCCCAGAATATGGTTAACTGTGATATAACTTTGATGCTTTTATCTTTGATATCTTTGATTCTAGTCTTCCCATGAACTTCAGAGGTGCCTGGGCATTTATGTTTTGCTGTACAAAAACGGGCAAGCGAGATACCATCTTATCATATCCTATTATGAGCATTACAATCTTGTTGATGTTTATAAATTTCATGTTATAAGCTCTTAGTTCGTTGATACTTTTCATTAGGAAACATGATTGCTAAGTTTTATTATCCATACATCATGCAATTGTTAAAGACCTGATCATAGCATTTACAATCAAAAATTATTTTGTTATCATTTACCTACTCGAGGACGAGCAGGAATTAAGCTTGGGGATGTTGATACGTCCAAAACGTATCTATAATTTTTGATTGTTTCATGCCATTTTTATGCTTTTAGCACTTGTTTTTATATTAAGTTTATTATTTATTTGGACTAACCTACTAATAGTTGCAAAAGTGCACAATGTTCTTGTTTTACTCTTTATGTGTAGAAATTATCAAGAATACAAGAGGAAACCTTGTTGGAGTCGAATTGGGACTTTCCTGAAATCTGTCTGAGAACTTTTTACGAAGTTTGCCAGTTTGACCCTCGAAGATGACGTCAATTGGAGGTCTCCCCGAAAACAAAGTTGTCACAATTTTCCATACGAAGATTTTAAGCCCGAGATCAGCCCAATCGGAGTTCGGACGCGGCCTGGAGGCCCGTTTTGGTGGAACCCTAAAAGGGGGTGACGGAAATCCGAGAAGATATATAAAGGGAGGAAACCTAACTCGTGGAGGACTCCTCCACCCACGAATTTCCAGCCACCAAAGCCACGTTTTTGCCTCCCCCATGGATCCCATCTCCATGGGGGAGGGCTCCCTTGAAGCCATGAAGGAAGGGGGCTAAGGGGCGGTGCTCCCCCATGGAACCGGCGGCGCAGGAGGAGCCCCCTGCGCCACCGCCGGTGCCGGCGCCGCCCTGCGCCTCTCGCTGCCCTCTCCGCCGTCTTCACCGCCATTGTGAGATCCTGGCTCAGGGCTCAATAGGATTGATAGGATACTCATGTCAACAAGTTGCAACTTCTTTTCCGGAAGCTCATCTGGAAGGAACTCCGAGGTTAAGCGTGCTTGGCCCGGAGCACTCCAAGGATGGGTGACCGACCGGGAAGTACTTCCCGGGTGCGCACGAGTGAGGACAAAGTGCGCAGAAAAGACTAGTGTTGATCTGTGAGGCCAGTCTGGAGATCCTAACGAGCTGCCAGGGGTGACAGGCCCGGCCCGGGGGTGGCCGGGGTGTTACAATTTGGTATCAGAGCCGACCTTCCCGGCAACACGGGCGTGTGCGGGTCAGGGGCGCGGACATGTGGAGCATGTGCCGGCACTGGACGCACAGACGTGTACCAAGAGGGGAAGTTCCTGGACTGGGGGCTGACCGACGAGGGCGTCGGTCTTCTAAGGGGGGGAGGATGTGAGATCCTGGCTCAGGGCTCAATAAGATTGATAGGATACTCATGTCAACAAGTTGCAACTTCTTTTCCGGAAGCTCATCTGGAAGGAACTCCGAGGTTAAGCGTGCTTGGCCCGGAGCACTCCAAGGATGGGTGACCGACCGGGAAGTACTTCCGGGTGCGCACGAGTGAGGACAAAGTGCGCAGAAAAGACTAGTGTTGATCTGTGAGGCCAGTCTGGAGATCCTAACGAGCTGCCAGGGGTGACAGGCCCGGCCCGGGGGTGGCCGGGGTGTTACAGCCATCTCCATCACCAACTCCTCCTTGTATTCAGTGGTTCATCCTCCCACAAACCTCTGTACCGTCCTATGTAAACATGGTGTTTGATGCTATAATATTTATCCTATGATCTATGTCATGTTTATGTAGTTTATTTGTCTTTCGATTGCTTTGTTGAATGTCTATGGTTCATTAGAGTTGTATGTTGATATGGTACTGTCCTTTGGTGTCCATTATACTTGTGTGCGCATGGATCAACACCATAGGGTTAGTAGTATGTGCAAAGGAAGGGGCGTAGTTCTGCCGGAGTGACAGAAACCTGAGGACTCAAACCGGTTAGTTGCATGTATGGGAGTAAGAGGACCATAAACTTAAGGCTATGGTTGGGGAAACCTTAATGCATTGTTAGTATTTACGGATGTTTGCTAACAATCCAATCATATAGTACTTGTAAATCCCAAGTAGTGGAGTGCATGTATATTTAGCCTCTCCCACATTGAAAACTGCATCAAAGACAATGAACTAAATGTCTTCACTAATTAATCTTGGACAAAGCCACCACAATTACCACCACTTTTCCACACTCATGGTACTGTTAGTATATGGTTACTTAGTGTACTTTATTGCTGCAGCACTAACATTTACTTTCATGTATTTATTATCTTGCAAAGCTATCTCTTATACCCGTATTGCTACCGTAGTTTTATTTCCTAGATAATGCAAACGTTTAGTGCGCGTAGAGTTGTATCAGTGGTTGATAGAACTTGAGAGAATACTTATCCTACCTTTAGCTCCTCGTTGGGTTCGACACTCTTACTTATCGAAAAGGCTACACACGATCCCCTATACTTGTGGGACATCAATAGGTTAGTCCCAGAAAATGCATAAAAATGATATGAAGTGTAACCAAAACATGTAGCAATTGATATAATAACAGCATGGAACATCAAAAATTATAGATACGTTTGAGATGTATCAAGCATCCCCAAGCTTAGTTCCTGCTCGTCCTCGAGTAGGTAAACGATAAAAACAGATAATTTTTGAAGTGACATGCTACCAACACAATCTTTGATCAAATAACAATGTAACGCACATGATCTGAATGAAGTGATCCAAGCCAATGGTCTATAGTTTGCAAGCAAGTAAATAAAGAGTAAACTTAAGTGATCACACAAGTGCAAACTTTCATGAATAATACTATAAAACATTTAGAGATATAATAGTCTAACATAATAGTTAGCTCACAGCAGCAATAATTCTCAACATGAAAGTGTTTGTATCAACACAAAGGAAGATAATAGCTTCAGCTTTTGCTTCAACTTTCAACATGTATATCATATAGATAATGTCAATGCAAAGAATATGATCAACCAAACACAAAGTTATGTAAAAACTGTTATACTGGAGTTGACAATGATGTTTGCTTAAGTAGACAGAAAGAAGTGGGAAAACTGACTCAACATAAAAGTAAAAGAATGGCCCTTCGCAGAGGGAAGCAGGGATTAACATCATGTGCTAGAGCTGTAGTTCCCGAAGGCATATAGAGAGCATAAAATATTGTTTTGTAAGGTAATGGTGTATACAGGTGTCAACAAATCAGCAAATAGGCAATACTCTACTTCACTAGTTGATCAAACTTTACAAGAGCGGCTCCCATGAAGGACGTTATTTCTACCAGCGGGCAGATCATCCCTCTTCTCTTTTGTTTACACACTTGTGAACATTGCTTGACTGACGAATCAGGGGCAAAAAGATGTGAAGAGAATTGTTTGGTTAAAGTTGTAATTAATTGGGACTGGGCACCCCGTTGCCAGCTCTTTTTGCAAAATTATTGGATAAGCGGATGTATATGCCACTAGTCCAGGTGTGTAAAATTTGATCAACCAGGAAATAAAGACCACCTATCTACGTCCTTATGAGCTTTTCAAGTAGTGACACAAAAAGGATAATTGTTTTGAGTAGTTAGTAGATAGCACATGAAGAAATTTACTTGGAATGGTGAAAACACCACATAATAGGTAGGTATGGTGGACACAGGTGGCATGGATTTGGCTCAAGGTTTTGGATGTACAAGAAGCATTCCCTCTTAGTACAGAGTTTAGGCTAGCAAGTTATTATAAGCAAACATCATTATCAACTGGAATAGCAAGAGTGTACATAAAACACAAGGTTTGACGAACCATAGACTCCCACTGTCTTCCTTGTTAACACATAGCCTTCATCCAAAAATTATCTAGACTACTATGGACTTCCAATTATGCAACAGATTATTATAGCAGAAAATCCTTATAGTAGTTCTTCATTAATAGCCATTACTTACATGATGCACAAGCTTAAACATTAATTACTTGACAGCTCAAAACAATTGGCAAGCATCAAATTACTCAAGACAACGATCTAAAAAGATTCATGTAAGCATTTTATACCACTACCACATGCATAGCATTTTTCTGGTCCAACCAAACACCAATCAACTTATTTGACAACTCTCCAAACAGATATAAGTGAAGCAAGAGAGTACTTTCTTCAAAAGAAACTGATAGCTCTAACAAGAGATGTATGAAAAACTGAGAGCTAACAGCAATAACAGCAACTAGACAGGAATACTCAACAAGTATAAGTGAAGCACAAGAGTATTCTAATGAAAAAGTGGAGCGTGTCTCTCTCCCAAACATGAATGCTAGGATCCAACAAGTATAGCACAGCAAACAAAACAAAACAAACTGAAAACAAAAACACACTGACGCTCCAAGGAAGAGTACACTAGCATGAAGCAATAAAAATATAGCACCATTAGAGATGACCTGATAATTTGTAGATGAAGAAGGGGATGCCTTGGGCATCCCCAAGCTTAGATGCTTGAGTCTTCTTGAAATATGCTGGGGAGGTAAGCCTCCCCAAGCTTAAGCTCTTCACTCTTCTTGATCATGTAATATCATTCTCCTCTATCAACACTTGAAAACTTCCTTCACACCAAAACTTAACAGCTTTTCTCATTAGCAGGTTAGTGCACTAAAAGATAATACTTCAAAGTTCTAGCAAAGACAAAACTCACAAGCCAACTATTTTAAACATTAGCCACTGTTACTAGGCTCAAGTGGGCACTTTTACACGAAAAGAAACCACTTAAAAACTTGTAAAAGAGAGAATGCAAAATAAAAGACAGAATCTGTCAAACCAGAACAGTCTGTAATGACGAATTTTTTCGAGGCACTTACGATGCTCAGATGAAAACTTTTGAAATAATGAAAGTTGCGTAACATCATCAGGAACATGCACAAAAAGTTTCAGCATTTTTCGATTTTTTCTGATTTTCTACTGAATTAAACGGTGACGAACAGCAATCTGTCCCAATGCAGTCCCGAAAATAAAAACCAACTTTGCATTAGTAACTCTCCTTGGCACAACAAAACAGCAAAATAAAGATACAAAGGAGTTGCTACAGAGGTAAACAAGCATCCTTGACTCAAGAAAAAACAAAAATAACAGCAAATAAAAACATGGGTTATCTCCCAGAAGTGCTTTTCTTTAATGCCTTTGAGCTAGGCATGAAGAATGCATCAAATTGCCAAAAATGTTGAAATCCTCCACTCTTTCGGTGGGATCCTCTTTCTTAATTGGGAAGAAAAACTTTCGGTTGATAGGTGCAACAAACTTCATGAACCCATATTTTGCATTGATAAATCCCCCATTACTCTTCAAAAAAGATCTTCCCAAAACTATATTACTAGGAGATTTTGTAAGGATCATAAAAGTTGTAGGTATATTTTTATTTTGCATAGTAATCTCAACATTAATGATCCCTACACTTTTTATAATAGTGCCATCAGCATGAAAATGAAAAACAGGATAATCAACCATACCATCAATTTTTAACAAGTCAAACACTATCTTAGGCATGATGGACATTGTGGAACCAAGATCACAATAGGCACGAAATTTCTCACTACCAATGCTTATTTCAATAAAGGGTTCCCAATCATTTTTTAACTCAACATGAGTGGTTCCTTAATGTGGTGGTCTAAGGTTAAGTCCTTGAGTGACTCTTCTATTTTATCAAGCCTAGTAAGCACACCTGTCTTATCCTCTTGAGGAAATTGAGCAAGTCCATTCAAAATTTTATAGGCTTTTTCTGTATCATGTTCATAGAAAGTCTCCCCCACCATAGTATCTAGAGCATTTTGGTATAAAGGTAGCAAGCCAAAGTAGAAACGTTTAATAAGAATGTCTAAGTCCATTTTAAGTTGCATCTTCCTATGCAGTTCTAACATCCTTTCCCAAGCTCCTTTAAAAGTTTCTCCACTCTCCTGTCCAAACCCAATAATTTCTCCTAAAGGAGAAACAGTAATGAAAGGACTGGAGCTAGACATGGTAACAAGCAAGTAACAACCGAAATAGTAAACTAGATGCAGGAATTTAAATTTTTTTTTTTTGGGTTTTGATTTTTAACAGCAAGCAAAACAAAAATAAAACAAGACAAAAACAAAGTAAAGAGATTGGAACTGAGAGACTCCCCTTTCCAATAGCCTCCAAGTCCCGGCAACGGCGCCAGAAAACAGCTGGTGCCTGGTTGACGGGAGAGTATTTGAGGATGATGATGATGGTGATGATGAGTACTTCCCCGGCAACGGCGCCAGAAAACAGCTTGATGGCTACGTGTTGGTGAACCCCAAGAGGAAGGTTATGATGTAGACAGCAGAAGTTTTCCCTTGAGAAATCTACCCAAGGTTATCAATCCAGTAGGACTTGACGATCTATCGGAAGGTTGTTGATGTTGACTCCCCCTGGCGCTAGGGAGCTTGCACCAACGTGGAATCTGCACAGACACAAACCAGAACTTTGCCCAACACGAAACAGAGAGGTTGTCAATCTCTCCGGTCTTGCAGAAACAAAGAGTTAAACGTATGGTGTGGAAAACAGCAGGAAACACAGCAAGTAACAGGAAACAGATGATTGCAGCAGGTTGTGTAAACAGTATGAGGAAATTGGACCAGGGTCCACAGTTCACTAGTGGTGTCTCTCTCAGAACAGATAACTAGCATGTTGGGTAAACAAATTACAGCTGGGCAATTGACAAATAGAGAGGGCATAACAATGCAATACATGCCAAGATGTCTACTATGAAATCTAGTTGGGCATTACAACAAAGTACATAGACCGTTATTCCAACCGCATCTATGCCTAAATAATCCACCTTCAAGGCAGCATCCGCATCCTGTTCAGTATTAAGTTGCTAACAACAGATTATTGCATGAAGTAAAGTGTGTAATGTAATCAATACAAGTGCCCTTGGACACTGCACCAATGTTTTATCCCTAGTAGCAACAGCACATCTACCATCTTAGACCTTTCTGTCACTGATCCAGATATCTAGAGACTGAACCCACTATCGAGCATAAATACCCCCTCTTGGAGTCACAAGCATCTACTTGGCCAAAGCATCTACTAGCAACGGAGAGCATGCAAGATCAAGAGCACATAGATAAACAACTTGAATAAACATGGTATCAATATTCATCGGATCCCAGCAAACACAACATCTAGCATTACAATAAGATGATCTTGATCATGTTAGGCAGCTCACAAGATCTAAACATGGAGGCACAAGGTAGAGAGACAACCATCTAGCTACTGCTATGGACCCGTAGTCCAGGGGTGGACTACTCACGCATCACTCCGGAGGCAGGCATGGTGATGTAGAGCCCTCCGGTGATGATCTCCCCTCCGGCAGGGTGCCGGGAAGAGCTTCAGAACTCCTCCGATCTGAGATTGACGATGACGGCCGCGACGGAACTTTTCGTGGAATATGATCGACCGTAATAGGGTTTTCGCGTCGCGGAGAATATATAGGCGAAGAGGCGGCGTCGGTGGCCGAGGGGGCCACCACGCCATAGGGGGGCGCGGGCCCACCCTGGGCCGCGCCCTAGTGTGGCGTGGCCCCCTGGTGGGTCTGCTCCGACTCCCCTTTGGACTCCGTGATCTCCTCGTGATATTATTGACGATGTCTTTTGTTTCGTCCAATTCCGAGAATATTTCCTTAATAGATTTTCTGAAACCAAAAACAGCAGAAAACAGGGAACTGGCACTGTGGCATCTTGTTAATAGGTTAGTCCCAAAAATGCATAAAAATGATATGAAGTGTAACCAAAACATGTAGCAATTGATATAATAACAGCATGGAACATCAAAAATTATAGATACGTTTGAGATGTATCAGGGCGCGCCCGAAGCGGCTCGTCGCGGGGAACCTCCAGGGAGCGGCGCCGCCGCCGTTTGGTCGCCGGAACGACGCCGGCGAGCGTCGGACGCGGCGGCGGATGCGAACCGCGGCGGCGGCGATTCCGTGGCGCACGCAGCGCCCCAGGACGCACGGCTTGGAGAGGAGGCGGAGGAGACGACGACGCATCTCGCCGTGGGAAGGGATTTGGAAGGGGAGGGCCGTGGTGGCGGCACGCCGCGGCGGCGCCGGCGGCGACCACGGGGGCGCGGGAAGAGAGAGGAGGAGAGGGGGAGCTGCGCTGGCAATTTTTCACGTGGACCCTTGGAGTTCGCGAAAATTGCATTCCGGTCCTTGGCGGGGGGTTGTGTGCAAAAATTGCGCGCCAATAATCGTGCGCGGGGGGTGATCGGTTGCGACCGGCTGGACAGGGCGGTGACCGGCGCGACGTGGCGTCGCCTGATTGGTCTAAAATCACCTGCTACGGTACCGGGTGTTTTGGGGGCGACGTGGGTTCATCTGGGCCGTCCGTCGCGGCGATCGGACGGCCAGGGTTTGCCGGCGACGTGGACGAATGAGGGGGGGCGGATTCTGCGCCCTTTTATATATAGTAGAATATGCACAACTATGAACTACATACTTCCAAGGCATAGGAGTGAAATGAGAAATAAGTTAGTCATCATTTGCTTAGAGAGCCTTACTTCTTATAAGAGATTAGTAACATGAAGTCACTGGTCATGCGGTAGGTCAATTGCTACAAATTCCTTGGTTATGCGCTTGGTCCTTGGGTAGGTATGTGGCTATCTGAGCTCTATCGCTACTTCAAACAAATGATGAATTTCCGTAGCAATATTATATTTTCAGAAGGACGAAATTTACTGCTCATGTGAACTGTGTATCAATATCAAGATGATGCACCTAGCCAACAAATAGTTATGCCCCTGAAGAGAAAATGTTAGTTAAGAAGAGCCATTGCTGCCTAGTACTGTATACACAGCGTTTCCCAAATAGCAATGTTAGTTAAGTAGAGCCATCGCTGCCTAGTACTGTATACATAGCGTTCCCCAAATAGCATCCATACCTCTAAGACCCAAGACGCTTGGAAGACAAACTGCTTCTAGTTTTTACTTTTCAGCGACAACTTTGCATCCTTTACAAACCAAACCAAAACCTTTTTCTTTTTAAACAAGCTGTTACATGACATGTTTCATATTCCCGTGCCCATATTATATGTCCACGGCGTTTTTCCCAGGTGCACACACTATATTTTACTCCAGTCCAAGAGTGCTCGTTCGGTTTCCAGTTCCGTTCTTCACATCAGTAGGCATGGATACAACGCTGATGGCGTTCTACATATTCTCTGGGAGTAGTCGTCTAAGACATTGGTCTGTAGCATCCTACTTGATGGTATTGACAACATCAATGAGAGCTGGGACCTCGAGGGGATGCCTCCGTAGATAGAGGAAAGTGGAAACTGATGCCTCAATTGAGCCATAGTATTTAAACCACCTGAAATAGGCAAAATTGATATCGGTTAGCACAACAACAGACAGTCTGATTGATGAAGATCATAACTAACAATAATGTATATACCTATCAAAATAAAATAAAACGTCTAAAGAACTCCAAAGAAAATGTTGCAATTTTAGGGGAAAACATATCGGTTGCTTCTAGCCTTGCGATGCTCCAAAATGACACATTGAAGTTGTGGAAAGTAAAGTTAGATTCAGCTATTATAAAAAAAATGTGCATCTCCAAAAAAATGTGAGATTTAAATTCAATTTACGTGAAAGCAAAAAAAAAAAGATATATATGTTCAAATTGAGCAATTAATTCTGACCCATTAACATTGTCAGCACCTAAAATGTCTTCTATGTTGTCAACCAAATTTGAACCTGAAAATTTATGTCATATAGAAAACGTGTGCTCAGTATATGTGCGCTTGATAGGTTATCAGGCAGTAAGCACTGATGGTTGAAATTACAGTGGATAATTTGCATGTCCAAACAGCTGAGCATGACTTGCCAACATTACACATGAACAAACATACTAGTACTACATGTCCTCTGTTTCGACCATCCTCAACGTCAACCAATCTTCTCATATCCACATTCCATCTGAGTGAAGTAAGATATGACCAGCTTGCTGCTACTTCATGATCACACGGGAGAGTGGCATACGAGATTGCCGCATCAAGCAGAAACAATGGTCCGAGTACTGGTGTAGCAGAGGGATAGCTGAGAAGGTGGAGTAGGTGGGAGAGGCATGACGGTAGTGTGGTGAGTTAAGGAGTTTGCTCTGTAGTCATGGTGATCCATCAATAACTCCTGATGCCTTCTATGCCCATGCATATCGAATTCATATCATTAGTGTGCATTGACACAACAAATAATGCACAATTTTGGACTATATAATGCTAATGTATAGAAGGGAAATGGGAAGTTAGTCATCATGTTCTTATGAAGCCTTGCTTCTTATGAGAGATTTATTTGGTAGGCAGTAACATGAAGTCACTGGTAATGTGGTAGGTCGATAGCTATAAATTCCTTAGTTATGACCTTGGTCCTTGGGTATCTGAGTTCTATCACTACTTCAACCAAATGATGAATTTCCGTAGCAGTATTATCTTGTCAAAAGGTCGAAATTTACAGCTCATGTGAACTCTGTACAAATATCAAGTCGATGCACCTAACCAACACATAGTTATCTTCATAGAAAGAAAATGTGTGTTAACTGTTAAGTAGAGCTAATGTAGCCTATTACTATATACATAGGATCCCCCAAATAGCACGGTCCATATCTATAAGACCCAAAACGCTTGGAAGACAAACTGCTTGTAGTTCACGTTTCAGCGACAACTTTGCATCCTACCAAACCACGGCAAAACATTTTTTTTGCACAAGGCATGTTACATTCCAGTGCAATACTATAGAGTTCATCATTTATGTATAAGAAAACTCATACGAAGGAAAAGAGAACATGCCTTATAAGGAAGGAAAATGAGAGAATTATCAGAGGACGGTAATGTGAGGATCTTAAACTGGAACTGGCGCGCTTGTGATTGTTATAACTCTAACAGTGATACCAGTCTTATATAGAGGTCTCCTATTGATCATTCTTAATCAGGTTAGTACAAGCTAGGCTAGAAGGTTCAGACATCCAAAGGTGAAAGTTGTCTCTGTTGCTACTCCAAAACCATTGAGCGACCAAGTCACCTACTTTATCCTCCCCTCCTTCGACCATCCTCAGCGTGATCCGATCATCTTGTATCCACATTTCATCTGAGCGAGGAAACAAATGACCAGGTCACTGCTACATGCTAATGACACAAGAGAGTAGCGTACGAAATTGATGCATCAAGCGGAAACGATGGTCTAGGTACTGGTGTATAAGATGGTGTATAAGAGGAATAGCTGAGAAAGTGAAGTAGGCGGGAGAGGCACGACGGCAGTGTCGTGAGTTAGGGAGTTCGCTTTGTCGTCATGGTGATCCATCAGTAACTCCTGATGCCTTCTATGCCCATGCATATCGAATTCATATACTTAATGTGCATTGACACAGCAAATAATGCACAACTGTGAACTATACAATTCAAGGTATACGAGTGAAATGAGAAAGTAGTCATCATTTTGCTTACGAAGCTTAGCTCCTTATAAGAGATTTATCTGGTAGGCAGTAACGTGAAGTCATTGGTCATACGGTCATCAATATCTACAATTGGTTATGAACTAGGTCCTTGGTAGGTATGTGGCCATGTGAGATCTATCACTAGTTCAAACAAATGATGAATTTTCTTAGCTTTATTATCTTCTCAAAAGGACGAAATTTATTTCTCATGTGAATTTTGTACTAATATCAAGAAGATGCACCTAATCAACACATAGTTATGTCCCTAGAGAGAGAATGTGAGTTAAATAGATCCAACATCGCCTAGTAATCTACACATAACGTTCCCCAAATAGCACGGCCATATGTATAAGACCCAAAACGCTTGGAAGACAAATTGCTTCTAGTTTACTTTTCAGCGACAACTATCCATCCTGCCAAACCAAGACAAGATATTTCTTTTTTGACAAAATTGTTACATGGCATGTTGTATTCCCGGGCAAACTACTAGGAACTTAGCTCTTGAGAGTTCATTATTTAGGTATAAGAAAATTCATAATGTGGAAAAGAAAACATGGCTTATAAGGACGGAAAATTAGAGAATTATCAGAGGACAACAATGTGAGGATCTTAATTTGGAAGCAAATTTTAACAAGAAACTGGCACACTTGTAGTGATAGCAGTCTTTTATACAGGTTTCATATTTATCATTCTTTAATCAGGTAAGTACAAGCTAGGCTAGAAGGTTTAGACATCCAAAGGTGAAAATTCCTACAATTTATTAGGTGAGCATCACAAGTAAGAAGAACATACCATTTACCTTCATTACCAAAGCTCCTAAGATTTGTATAATGCTTCTGGGTACTGTAGATAACTGAGAGGATTGCATTCGAACAATTATCAGTCCTCATGAACAGCCTGGGCACAATCCTAGCAGCTCGACGCTTCTCACCAAACATCATGCTCGCTGCCACTGTCAACCAGGCCTTCTGCCACAGCTTTCTTCACCCAAAACTCTTCCATGGCATCCGATTCAGCATCGTCTTTGTCATCCCCCTCGATCCCGCCTCCGTCGCCCACCTCATTCCAGTCCTCCCCGGTGACACTATCATCAAACAAGTCCGCAAAATCATCATCCACCTCCACCTGCCTCTCCACGGCATTACCATCATCCTCATCACTGTCATCTGCAAAAACACCATTCTTTTCAGCTCTCCTGATCCGCTTTCCCTCCCGGATAAGCTCCTCCAGCCGATCCCTCCCAACCAGCATCTCATCCTCCACTAGAAGCCTCCCATCGTCGTCGAACGCCTCGACCAGGAAGACCGAATGCCGCACGCCCTTGATGCTCACGTAGAACAGCTCCGGGTGCCGCACCAGCAGCGCGCGCAGCCGGTTGGGCAGCCCGAAGTCCCGGCGGAAGTGCGTGAGGCGGTCCACCAGCGTCCGCTTCTCCACCGTCATCGCCAGCACCTCCCGCACCACCGCGCACGCACGCCGCTCCGCCATCTCCGGGCTGGCGCCGTCCTCCAGCGGCTCGAACGGGGAGACCTCGGGCAGGCTGTGGAACCGCAGGAGGTAGTCCCGGTGCGCGCGGCGGAGGTTGAGCCCGCGGCGGAGCGGGAGGTGCGGGAACCTCCGCGGCCGGTCGATGAGGCGGTCGGTCTGGGCGGCGGGGCGAAGCGGCGGAGGGAGCGGCGCGGGGGGTTGTGGCGGCGGGTCGACGAGCTGGAGCGCGTGGCCGTGGGAGGTGTGCGCGAAGGCGAAGAGGTCCGGGTGGCGGGGGCAGAGCGTGGCGCGGAAGTCCATGGCGAGGCCGAGGTCGGGGGCGATGTGGGCGAGCTTGGACACCAGGAGGCTGCGGCGCGGGGTCATGAGGAGGAGGCGGTGGAATTTTCCGGCGAGGGCGGGAGCGAGGTCGGGGCCGCCGCGCAGGGCGGCGAGGTCGGCGGCGAGCGCGTGGGCGGCGGGGTGAGCGCGACGGCGAGGGTGGAGAGGGAGGGCGAGAGGGGGCTGGAGGTGGGCGCCTGGAAGAGGCGGAAGAGGGTCGGGTAGCGGAGCACGAAGGGGATGAGCGGGCGGCGGCGCGGGAGGCCGAGGAAGCGGCGGCAGCGGCGGAGGACGCGGAGTGGGAGGAAAGCGCGCGGCTTGGAGAGGAGCAGGGTGAGGAGCTTGCGGGCGAAGCGGAGCCGGCTCGCGCGCGCCGCCTGCCGGTCAAGCGCCGGGCAGCGGACCAGCTTCGGCGGCGGCAGGGGCTCAGTGCCGGCGCATCCGAGGCCGCCTTCGCAGCGCATTGGAAGGTGGGGGTGGCGGGTTTGGGGGATGGTGTCGCGGCTTTTCGGCGGTGGAGACGGCGGGGTGCAGGGGTTGCGCGGGGAGGAAGGAAGGCGTGGTGGCGAGCGCCATGGCGAGGGAGAGGAAGGCTGGGTGAAGTTATTTTTGCCGCTAAGGATGACGCGGTGCGATGGATAGATTTTTTCTTTCGTCACTGTTCCGAAGCAATTTGTTTCCATTTGTTTTTCTTTTTTCTTTTGATTTGTTTTCTCATAAAAATTGGGCAGTGTTTTTTTTTTGGAACTCATAGCTTTTTTTTGAAAGTAATACCGCCTTTATTTAACCATAGCTTATATTAACTAGTTGAATGCGCCACGGGCTTATAAAACAAAATATATATACATAAATTGATTAATCGCATTTTTGGATGAAGAAACAGTATGTGTTACGTGTACGGATATCCTCTTGCTCGTGAATATCCACGGTGAGTTGAAGGCCAGCATGGACGCCCCGACTTCCATGAACAACAGAAGCAAATGACAAAACTCCACCACATTTTGGACGGTGTTGTCAGCAAACCTTCATTTTTTATAAATTGCCGAAATCCCTTTTTGCACGAGAGTCAGTGCTATGTGTCTTAGATCTTGTAGTATCCGCGCCACTGAGGTTGACTCCTTTATATATTTGTGGTCCATCATCAACTGCCCCAGTACGCGGTGGTTTTCGACATTTTCATCAGAGATGGTGGTTTGCAGATAAAACTGTCCCAAATGTGGTGGTTTTTGTCTTTTTTTTTCATTCATCAAGCTTGTTTTCTTTAGCTCTTTCATGTATAATATAGAAATCATGGAACCATTTAAATCTAGTAAAGGATGTGTGGTCACTGCTAGATAATTTATGCACTATGGATCATCTGGTCTTCTCTTTGGTTCATGGATGAAAACTGCAAATTTGCAGCTCAATGCCAGACATGATCTTCTAGCACCCAGCGCCAGGAATCAACCACTGTTTGCGGCGAAAATTCGAACCGATTAAATGTCAAGAATTTGAAACGTCTAGGCTCCACTAGGAATATCCAGTTTTAGATTATACATGTTGCTACATAATAAGGTCGCTTGTACTTGTACTACAGTAACTGCCTCCATTCACAAGAGTGGTTCTCGTCTGCCATTCGGAGCTCAGGCTATTACAGAGCTGGAGCAGCTATCATACAGCATACTATTCATGATCAGAATGATGTGGAATACATCATCTAACTATATTATTGGCTAAGTAGTTCCTTGTGAATAGAAGACCGGGTGAAACCAACACTAGGGAATGCAGGTTGATGTGACCTCTGGTGATCCTGCGGTCCTGGAGTGCTGGTTTAGTTTTGGATTCATCGGTCTTCAGTTCAGTAGTCCAGAGGTGGTACGGAGGCGATGCTACCGGTGAGATTCTGCAAGTCGTGGCTTGTGGAATAACCGTCACGGGCATCGCCCTGCATCATCCTTGCTCCGGGTGCAGACAGAAGGCCTTCTCCGTTGCGGACCATCTGCTGCACCTCCTGCGGCGAGAGTATCTTTATGCACCATACGCTATTCACAAACTCCCTGGGAAAGCAAGCATGGCATTCGAATGTGTTACGCATGAACGGAAATTCAGTCTACGAGAATATACTTTATGGGTATACAGAACTTAAGAGGGTTTTCTAGGTCCCTTACTGCCATGGGTCGTCGCCAACGAGGAGAATATCATTCTCTCGGTCAACGAATACAAGCTGCCAGCCTGATCTCACAGGGTCCTCCAGTTGGCCTTCAAGGCCAAACAGATGCTCGAGCTCACCACGCAACTCGTAGTAGCTGCTGAATTTGGTGATATCGAGCGATCTTCCGGGGGACCCCGATTTGTAAACCTGTCAAAACAATGATTGAAGGAATTAGCCAGTTCATGTAGAAGAATTATGCACAATAAGATGGATGAGCTGGTAAGAGTTTGTACGGACACAAGGTCATGAAAATGTGGTCATTAGTAATCTAACACTTGTGCTAAAGATATCTAAATTCCAAAATTTACTATTTGCCCACTAATTATTATTATGGTTACCAAAAATCAATTTTTACCTCTAAATCATCAGATCTACATATTGGATGAATGCCCACTAATTACTATTACACCAACTTTTAGAATCAGTGGAAGAATGTGCATTCAAGAACTTATAGGGATAACACATAGTAGGAAACACATACCTTCACAAAGGTTTCACCATGTGATGGGTTTACACTACAAACATTATCAAGGGAGTTGAATGTTCCCGATTCTCCTAAACAACTGGAAGTTTCTATGGGGTCTGCGGGTGGCAAATCTTCGCCATCATACGTCACCAAAGGTATGGCCATAGAAACTGTTCCGCTGCCGCTGCCACCCCTGACGCTTGCCATGCCGTCCTGGGGTGCAAATGATGATGAAAACCTCTGGTTGTCAACATTTGAGCCATAAGCCTGAACACTAGAACAGTCTCTTGCTGACTGTGACGCCAAGGTTCCAGCAAAGTGGGATATATTTGTCTGGTGATTTATGTTCTCAAGCTTGGGTTGCACAGACCGAGATTCAATATGACCAAGGGGTTCCATAGCCAACCTCTTTGAAGGCCATCCATCTGGTGACATTAATTGGTCACTCGAGGCAAACTAACAAGGTTCGAGGCATCTTGGCTAGAAAAGTTATGGAAACCGTTGTATGATGGATCAGTGTTTCCTTCTAAGACGTTCTGCTGGTAGAATGGAGATTGTGACTGGGATGCAGATTCAGAACCAGAGATGCTAGAATCTAAATCAGAAATACGGTGACAACTAGATGACAGCTGCTGTTGCATCTCCTGGTGAGATTGTTGTTGTATAACCTGATGTCTTTGCTGCTGCGGCGGTGACAATTCTTGTTGGTTTTGCAGTTGTTGAGGGTTATGCAAATGCAGCTGCTGCAGCTGACTCTGAACAAACCCAGAGTTACCACTGTACTGACTATGGCCGTGTTGAACAGTTTGCTGAGTTTGATACTGCATCTGTTGTAGAACATGATTGGCATACACAGAATTCAACCCGCCGTTCAGATTTTGAGTCTGTTGGAATTGCAAGAGAGCTGAAGACTGTTTTGAAGGATCCCCAGCTCTAATTTCTTCCAGCGCTGCAGCAGCCATCTGCTGGTATGTGTCTGGCTTAAGACCCAGCAATGGAGTATCTATTCTTGGCTGAAGCCATGGTGACACTCCAAGACCCTGGAAGTTCAACGATTGACTCCCTCTATCCCCATCTCCAAGCCACATGAGAGAAGAATAACGAGCAAAATCATCATTCTTGACACCTGCATATATTATATAGAACAGTTAAGAAACACTTGATTCAATTGTATAAAATAACCATATATACGGGTATTCCTGTCATTGATCAGCCTACCATTGAACATGCCATGCATAGATGGCAGCCCTGAAGCCCATGGACGCTTCAGTCTTAAAGGAAAGGCACTTGGATACATCGGAAAAGTTGTCAATGGCTCGATTTCCCATAGTGAAACTCTCGGTTGTTTCTCACCAGCGGTTGACTCATCCCAACCAACCTAAGACATTACAAATAAAAATTAAGGCAATTATCATTGGAGTGTAGTTCTCACAAAGGTAACCATGAAGCATATGGCAACAGATTTGACAGGTCCCAGTGAATTATGAAACAAGAGAACAAGGAGTATTCTGAAATCATGACACATTACCTTCACAGAACGCCAATGTGAATTTGGCCAACGCACTGAGTCGAGATCACTTATGGTTGTGATTGTACCCATGTATCTGAAAGAAGGAAAACCTATCAGATCATAGTACTCGCGCGCTGTTACTCGGATTCATTTTTTGACTTACCGCCTGACGCTTGACTCTCTGTCTCGAAAAGCATTCTAAACCGCATTCCAACAGACACACGTGTGTGGTACACAGATTTGACATACTTGGCCAATGGAATGATAAATTCAGAAGGGCTAGCCCTGATAAAAACGATGCCCATGTTAATTAGGTGTAGAAATAAGCCGAACTATTTGACGAATTGGGATTGTAATGAATATACCGAGGGTTATAGAAAATAGTGAAACGACTGTTTGTTGCTGCAGCATGAGCTGCTGCTGCAAGAAGGCCTATATGCATGCTATCGCTTGATAGCACAGAAGACGGCATAATTGTCTGAGGACGATTTGCATGACGAATGCCCAAGAGAAGTTGGTTATTATCATTCCTGGCAAACATGGAAAAGTATTTAGTGTAACACAAACAACAACCAGGGTAAAAGCATAACTTTGGTTACAAACAAAGTGCAGCCGGTACCAGATGAATATAACAGAATCTCCTGCTACTAGTCTTTTAGCACTTACAAAGACACTCCAACCTGTAGTCAGGAGATGCCTTTTTGGCTGACCTGCATAACAAGTGTAAAGGCTAAGAGAATGGGCCAACTAAGAGTCCAAGATATCCCATAACAGAATTCAATGCATCAACAACTTTGCAAGATGGGAACTGCAATATATGAAGGAGATTATCATTACAACATTTTATAGAGAAATTCCCCAACCAGCCAAACCACACTAACAGTCTTGCTGGCTGAAAGATATGAATAATTCTAGTGACTAACGGAAGGCTATAACCTTCTCATCTAAAAGTTGCAGATCATACGAATTATTGTCCTTTTTAAGATTCTTAACAACTACTTATTTTCACTTGTTCAATAATAAACATAATTGTCTATGCATGTGCTGCACTAGTTTGAGTACATACCACGGAATATGTGGCGAAATTTCCATTCATTATCATGCAGATCTCTTGCAATTAGCTCCTGGCATGGAGGCTGCAGCGAGAAGTCCTGTAGAAAATTGAATGTGTCAAAAATCTAAAAGGCACAAGATGTAATCAGCTCTTCAAATGCAATGAGTAAAAGAAACCAAATTCACTGAAAGTTTTCGAGAATACAAACCAATGGAGGGAAGACTTTCTCAGCAGATCGACGGGGTACAGAGAATCCACCGTGTACTCGTATCACTTGCAGTCAACGTCTTGCAGAAGTAATTAGTTGGCTGCTTGCTTGCAGCACCCAGCTCAATTGGAAGAAAAGGCTCCTTTTGCTCTTCCTGTTATTGGAACCACACGATGGAAGTATAAGTATTGCAATATTTTGACCTATAACCTGTTATTGCAATTCAGGTTATAAGAGCAAAGCAAAGTGGTCAAATACCGTGCTCAATGGCTGCAGTGTCATTTGAGCATAAACTTCATCAGTCTCCGCATCAGCCTACGTTACCATCGAGATAGCATGTCAGGGCACCTCTTAAGAAACCACATGTTGATCCCGAAGTGTGGACTTACATGCATGGTGACATTATGAAGCTGGCAGATCAGCTGAGGGGGGAGGTTTGGATAGTTAGGGATTTGAGCATCAACCGCCTTATTAGTTGATGCGGCAACCTATGCAAAACAAAACACTTTAGAAAACTGTAATTGGATAACACCCGTGCAACAAAATTGATTATTCGCATAATGACATCCTTAATATTTCACTAAAGCTGTGCCTCGGCAGAATCACCGGCCATATGATGTTTACGCTCTACATTAGGCAAAGAATAAGAACTTCCTGAGCACTAAGGGCACAGCTATACTTCATGTTCCTTCCTTTAAAAAAATCAAATTGCCAGCTTATTCAAATAAGATATCGGTGTTACAAACTGATAAGCCTGCCTACCTGCTCACTATGGCCTTGTGGAAAATAGATAACCCGGCTCCCAACCACGGGCAGAGACACAAGGGGCCCAGCGCACGCATGCCACAGCTCCGAGTTGAGGCACCTCTGTTCCCTGAAAAGTGCCAAGCACATATGAGCTGAACAGAAACCACCAGAAAAGCAAAGCTCATGTGAAGCTACTGTTTGTACTTGGCCACAGACAGGAAGTCACAAGGGGGAGGGGCTCCGTAAGTATGCATCATAATGACATAACATGGGTGTAATGAATGGAACCAAGCAGTGCAAGCATTGTGATGTGCAAGAGAAATGCAGGCATATGTATGAAACCATCATGCACAATCAACACAAGTAAGCCATTTGCCAATTTGTTTATCCATAATCGGAACATTTCACAATCTATAGTCCACTGAATGAACAAATCAGACAGAAGCGCAAGTTGAGAATTGAACAGCTGAACTGCCCAAGGAAATGTCGAAATCGTGGGACGAGATGATGTACCATCATTTTCCGGAAGGGACTGCGGCATCTCGGACAGGGATAGCTTTTATCTCCAGCGACCGACGCGAAGAACACAAAAGTCAGCAGGACACCAAGCTCAGCAGGACAGCCGCATCACGCTCCCAGCAGCACTGCCGGCCTTCCTCATCTTCCCCGCTGCTTTCCCCCACCTGTGGCTACAGAGCAGCAACCGCCTCGGATAGCGAGCAACCGCTAACCGAAGCCTGAGCCGTTGAGGCAAACCCTCGCCATTGCCGGCCCAAATCCAAGCACACCAGTCGATCGATGCACCGAATCCCCCGCTCACCGATCCAATCTTCCCCGGGGAGAAGAGGAGAAAAACACCAGCCAGCACAGGCACAGCTCGACGGGCTTGGAGCCGGATTCTTCTCCCGAGCAAGCACGGAGAAACCGAGGAAGGCGGGCTGGTGAGTCAGCTGAGGAAGCAGAAGTAGCGCGGCCTGCGAAGGCACAGCTCGCCGCTCACCGGGAACCGCGACCACTCGCCCCCTCGAATCGCCATTGCCCCCGCGCCGCGCGCTCCGGGCCACCACGGCGTTCGACCGGACCTCCACCTCCTCCCCCTGCCTTCAGCCGGCCTCGAGAAGGACAGCGAACCGCCAAATCCGGCTACGGGCCCGCGGGCATCCGCCACCGGCGGCCAAACCGGGCGCCGCGGGCACGGGGCGGGAGGTGGGAGCGCGGCGGGCCGTCGACGGGGCGGAACCCTAGCGGGCGGGGTAGCAGGCTAGGCTAGGCGGCCATGGCTAGCTGGATCGAGGGAGGGAGCGGAAGCCGAGGAGGAGTGGTGGGAATTACTGTATTTTTCTGCCCTTTTTTTCAGTCTCGGGTTTTATGGGCTCGGTCGCAGGAGGAAGAGGTTCTTGGAGAGCTGGAGGGTGTAAAATATTCATTCAGAGAAGGTTGGTAATTTTGTTTTTGTGATTTGCCACTTGTAAGAGTGTCAATTATGTTTCAGTTGTTTTGCAAGGGTACATATGCTACTTAGATTATCCCTAGGTTGAAACATTGCCACTATAATTGCTCATGCACTGGTTATCCTTTTATAATTGCATAAAGACTCTTTTTTATTTTACAAAATATTATCTTTGTCACCTCCCTAGTGTTTGATACCATCGTGTTCTATGTTACAAGTTACAACATGCAGTGCAAGCACCAGAATTAAATCGATTTTCTGTGCACCGAGCGGAAATGACCGTCCCACCCTCCCTCCAGGCCCCACCACGTAGCGACCGAGGCTGACGTGAGCACGTGCGGGGGCAGCCCCGTCATTTTCTCCACGCCATACCAGTGGCGCTCTCGTCTCGTGGTACGAGGATTCGTCCCTTTCCTCCCGGGCGTGGACCAGGACCGCTGCGTTCCACGCGCGGGCCTGCGCCGTCGGATGGGAGGTGGACGGCCGTGGTTACCTCGGTCGCGCGCACGAGGGGTGCAGCGGGTGCTGTGCTGCGGTGTGTGACCTGTTCGTGCACCGTGCAGTTTTTCGGCACTGGGTCGTGCAGCTCGTGCACCTAGCTGCACTGATCATGGCAGTGATGGCGGACATGGTTGATGTACACCGTGAAAGCTCACGAGTTTTAGTACAGGGCGTGCAGTTGTCGAAGGAGTGACGGGGTAATAATGGTGTACTGCCGCTTTTGCACTCCGTACACGCGAACTTACCGCTTTTCAGTGCGCGCGCGAACTTACAGGGCGACGCGACTTGGCACTGACTGACACGCCTTCTCCAGACTGGGTGTGCGTGGAAAGGCGCCAGCCGACACGACGGGACCGGACGACCGAAGGCAGCCGTACGACGGGACGGGACGAGTCGTGTTGGTTCGTTTCGCCTGCGCGCTGCAGCCTAGTACTCTAGTACGTGCTGTGCTCTGCTGGCTGACGGCGCGGTGGAGCAGGCGGAGACCGAGGGGACGGGTCATGGTGTGCAGCCGCAGAGGCCTCGTTCGGCGAGACGTGGATGGGCTGGACTGGGCCTCTACTCGAGCCTTTTTTTCCAAAAAATAATGAAGAGCTCGGCACAAAAGCATATGTAGACTTTTGCCAATATAGAAAATGAATCGGAGCAGCAATGTTCGTCCAACACACAAAATGGTACCGGGACTCTATCCGTATTACAAATTCCGAGCCTATAGGTATGTTGCGTCATACTACGTTTTTTTTGTAAGCTTTCTTGGTGAAACTCCTTCCTTTCGCCGCCCACCCCCTTCCTTTTGTTCCCCGAGGCGCCGGTGACGCCAACGATATTGGAGCTAGCGGAGGTGAGCAACGGACTTAACTATGGGGTGGGGGGATTTCCATGTGATGGCTAGGGCGACGACAGATCTTCTTCCTCCCGTCCTTATCATTTTGCTCTCCAAAAATCGCTCGAGGGCTCTCGCGATCGTTAAATAGCCCGCCCCTTTCTTGCATGGTTTTATGTGAGGTTTGGGTTTCGATAAATATTGTTTTCATATCCGTGTGGTATTTGTATCTACTTTTCACTCGTTCATCTCTTCGCTTTTGCAAAGAACTACAAAAACAAAAATGGGAACAATAATCTCCTGTTATTTTTTTCTCCTAATGCCGACAAGGTCGGAAGCTCACACTGGTGTCATATGTCATTTTTTCCTAGTAGACGGCTTCATATTTTTTTTGAGCTAGCTCTATCCGCCAGGAAACAATAATACACAAGTTTCATACACGTTAGAAGTCCACATATTTTATTGGGCTAGCTCCATATGTGGATTTCTGACGTGCTAAATAGGGCCATATAGTACAATTTCCTTCATATTAGTTTTGGGTCATGTAATCAACGACTTATTAAAATATTCTTTGTCAAATATAACTTTTGGATAATTAACCCGCATATCCATGGGTTTTCACTTAGGAAGAAGGCTTTAATGATAAATAATGGAGAAAAATTAGGTGGTTCCTTAGGTTTTTTAAACAATTTTAAATGAGAGAACTTGCCTGTGACAAGATGGTTAGAAGGGTGGTTGTACCCCAGCCCACCAGAGTTCAAACTCCAGGTTTGACGCTGGTGTTTCTCATTTAGACGGAATATTCTTCAGTGCGAGGTGACATTCCCGTCGACGGCGAGGCGCCTGTGGTGACTTCGTCAATCTCAAGACTCGACCTGCCGACTCGGTCTTTCGGAGGTGCTCATAGGGGTAGGGTGTGCGTGCGTTCATAGGGGTGAGTGTGTGCGCGTGTATATGAGTGCCTGCGTTGTACTGTGTTTCGCAAAAAAAAAATACAATTTTAAATGTTTTTCTTATATTCACACAAATAGACAGTTTGCCGCGGAAACGATATGTGTCACGTGTGTTGATCCATCGATGTCGACTGTGTGCCTCGCTCCTGCAAACTCCCAGCAACACCGAAGACGTATACACCGCATCGACAACGCCCAAGACGTTGTCAAGCCTTTTGAATCATGTCGGTTCTTTTATGCTCGACTAGCGCCGTTATGTGTTGTCGCTCTTCTCTCTCTCTCTCTCTCTCTAATCCGCTCACAATGAAGATTACAATTGGGCTGCCACGGTGGTGTCACGGAGTTGGGGCTCGAGTTGTGCCCTCGAGCTCAGGGAGATGAGGTGTCAAAGGAGAATGGGTCCAATGTCGTCATATCCGATGACCACGGGGCTCCATAAAGCCGGATTCGACGTTGTCGCGCTCGATGTCTATAAGGTAGAGTCCAAATCAAGGTTAAAATTATGCTACTGCATATGTCTTCTTTACAAATGTGGCAACCTCGATTGTTATCGCTGCAAACACACGAACAAGATAATGTTATGTTGCATACATCTCTCAAGTTTAAGGGAGATCGAACGGCGGAGAGGGGTTGATCCCCCTGACACCCAGGATGTGTAAAAGCAATACCACCTAGACCTAGTAATGCTAAATATCGTTGTAATACTCCCTCCGTTCGGAAAAAGGATGTCACAAAAATGAACTAGGGAGTAAGAGTTACATACTCACAATAAATTGATCTCAGCAACTTAAAATGGCGCTAACATCCGAATTAACTCTAATTAAACACACATTAGTGTGTGACAGCTCAAAGTATACTTGAGTTAATCCCAAAACCACACGAGTAGTAGTACCTCACTATCTCGCCAAGTAACTTCCAGGTCAGCAGCGACCGACCACCCAAATCGCTTTCCCCTCCCACGTTTTCAGAACGGGGAGAGCTCCACTACCCGGCAGCAACCCGCCCGCTCTCCTCGCCGGCCGCCGTCGCCATGAAGCGCGCGCGCAGCTCCGAGGTCTTCCTCGGCGGACGGGGCCGCGCGCGCCGGCGCCTGGCGCCCCTCCTCGCCGCGGCGGCCCTATTGTACCTCCTCTTCGTCTCCCTCAAGCTCGCCGGCCTCGGGGGCTTCGACGACGCCAGCCGCCCGGACACCGCCGCCGTCGCCGCGGGACGCGAGCTGCTGCTACAGCGCGAACCTCTCGAGCCTGAGCCCCGCGGGAGGCGAGCCGCTGCTGGTGCTACTGCTGCTGTTGCGATGGGGTACGGCCGCATCACCGGGCAGATCCTCCGGCGCCACGAGGCTCTCGGCGGGGGCGGGGCGAGGAGGCGCTGGGGCCTGCGGGGCAACTTCTCCGAGCTCGAGCGCATGGCCGGGGAGGCGTGGGCGCGCGGGGCGGAGGCGTGGGCGGAGGCCGCCGCGTTCTCCGGCGACGTGGACTCCATCCTCTCCGGCGACGGCGCGGGCGGCGAGTGCCCCGGATCGCTCGAGCTCGGCGGCGGCAGCGAGGGCGAGAAGGCGGCGGTCCTGCCGTGCGGGCTGGCGGTCGGGTCGGCGGTGACGCTGGTGGGGACGGCGCGCGCGGCGGTGGCCGAGTATGTGGAGGGCGGGGGCGCGAACGGGAACGGGACGGTCATGGTGGCGCAGTTCGCGGTGGAGCTGCGCGGCCTGCGGGCGTCCGGCGACGAGGAACCGCCCAGGATCCTCCACCTCAACCCGCGACTGCAAGGCGACTGGAGCCGCCGGCCCGTGCTGGAGATGAACACCTGCTTCCGCATGCAGTGGGGCAAGGCGCAGCGCTGCGACGGTGCCCCCTCCAAGGACGACGACCGTGGTGCGTGCCCTCCACCCCATTGTATCGCTTCCGATTTACAACTGTATGTACTCGAGCATGCTTACTTTGTTGTCTTTCTGCTCCGGACGCCAGGACAATGTGCAGCCTTGCTGGTTCAGTAATTAGTATAGTCTATGTGGATCGAGATAGGAGTACCATTGCCATTGCCATTAGATACGTGGACTTCTATGTGCAGCATTGCCATTGTCCATCATTGATAGCATCTTGTGTTCATGGCAATCGCTTACTAGTTATTTTGATTGTCTGTAGACTTGTAACAATTAGAACATTGCTAGTTCATGTACAATTGGACTTAAGGTAGCAGGTGAGAAAGAAGGAGATGCAATGTGCAATTGCATTGCATTCCATAATTTTTCAGATCTTCCGATACTACTGTAGTGTACTGCCTGGATCATCTTTTACCAACCTATCTCCCAAAATGTTTTCTGCCTGGATCGTAGCTTCTGTGTTTTCTTTTTCGAAATGCTGACAGTGCTGTTAACTTTGTAGTCGATGGGTTCCCGAAATGTGAGAAATGGGAGCGGAGAGGCACAGTTGATTCAAAAGAAATGAAGTCAGCCTCATGGTTCAACAGGTTTATCGGTCGGGCAAAGAAACCAGAGATGAGCTGGCCGTACCCATTTTTAGAGGGGAAGATGTTTGTTCTCACCATCCAAGCTGGCGTTGAAGGATACCATATCAATGTGGGAGGTCGTCATGTTGCCTCATT
Organism: Poa pratensis; assembly: GCA_947311845.1. Taxonomy (NCBI): domain Eukaryota; kingdom Viridiplantae; phylum Streptophyta; class Magnoliopsida; order Poales; family Poaceae; genus Poa; species Poa pratensis. Next base: position 23,475,246 of record CAMZMU010000121.1, read on the forward strand.
TCCTCATAGGATGGTAAAATTTCCCATTACTATGACAAAGATTTTTACATGACTACAGATATTGTACAGCTATGGCCATTGAAAATACTGACTACTTTTGGTTATCAATGTTCATCAGGGATTCACTCTCGAAGATGCAACTGGTTTAGCTGTAACAGGTGGCATAGATGTTCATTCGGTGTATGCGACCTCTCTTCCGAAGGCCCATCCCAGTTTTTCCCTCCAAAATGTCTTGGAAATGTCCGATAAGTGGAAGGCTCACCCTGTGCCAGAGGAACCAATTAAGCTTTTTATTGGCATTCTCTCTGCTACAAACCATTTCGCTGAGCGGATGGCTATAAGGAAAACCTGGATGCAGTTTCCAGCGATCCAATTGGGGAATGTGATTGCTCGATTCTTTGTCGCACTGGTACGATGAGTTCTTATGTTTTTAAAACAATCCAGCCTCTTTTGTCGATGCATGATATGCTACAGTGTGGCCTTCTTATACATCTTATTGTAGCATATTGATCAAATAAGTGTGAAATAACGGCAACACCATGTTTGCTTGTGTAGAGCAATAGGAAAGAGATAAATGCAGCAATGAAGAAGGAAGCAGAGTATTTTGGAGACATTGTCATCCTGCCATTCATCGACCGGTATGAGCTGGTGGTTCTCAAAACAGTTGCTATATGTCAGTACGGGGTAAGCCATGCTACGGTTCTTCACGTGTTAGTTAGCACTTTGGCAATGTTCCATATTCTCATCTGTTTTATTCACCCCAACGGTTATCTATTATATTCAGATGCAGAATGTTACTGCGGAGTATATCATGAAGTGCGACGACGACACCTTCGTGAGGGTGGACATAGTGTTGCAGCAGATATCTACCTTCAACAGAAGCTTGCCTCTTTATCTCGGGAACCTGAATCTCTTACACAGGCCTCTCAGATACGGCAAATGGGCCGTGACGTTCGAGGTATCGTAACAATGTTATAGACTCCGACATGCAACTTGTCCACTCCTCACACTGGAACCTGCATATGCAGGAATGGCCGGAACTGGTGTATCCCCCGTACGCCAATGGACCTGGCTACGTGATCTCCGCAGACATCGCAAGAGACATCGTGTCCCGCCACACGAACCAGTCGCTCAGGGTAATATCGATACTCTGATCGTGCCGTGACGCATGCTTCTCGTGTTCCTTCCCTTGATCCTACCATCTTGTCTAACGGCTATGATCTGCTGCATGGCAGTTGTTCAAGATGGAGGACGTGAGCATGGGCATGTGGGTCGAAGACTACAACACCACCGCCGCGGCTGGTTCCGCCCCCGTGCAATACATCCACAGCTGGAGGTTCTGCCAGTACGGGTGCGTGGACAACTACTTCACGGCGCACTACCAGTCCCCCAGGCAGATGCTGTGCCTCTGGGAGAAGCTGTCCTTGGGCCGCGCCCAGTGCTGCAACTACAGATGACACGGCGCTGCTGGCTCTGCTGTCTCCTCATTGGCATCCATGGCTGGTTCACTTGAGGAACACTTGAAGGTCTAATTAAACTAGGCGACATCCGCCGGTGCCACTGCCACAACATCGTTTTAGAAGAACACTGGTGCCGATCAGGATCAGGCCAGGTCTCCAGCATCACCCTTAACTTGAGTGAGCTCCTTACATCTGCTCTATCGACTGACTGGCTGACGCACCGGTACACAATTAAGATACACCATCGGTTTCGCTGATGTTACCGGCTGCTGCTTCACCTCCTGGAGCTCATAGGACTATAGGAGTACATTGGATGGATGAATCTAGTGGTGGTATTAGTAGATGCTGTTTGTGTTTAGGTCGTTGAAGACGAATGCAAACATTAGGGCCCAAAATTAGCCGATTTTCAATGTACAGGGGCGACTCATTTTGTAAGTCTGTTGTGAGGGTCATCACTTGTACTCCTTTGTCTTGCAGAGGAGCTGATGTCAAATTGATGTTGCTGTCATGATCTGAGAACCAAGATCTTGATTCGATGGCAGTGAACCAAGACGAAATGCAAACCTCGTGTACTGCCGAATCCACTAATATAAAAGGTCAATGCAGTGAACGGCGTAACCACGTGCGCGTCCGAGAACCAAGATCTTGATTCGATGGCCAGTCAAAAGCGTTGTTTGATCAAGTTTTTAACCTCGGGTTTGAGGTTGTGATACCGTGTCTCGCCGAGACAGAATATTGTTTCGATAGCAATGCGTGCACGTTGATATATAAGACAGCATGTGATGGCTTCATACTTTATATCTTTAAACTTCACAAGGCGTGATGTGCAGACGATGCGTGAGTATATGTAGTGCGTACACACTGTTATACTAGGTTTCTTCAATCCATATGTTGAGTGTGGGTCCATACTTGGATAAGTTAGCTGATTTCCTCCCCATATCATGTCATCAAACATGGACATTCAAATCGGCTTCCAGAAACATATACGATCCTCGATTACTATTTTACCCTTGAAATCATGTACACCTTAGAATTTGGTCGGCATGCAGGCGGACAGTCCGACGGACGTGACGGACAATCCGCCAGACACACTTTACGCTAATGGTGTTCAGCGAATCTTGTTTAGCCAACCGGATAACCAGCGGATGAGCAGGTCTGGCGGATGGAAATTTCGTCTCAGCGGACGTCCGCCTGCATGCCTAATTTGGTGGCAGCACTCACTAATCCTTTTGTTGGAGTACCACTGTACCAGTAACCCTCAGCCAACGGTTAATACTCCCTCTGAGTCAAAATAAATTTCGCAGTTTTGGACGCTTATTATGTATCGGAGGTAGTAAAAAAAATTAGGGTATTGTAAAGTGCTCCCAACTAAAAGAGTAGTCTGACTTTATATGACACACATGTGTCAAATCTGGGGTTTAAATTTTAGTGGGCTCGGTATTTTTCAGTAGTCCAATATGTTGTTTTTCTTTTTGAGAAAAGACAAATGGTACATAGGAGATATTACTCGGGACGACTCCGCGAAAGAGAATAGAGAAGGAGAGAAGACCCGAAACCGCATCGTTCCCCAGGGGCGACCGAGCGAGCGTCTCGTTCGTCGCCGTCCCCAGCTCCTGTCGCTCACTACCCGTCCGTTGCCGCCGGGCGAAGCCCGTGTTGTGCTGGCTACGACCCTTCTTTACCCGCGTGCCCGAGGCCCTGCGCGGGAGCAGGCGGCGGTGCTCCATGGTGGGTCGAGGCTTGGTTCACGGTGGCGGTCCGGCACGGCGGCGGCGGTATGGCGTCGGGGTTGAGCGCTGGGAGTGGTGCGGTGCGGCCAGGAGCAGTGGTACTACGGTGTGGTGGTCGGCACAGAGGGGCCGATCTAGGCCTGGCGGGCTATGGCCACCTCAACCTTGGCCACTGTCGGGGGAAGAGGGCACACTCCTGGCCGGTGGCTGGGGGTGCCACGCGCTGGGGGCACCGCGCCTCTCCTGCTCGCCGAGGTTGATGGCCTCCGTGGCAACGGTGGTGGTTCCGCGCGGTGCGGGGGTTCTGGAAGTGCTCAGCTCTGGTCGACTGCCGGCGGAGTCCGACGAGGATGGCGACGGTAGGGGTGACGGAGGTCTTGTAGGGGATGGTGGCGGCTAGAAACGTTTACGATGTAGGGAGAGGCCAGAGAGAGATTTCGAATCCGCCATAGTCGCCACCAGGGACAGAACCAGGGGGTGCGAGCTGGGGCCATGGCTCCCCCATGGTGATTTTTTTTCCTGAAACCCCCTTGTAATTTATAGATTTGACCCCTAAATTTACCAAGATTCACCTATATGCCCCCCTCCAAGTTATCTAATGTGCAATTGCCCCCCTCGGTTCCGTTCGTAGTCGACTAGTCACCACCACCTCGTCGATACCGCTGTAAAGATAAAAACCAAACTCTAACTTTAGATATCTTGTAACCGCGCCGGACACATGTCTGAAGGTACAGACAGAGAGAGAGACGGGACCCGTCGATTCACCGCTACGGCGACCCCTAGCTGTCGCCTCTTTTCTTTTCTTTTTTTGAAACTCAGACCAAAGCACTATATTAAGCTAGCAAGCCGCCACATTAAAAACCTTCCAGTCCACTTAGGTACCCTGTTAATGAAAAGAGTGCGTCTGAAACTTGCTGCTCTAAACATTCACAATAGTTACATCGTTTATTAGGTTGCTTACAATAAATTTTGGGGCCTCAGCCATCCAACTAGGTTGCTCTAAACCACTATATTAGGTTTCTTTTGTTTTCTTTTCTTTTTGACAATCAATACCATGATATATTTTATAGTGGTGAACAGTACATGGTATAGATACATGAGATGATTACAACAATTACAAAATAAAGTATAAAAGAAACGAGCAAATCTTCGAGATCTTCAAACTCTTTCTTCTTCCATAATACAATCTTGTACTTTTTTGAAGGCAACCATAGAACGACAAAGATACCAAACTACAAACATGTAAATTCTAACGAGGGTTCTCCCATAAATTTTTTGAGCCTATAGCAATTTTTTTTGAGCCGCAGTGCCAAGACTACGTGCACTCACGCAGTCATTGAAGTAATCAACCAACATCGGAAAGAGTACCAACACCAGTATTTCAGGGAAAAACAACCGGACAACCTGGTCGACATCACTGGGAGCCGAGGATACGAATCACCATTGTCGAGAACGTAACAGCCGGGACAGATATTGCGAGGACGAAACTCCTCGCGGAAACCAAGAGAAAAAAATCCAAAATCGATCTGGCGAAGCAAGATCTGAAGGACCAAACCTAGACAAATATAATCTTCCAACACCACCTTTAATGCCGAGAAGGAGATCTCGTCGTCGAACGAAGAGTCGAAAATTACTTATTGTAGACGATTCCGTCTCCATAGATCAAGAAGATGGATACCAAAGCCCTAGTCTAAACTGTTGAAAACACTACTTTTATCAAAAAACTCCACTCATAGATCGGGTTGCCCACCCCTTCCGACGCCGGCGAGGCCGGTCGGAGTAGGGGAACCGACCTATGGTGAAGACCGGAAGTGGTGGCGGCTGCGGCTAGGTTTTCAGGAGCGCTTTGTATGAATTTTAAGTTTAGTCTTTTGTTTTCTTTTCTTTTCTAGCGGCTTGTGTAGATTTACTTCCCGGAGACACGAGCCACGAGACCGACGCGGGCCGACCCGAGTCCGGTCACGCCCAGGCCCGCGTCGGTCACGCCCAACATATGCGCCCTCCCTCGCGCACCACGCCTCGCCCTCTCTGATTCCGCCGCTCCACACACACCTCCCTCCGCCCTCGCTCTCGCCTCCAGCGCCGGCGAGGCGGCTACCTCTCCCCCTCCACCGGCGAACGGCCTCCCCTCGCCACCGGATCGGCCGCCGCCCCGTCATTCCAACCCCGTCTCCGCCCGCCCTCGGCAGATCTATCTGCGGCGGGCCGCGGCCCCACCCTACCCGACGCCTCGGCACCTCCCTAGCCACGGTGAGTCCCTCGCCCTCTCCCACTTCCCGTCCCCCGCCGCGGAATTCGGGCGGGCAGCTGCTGGGTCGGTGGCTACGGCCGAACTGAACCGGGAGCGAGTGGAGTGGAGTATGCTTTCAGAACCCTAGACTAGATTGCTCTGTTTTAGGTTGGCGAGGTTGGGAGTAGGCGGATTTTAAACAGGGACTGTTATCCTTTCGGAGAGGTTGGGAGTAGTTTTTTGGTGTCACGCTGCTTGCTTCCGGCGATCACGTTTCCAGCCTGATTACTTCGGTTGAGGATATGCATACACTTGAATAAAACAGACCAGGGCATGATTAATCTAGAACATAAGATGATTACAGTATAGTAACATACATAGCGTGACACGCTTGCTCTACTCGTTTTGTACACGAAATTGACTTTGTTGCAAGCACTTATGTGGTAACCTGTTACAGTTTTAGTGTTAATATCGAAATAGCATTAGATGGTGAGCTAGAGGTGTTGCGGAGGCACATTTTGGGTTCCCTTTTTATTAATGTTACGTTATCGACATTGGCCCAGTTACTGCAACTCCAGCGAGAGCCCTCCATTTGCCTCTGTTAGTATGCACAGCACATAGTCACATACTAACCTTCTTACTGTGTTTAAGAATGGAAATGGTAGCTGTAAATTTGGCATAATTTACAACAATTGTACCAGAATTTTTACATGCAACTTTTGGTGTCAGTACTGTGAAAAATGTTTAAGAGAAACAGTGCCTGGAGCATAAAACCATGTAACTTGCTCTCCACTTTGATACTTTGCCAGTAAGAAGTGCAAAAATACAAAGATATATGTTCCATAAGATGATTACGGAATAAAACAGATTAGGGCATGATTAATCTCGACCATGGTAGAAACTATATAGCATGATACACGCTTTCTGTACCCGTTTTGTGCATGGAATTGACTTTGTTGTAAGCGCTTATGTGGTAACCTGTTACAGTTTTAGTGTTGATATTGAAATAGCAACAGATGGTGAGCTGGAGCTTATGAGTCGAACTTTAGGCCGCACGCAGATACAGTTTACCGCTTATTATATTTCATAGTGTTCATTTCTGCTGAGCTAGAGATGTTTTGGATGCACATTTTGGGTCCCTTTTTTTCGTTTATGTTAGGATGTCGACGTTGGTTCAGTTACTGCAACTCTAGCGAGGGCCCTTGATTTGCGTCTGTTAGTATGCACAGCACATACTAACCTTCTTACTGTGTTTAAGAATGGAAATGGTAGCTGTCAATTTAGCATAATTTACAACAACGGCTACCTGCAACTTTTAGTGTCAGTACTGTGAAAAATGTTTAAGAAAACCAGTGCCTTGAGCATAAAACCATGTAACTTTCTCTCCACTTTGATACTTTGCCAGCAAGAAGTGCAAAAATACAAAGATATGTGTTCCGTAAGATGATTACAGTTTTTCTACATGTTTTCCTGTGTTGGTCTACTTTAGCTGACTGGACTGAACTTGAACTTGTTTATGTGGTTAAATTTGTAGACACATAATAGACAGTCTGCATTTGGGAGGCGCAGTTCATTTATTTTCAGTAGAAAGTCTTCTTTTGGAAATGGAATCAATTTATTGCCAATAGGAAATCTGCTACTCGGAGCTGGTATCAGTTCAGCTTTGCCGTTTGTTAGTTCATAGTGAAAACAATTACCTTCGCTTTTGAACATTAGTTGTAAAATATTGTTGCATTGAATTTCAGGTGAATGATGAATTGCGCATAGACCGAGATTCAGTCTGATGGATTCTGACGACAAGAAGTTTGGCAAAGGTAAACTGCTTTTGTCAAAATATAGTAAAGTAGAAATGGCAAGCATATTCGTCTAGGGAACTTTGCCTCTCTAATTGACTATGGGTGTTTATGTACCACCCGTAACTTGAAAAGTATTTCTCGCCTTATCTTCGTTTAGCATCAACATCAGTTCATTTCATTTGTAATTTACTGTGTTATTGTCATAACTGTCTGTGTTTGTTATCTGATATTCCCTTTGGTCCTTTGTAAGGTGTCTTTTAATTGCCTAAATTCAAGTGTTGACCAACAATTAATCGAACAATATGTGGGTTACTGGGCTATTACATAAAATTGATACCATTGGACCTGTACCCACAATCAATTATCATTATATTGCTGTAGACATTAGCATACTATTCCACAAGAAATCCACATTCCATGTTCAAACTTTACAGTCAAACTATGTCCTACATTGGACAGTAATATTTTCATGAGCTATGCAGCATCCCTGGAATTGCCAAAAAAATTCCATGTTCACATTTTATTGGTCAACATTGGACAGTAATATTTTCTGTTGTGCCTCACAACAAGCTACTTTTTGGGACCCTACCAGTGCCATAAGTGTCCATTGTAACTTGTCAGCATGGGTGAATTTTCCTGGCATGGTTCTTGATGTACATCCATCTCCAAAGTTCAAACCCCGATAACATGCAATGCTGCCGAATATGACTCTTTTCTATTTCAGGACCTAGGGAGCTCACTGGTGCTGTGGATTTAATAAGCCAGTACAAACTGCTGCCACACCATGATTTCTTTTGCAAGAAACCTCTGCCACTGGCAATCTCAGATACACATTATCTTCACAATGTTGTGGGGGATACTGAAATTCGAAAAGGAGAAGGAATGGAGCTAGATCAACTTGTTCAGAATGCATACTTAAGAGATAAGCCTGCTTATATTCAGCCCTTTGATATGGAAACACTGGGGCAAGCGTTTCAGCTTCGAGAAACCGCTCCAGTAGATCTACCCTCTGTAAGATCATTTTCGTCACCCCCTTTCTTTAACTTGTTATTGCATTTTCTTATCATATTATTCACATTTAAACCAATCAACAGGCTGAAAAGGGTGTACCGACTATTTCGGGTAAATCAAAAAGTGAGTCCAAGGACAAAGAGAAGAAACATAAGAAGCACAAAGACAGAGATAAAGACAGGGAGCATAAGAAGCACAAACATCGGCATAAGGATCGGTCTAAAGACAAAGACAAGGACAAGGATAAGAAAAAGGATAAAAGCGGGCATCATGAGAAGGTTGGTCTATTTTCTGTATGTTCAAAACTTCAGTGTTTCCAAGTCTTACTCGTCACTTAACTATACTTGATGTTGTATAATGCCCACACATTGTTTAGAAGAGAAAGCATGAGGGAATGGAGGATTCAGCCGATGTGCATAAACACAAGAAAAGCAAGGTAACATACAATCATCGTTTTCTTCCTGGTATATGACAACTCTCACAGCCCATTTTGTTAGTTTGTTAACGTGACTTATCTATGGCAGCATAAGAGTTCCAAAACCGAAGAGATGAGTAATGGACTTAGTTAGCTGCACCTTTCTTCTTAATACTATTGTCAATCCATTCATATGTTAAAAGGAGGCTCAGAAGGTTTCTCTCATCCGATTCACTGCAGATTAACGGTACATGCATCTTGAACTTTTATTTGCTGTTGTGTTCAAAACTTTTCCCGTTTTACCTATACTTGGCCTTATTTATGGATCATGGGTGCATGAATTGATTATATGGTCTTGCTTTCCTTAGTTGTTTCTGTCTTTCGGTGAAACATGAAGTTGAAAATGTTTCAGATAGAGCTGCATCGTAATCCTGCGTCTTTACTCTTCAAGACAATTAGTTTTAGAGCCTACATGATGAATAGAATAAGATCTTCTGCCTTTTGCCTGACATCCAAATGTTACTCTCATTGATTTTATGTGAATGTCTGGAGTATGTGATATTAGGCACAGTTACTCAAGTTATCTTATGACAGTCAGTTCTTGACCTAGGCTTATTTCATTTATTCACTCATACTAGTACTTGAGAAGTACAGTTACTCTATAATATCACTATATCATTCATAATGGGCTCTATTGCCTTTATTGTTACATGGCATGACCTGGTTATGTTTTACTTGCACCATAATGTAGTCGTGTGCTGTTTCAGTTTCTGTCGCACCTAGTATAGGCTTCTATTTTCCTACTTGTATGAGGATGACACAAAGTATAGGCTTCTATTTTTATCTGTTGTGATATTCCAGACTATCTAATCTATACTTTTATGTGGATGATGCAGATATCATGAATGGCTGTTTATTTCAAGGTGCTTGAGATGGAGGTCTTAACTTGCTGCTGATTATGTTGCTCTGGCAGTGTGGATCCTCAGGAAATTGTAACTTGTAACTAGGGACAAACCACCACTGTATTTTGCAACAGCGTGTCTCTCACTGACTATATGGTTGACTTGTAGGAACATTTAGATTAGTTAGTTGGTATTTTAAGATTAGGACATATTGGTAGGTGTTTTAATGAGAATTTTTTGAAAACTAGGAGCAGTTCACTCTTTCGTTTAGATGGGACTACTAATGAGATTTTTTTTCATAGATCAGGACATCTAGGCGTTTCTAATGAGATGATTTTTGCAGAGTAGGATCAGTCCAGTATTTCTTACCAGGCTACTGTTAAGTCGTTGATGTAGCATGAGATAGTCGTCGAATGGTACTTCTGTGATCTGAAAATGTAGCTCTTTTTAATGAGATAATTTAAGGCTAGGGGCAGTCAACTATTTCAGTTAGATAGGACTTCTAGCAAGATTCTTTTAAAGATCAGTGCAGCTAGGCTGGCATTTCTAATGAGATGATTTTTGAAGACTAGGAGCACTCTAGTATTCCTGACCTGGCGTCTGGTATGATGTAGCATGAGATATGAGATAGTGGTAGAAGGGTACTTGTACGATCTGAAAATGTAGTTCTGTTTCCCATGCTGATAGGGAGATCAATTAATTCACCACCTCTACAGTCAGAAAATTGACACACGAATTGTACTCCCTCCGTTCTAAAATACTTGTCTTCCATTTGTCCAAATTCAGATGTACCTAGACATGTTTTTGTGTATAGGTACATCCAAATTTGGACAAATGGAAGTATTTTAGAACGGAGGGAGTATATCCGAACGGGAGAAAACAACCTAACAAATTAGCTGAGATGTTCAACAAAATTCAGGGATCTCATCTGAGGCAACGGATACAAATGTAACAAGAAGCCCACCAAAGGCTACGCATCCCATACAGGGCCGATAGCCCCATTTGCATGGTAATTAGACCACGAAACGCAGCGCGGGCTTACCTACCAGCCTACCAAACCAGAGTAGAGGTTTCTTACTCCCGGGTTCCAGTGATCCTTCTAGTTAAAAAAAAAGAAAATCATATTTATAAGTTTCAAAAAATTCTGAGAAAATCCTGTGTGTTGTCAATGATATGTCTCACAAATGTGCAAAATCTCGATTTGAATATTTTATATTCTGTTCTATACAAAAATGACAAATGTGTGGATCTAAATGTACATACTTTCAAATCTCTAAAATATATAAGATTTGTTATTTTTATGTAGCCAAGAATATAAAGTATTTCAAATTAAAATTTGCACGTTTGTGGGATACATCATCAGCAACATGCATGATTTTTCCAGAATTTTTTATAACTTAAAATAGGGAGCATCGGAGATCGGAAGCAAAAAGTGTTTTCTAACCAAACCATGCATATTGAAAAACTAAAAAATAAATAAAAACTAGAAATTATTATTATCGTGCCGTCTTGACTAATACTACACATATTTCAAGCATAAGAAGATTAAAACACACAAGTCAGATTATAAATTTGACTATAATAAGTGTAAAAGAGAGCATGAGGAGAAGTAACTACTTTCAAGCATAAAAGCATCGTTGTTTTATTTGTGAAGTACAGTAGACAATACTAGATCACTAATCTAAAATCTCGATGGAGCAATCCGTAAGTTCGCTTGTCAAAAACAATTGCCTCTAAAAAAGCTGAACCATATGATGGTGTACGCAATACATGTGGTTATGGCCATATCTTGATTAACTACTAGTCGCAGTACACGATATTCGTGACATGTTGCCGTGCATCCACAGATGCACACATATAGATGAAAATTCAACTCACACTCGACACTGCAGGCAAAGCAAGTAATGGAGTACTAGTCCTGCACGACCTCGTCATAGGAACCAGTAAGTTGTTGCCATGCTTCACATATAAAAAGTCAACTCACACTAGGCAGTCCACACAAAGCAAGTAAAAAAAAAAATCAAATCTATCTCACGTTCGACGGGGCAAGACGAAGCGACTTGGGTTATGAAGCCTCTCTCTGGTCGATCACCTAGATTGTTTTCCCGCCACTACCTCACCCACGCTTCTCGTGTTCCCATGCGCTCTTCTATGGCTAGCTTGTTGTGTGCCGTGTAGTGCTTTCCTCGCCTTCACCGCTGCTCGTCTGTTGCCATTCGCGCACAATGGGCACCCATGTGGCGCGCCTAAGTTGTTCTTTGTTTATCATGACCGATGGAGATAAGTGTGTAGGGAACGGTCCTCGTGCACCTCACAACAACGACCTGTGGTGAAGGACGTCGATGTCGACTAGTGTAGGAGGGCACATTCCACTCAATACTATGAGTATCAATTTGGCAATCCTTTTCTATGGGAATCATCCACCCCGTTTTCATCTTTGTTGTTCAACATTGTGGGAAATACCGCAAGTAGTATAATCAAGCTTTAACTTGTCAACACACCTACATCGGTTGGGGGTACATTGTGAAATCATAATCAAAACACATCGATAATATGCAGATAGCACTAGTGTGTTTCTGGAGCATACTAACACTCTAACATGTCGATTTTAGAAATAATAAATTGTACTATCATGAATGCAGGTTTTGGTTGAAGTGGTAAATACTAGTTTTCAAAAAAAGTGACGTATTTGTAACGGGGATTGATCAATATGAGCAATAAAGGGTCGCTAACCTGTCCACTTGTCAGGTGGGCAGAAATCCCTTCAAATATATATTTAGGCATTCCTATCTCCCGCGAGAAGCTCCGTAGACGCTGATTTTAAGGGATTAACCCAAGGTGGAGAATGGCTAGAAATTAGTATAGACCGCTCACTTATCATGTGGACAGAAAACTCCTGGTTTATGGGTGCGTGCACGGTAAGTTATGTTGGATTAGGTTCCAATGTTCCATTCTCTTTGGAAAGGGGTGAGTGATAAGAGAAAATATAATATGGTGAAGTGGGAATATCTTTGTGAGCCTAAGGAGAATTTAGGTTAGGGTTCTGCGATGAAAAAAGAAGAAAAATGACCTTTATATCTTAAATGGATTGTGAAGGTAGAAAGGGGCGATGAGGATCCAAGAAACCATGTACTAACAAAAAATTATGCTTAGGAGAACAATGTTTCTTCCGGTAGTCTTTTGCGCGTGCATCTTGTTCTAGAAAGCTTGCATTAGTCTTAATTGTTCTTTCAGTTCAACATTGAGTTGACCTTTTAAATATCTTTTACTTGTAAATGTACATGGGAGTAGACATGTAGAATCCTCTGTGGTAGCGTGCTAGCTTCTGTTGATATACCGAGTGTTCTTGAAATCATCGAAATCCTTATATAGTTTGACACAAAAGGGTTAGGCTACTTTTTAGGCCTCTTATTCTAAATAGTGTGTGTAGTGTGATTTTAGTATCAGAGATGCTGGATGAAGCTCAGAGAGATAATCCAGTCAAGCAGTTGAGAAGCAAAAGCTCGATGACAAGATGGTATACAAATAGAGAACTTATGTGCAAGGCTGAATGAGAATTCTTTTCCGGAAGATATATATAGTGCGAATCTAAAACTTGTGAGTGGGAGACAATCCAAAACCATAAATGCAATGTACATATGCACAATAAAGATAGCATATATGGTCCTACAATGTTACAAATATTAGAATACTGCATCAATGAATATAGAGGCCCTAACATTTGTGTTTAGCCCCATGAACCTATTGGCCTTACAAACTGCAATGCAAGCATGTTTACCATGGGCTGCTCATTCAACATACTTGTTTGACAAAAGGATTTTACGTCAAATCATTACTCCAATGGACCATTAATATCACAGAGTTATACTAATTAAAGGAACCGCCAGATAGAGAAAATACACTTTTTGACAAGGAACATACTGCTCAGAGTGGAGGCGGATAAATTTCAATATTTTCACTTTTTAGGGTATACAAAAAATCCAAATTTATTTTCCATACACTGTTGTTCCATTATATTGTTGAACTGCAAAGTTTAAGCTTTTATTTTCTTTTTGTTTGGGAGAATGAAAAAATTGGAAGTTTGCACGGGTCATTACAAAAATGGATGGCTCCACAAGGGTGTGTACCTATCTTGGTGCGTAGTCACAACTTAACCATTGTTTATCTCGGAGCAGAGCTAGCTCCCCCATGGATACAAATTAAACATGTTAGCTGTGTTTAGTGTGTTATACTTCAATCAACTATTAAACCGTGACCTCGGCTACTTGTTGCTCGGATGAGTATTCTAGTGAATGTAATCTTCTATACAACCACCTCAAATCTGTTGCACAAGATTCAGCATCCATATTTGGCTGGAGATGATTAAATCCTAACCATCGCTAAATAAGAATTTTGTTTGATACAGGTAGAATAAGAGCACGACATCACAAAAGTTCCATGTTGGCAGACTGAGTTGACCCGCCGTGTGGAGGCGGATCAACATCCTTTTGGCATCGAGAGTCGGTTTGGATACCCCAATGAACATATCATTATTCATGATGCCATAATTCTCAACGAAGTGGTCCCGAGTTCCCGACACCTACCATGCCTAACTAGACATGGACCTAATTGAGTAATGCTGGAGGGAGCATGTTGGTCCTATTCTTAACAACTAATAGAAGAGTATATTCTCTCTCTTTTCATCAAAAGATGCACATAAAGTAAGATGATGATGCATTGGTGAATGGTGATTGATAGGATTTATATGGGAGATGGTTAATCGATAACACCATGGAAAAACAAAGCACCATGCTAGGAGGAAATATGTGTTAAGAAGGGAGGGAGATAGTAAAGCTACTAATGGTTGCACATATAAGAGAAGAAAGATAATGGCGTGGCATGTCAGCTGTTGATAGAGTGCATGGTCTTTTATTTATGAAACAATATTTTTTTCCGATAAAGGACGCTTTTTATTAAACTCAAAAGTTTGCATCGAGGCGATATAAGCCAGAAAAGTCCATACCTGGCTTCGAGTTATCTAAGATGCAACTACAACCATATTACAATAAAAAGGAAAAAAGGTCAGCACGATACAAGTACATGAAAGACTCGTAAAACGGCTAAGGTGGTGGGCAGCCTATCCCGAGACTGCGAAACATATGACAAAATTGTCAATCACAATATATAAAAAGGTAACAATGGATATGTCCCAAATTCATACAATTTATGTGAACATACATAATAATATTTAGGGCTAATTTCTGGAAAATATTCAGAGACAAATGGTAAATGCCACGATCTAGGAGATGTTCTCAAGGATTTAAACCGTGGTTTCCGTTTTAGTAAGGTTAGATATTCGTCGTAGCGTGGGTTGTTGTTCAAGAGGTTTGGAGTATTTCAAAGAGAAAGAATGAAAAATGTTGGTTGAGAATATATGTTCATTAATTATATTGGACATGGCAATTGTTAGAGACGTGTGTGATTATACTATATTGTAAATGTTGGCGTATTTGGCTGCTCCAATATGATCTTGTGCAAGGAAACATTGTTTTGCACCAGCTGAAGCTACTAGACGTACTTTATCATTCTGTGAAGGTATGATTAAAAGATAAGTGTGATGAAATATTATGTAGCGGTCGTAGTCATTGTCCTTCTCTCCTCTAGGGAGTGCCAAAATTTCTTCTCACCACATGACAATGCCAATTATCCTTGTCTTCTTTAGGAAGTCATAAGCAATTAGTTTGAAAATAGTTCAACTCTCAAAGACTAGGTTAGTTCATTCTTCATGCTCAAGTACATATGCACCCTACCTGTTCTCCATGCGTCCATGCCACTTTAATTATGATCGAATGAAAAAGTGGAACGTACAGTACCCCTCCCCACTATATATAAGCTATTCTTCTCTCCCACATGCTAAGTATTTGCATGTCTGCTCTCACGGACTTCTCATTTACCTTCCTCCTCCCGGGCCACTCCTCATTCATAGGCATGGAAGGTATCAGCAATTTGTAATGTACCTTGCTGTAAGTTGCAGTAGTTTGGGATAGGTGGTAGAGATACAGAGGGAACTGAGAGGAAGGAGAGAGTCCAAGGAAGAAACTCTGCTTCAGATTCCGATTCAGATTTCCTACTAATTCATGGACGCCCTCACAAGGCGAGCGAGTACCTCTATTTATCAGCAGGTCCACTTGAAAGCTCCCATCCGGTGACACCGTTGCCTGATGTCGCGCGCCCTTCTCCATTTGGCGCCATCTACCGGTACCATGGTCGTAACATTCTACCCTGCTTGTGTTTTGGCGTGTCCCCATGCCATTGAAGTCTGATAGAGCTGGCGGAATTCTCCATCGTCTTCACAGGTAGCGATACTTGACGGAGCCTGTCCCACTGCACATGCAGTTGTGTGCGACCCATCGAGTCTGCGCACGTCCGTCTCCATCCGCGCGAGCCAAAAACACGACCCAACGGGACGACGCGAACGGACCAAACGTCCGTTCTCCTGTCCGCCGCGAGCCATTCGTGGCCCAAATTTGGACCAGTTTGTGTCGGCCGCGGACGCGCGCGGAGCGCAATTGTGTCCTCCTCTAGTCCGCCCTTGGCCCGCGTATCAGATAATTCCCCACCCCAATCTCCTCCTCCTCCCTCGATTTGGCACTGCAGGCCATTCCGGGGATGCCGTCTGCTGCTCCTCTTCCCGCCGTCACCGGAGCTGCTTCCTCCCCGCACGGCCGGTGAATCTTGCGCTGCATCTCTCGGAGCGCCCGCGACACCAACGCCGCCCACAAGGTGTTCGGCCGTTTGCCCCGGCAACAACTGAGGTACGAACATTGCCATGGATAGCTCTGATGAGTGGTACTACAAGAACTACATCATTACCAGTCATCATCGGACGATTCCTCCGACGATGAGAGTGACGGCCTGGTTGCCACCCTCGTCCTTAATGAGTACATAGAGAGGATGCGGCCGGTGTTCCGAGGGTCGTTACCGGGCCGTTCTCCTGCCTTGGACCGAAAGGGCAGCTGGCCATGTCCAGCTCTATGGGGACTATTTTCGTCCAGTGAAACCCACGTATCCTCCCAAGATTTTCCGGCTCCGTTTCCGGATGAGGAGATCATTGTTCAATCGTATCCGGTTGGGGTGATGCATTTTGATGATTATTTCATATCCAAAAGAGATGCAGTTGGTACCTACGGCTTCTCGTCATATCAGAAATGCACCGCCGCAATTCGCATGCTTGCATATGGAGTTGCCGGTGATCTTGTTGACGAGTACGTGCGGATGAGTGACGTTCGTGAGAAGGTGGCCCATCTTCAGCTCCAAAATGATTTGGTGGAGCATGTCTGGCGGCACTACGGAAACCAGTAGTTCCATTTGAGAAACTACTGATTTCCTATTTATTTGGTTTGTAAAACTATGAAATATTTGATGAGCCATTTGTATTATTCGTGAAACTATTTGTATTGTTTGTGAACTATTTGGATTGTAATAAATATTTGCTTGAATTATTTGGATTTGTAATAAATATTTGCTGGACTATTTGAATTGTATTATTTATATGGTGTGATTCATTTTATGATGTCAAAACCTAGCTGGAAAAAAAAATGATCAAAACCCTGGCCGGCAGACTCAATGCGTCGGTCCGTTGGGTGCAGTGGCCAGAAAGAGACATACCTGTGCCGGACACATGTCCATTTTCCGACCCAAACGGATCAAACACGGACCAAACATGCGTTCATTTGGGTCGCCCCATTGGAGTCATCCTTACCTTCCCGCACCAGATGATGCTCATCAAGAACCTGCATCGGACCTTGAACAACATGTAAGAGATCAACGGGTCTGTGGCAAAGAAGAGCTCACCAACAGTATGCGACCGTGTACACTCGCTGCAAGATTGTATAAAACCTACGGAAATCCAGTTTCCGGTGTGGCCGACGAGCAACCGACATATGAAATATGAATGTACGGGTTGAAGCTTCAGAAACACAGTACCGCCAACTGCATTCGGTTCAATGTTTGTCGGCCTAGTGCTTTATCCTTCTGCTGGACACACAAGGCCACGCAAAAATGTCAAAAATGTGGATATGAATATGCATATTTGTAAATCTCCAAAACTTATTAGATTTTATCTTTTTTTGTGTATCCCATAATACAAAGTAGTTGAAGTTGATATTTTACACGTTTGTGGGATACACCATTGGCTACATCCGAGATTTTTTTTCAATATACCAAGATCTCAGGAGGAAACAATTTTGAATATAACCCGCCCCATTGTCCAGGTTTCTTTGAACAACCTAAGCCAGACAAGAACAAATGTCTTCACCATCGTCTTTGCGCTTTGCTGGAACTATGTAAGGTATACGCTCGTGGCTTCAATCCTCATGCTCCGGCGTGCCATCGTTGATGTTGACCCAGAGCTGGCGCGCCTCTAGCATGACCAACATGGGGAGGGCCCGATCCACGTAGTTCGTGCGACTCAACATCGACCACGAATCAGCGGTCTCGCAAACAACCCACTGGGTGACCAGCGAGCTCCCGCTGTCCTTCTTCTCCCGGTGATGATCATGACCTTGGCGTCGGTCATCTTCGGTGGCTCTCAAGAATTCAGACTTTGATACCAATTGTTGTTCTAAACCGAGTGTGTGAGAGAGAGAGCTAGCGAGAGGAAGGGGAGGCAAGAACACACAAGTACCGGGCTGGGGCAGTGTGAATGTTTGCCACACCTCTTCTTCTTCTTCTTCTTCTTCTTCTTCTTCTTCTTCTTCTTCTTCTTCTTCTTTAAATAGGGATATCCACCGGAAAACACTTTTTGCTCCCGAATTCCGGTGCTCCCTCATATTACAAGAATTCAAAAATCATGTTTATAAGTCGTAATTGTTTTGGAAAAAAATCATGCATGTTGTGAATGATGTATCCCACAAACGTGTAAAATCTTAATTTGAAATAGTTTATATTCTGAGCTACACAAAAATGACAAATATTGTTTATTTTGGGGATTTGAAAGTGTGCATATTTAGATTCACACATTTGTCATGTTTGTATAGCTCATAATATAAGGTATTTGAAATCAAAATTTTGCACATTTATGGTACATATGATTGATAACATGCAAGATTTTTTTCAATTTTTTTTGAAACTTAAAAATATGATTTTTTAACTTTTTAACAAGAGGGATCACTATAACTCGGGAGTAAGAAATCTCTACTCGGTATCCCGTATCCGCAACCTAGAAAGTCAAAAGTTTGTGTCACATCGGACTCTGAGTGAGTCCTAATTCAGTACTTAAATTGTTTTGAACACAATAATTGTTGCAGTAGACATTTTTTAGAGCTCCATGAAGAAGTAAGGAATTAAAAAACCAACCTCAAACGAGGTTGAATAAAATATGCCCCTGCCTCGGCAATTGGTGGCTCGTCTGGTATGATAGGTCCTTGACGTCAGCCGACTCAAGACCAGTACGTGTTGTTGATGACGTCTATATTGTGTCCTCTTTTTACTCCGTGAAGAAGTAAGGACATCCCGGCGACGCCCTCCGGCGGCAGTGAGGAGAGGGGAGTGGAGGGGGTGGACTAGAGGCGGCGGCGCGCGTTTGGGGGGAGCAACCCGGGAGCTAACGTTTCTCATTTCTACTCTGTATTAACTGGCAGCATTGACCGGTTTGACCCTATTTTAAAATTTCAGCACAAAATAAATCCGATCTGCAAAATTTTCACAATTAAATCGTTCCTTGCATGGTGCATTAGGGTTGGACGCCATACTACATTGCACGAGGCACCGGGTTAGGGCTCCATGCTCCGTCGCCAGCTGCCACAGCTCTAGATGCCATGTAGTGTACCAGGGCACCATGCTTTGTATCATGACGCACCAACCGCCAAGGCCGGGTGGTATGAAAAAATTAAATTGTACTGTAATTTTTAAATCCGATTCATTTTGTGTTTAAGTTTTGGAAACAGGTGAAGGTGAAGTTTATCAATTCCCTATTAAACTGTACCGGCGCTGAAGCGCCACTTCCGAGCAAACAGAGTTGATCGATCTGATCACTCCCGGAACACATCGCTGGCTACCCTTGTGGTTAGAGCATCTCTAGCAGATACCGGATATTGTGGTACCGGATATGTGCTATCCGGTTGATCCGGAAATCAGTTTCCGGTACCGCGGCGCGTGCGGCAGAACAGATGCGGCATACTCGTACCGAAACAAGTTTGCCGCATCTGTTCTGCACAAGGTACCGGTACCGGAAAATCGATATTTGCATGTTTATGTCGAATTTATGTTTTTTAAGAACATATACTTCATCAAACATCACATAATAAATGTTTTAAACATTGTGCAGCACAACAATCATCCATATTAAAACAAATGTTTTAATCCGAATCAATAAAATAATAAACAAATGGTCCGAATGGAAATAATGGTTTACACATTACAACAATCTGAAATGAATAAAATGGGAAACTACTTCTTCCCATACAACTGCCAATGATGTTCCACAAGATCTTTATGGAGCTGAATGTGTGTGGCCTTGTCCTCAATCTTCCGGTATGTCTCAGGAAAAGCTTCGATCCGGTCCGGGTTTCTTTGGGGCTTCACTCGGCTATCAATGTTGTCATAACAGAACTCCAAGTCTAAACCCCTCTCATCTTCGATGATATATTGTGTAAAATCACACAAGCCGTCATGATGTCACGAAGGGTTTTCTTATCCCAAAAACGAGCCGGACCTCGAACAATTGCAAACCGAGATTGCAACACACCAAATGCCCATTCAATATCTTTTCGGCATGCTTCTTGAGATTTGGCAAAGATGGAATCCTTCTTATTTGTCGTTTAGAAATGGTTTTCACAAATGTCGACCAAGAAGGATATATACCATCGGCAAGATAGTACCCCGTGTTGTACTCATGCCCATTGACGGTATAGTTGCAAGCCGGTGCTTCTCCACTAGCAAGCCTAGCAAAAAGATGTGATCTTTGCAACATATTGATATCATTGAGAGACCCCGGCAACCCAAAATAGCAATGCCAAATCCAAAGATCCTCCGAAGCAACGGCTTTGAGTACTATGGTAGGATCACGGTGATGACCGGTGTAGGTACCATGCCAAGCCGCCGGGCAATTTTTCCATCTCCAATGCATGCAATCCACACTAGCAAGCATGCCCGGCCATCCTCTTTTCTCATTTGCCGCCATCAATTTTTTGGTGTCCTCTTCATTGGGACTTCGGAGATATTCTTTGCCAAAAATATTGATAACTGTTTTGGCAAACACTCTCATGCATTTGATCGATGTATGCGAAGATATTCATCGGTGTAATCAGTAGGAACACCATATGCTATCACTCTCATTGCCGCCGATATCTTTTGGTATGAAGTAAACCAAAGTAAACCGGCGGCATTTCTTCGTTGAACGAAGTAACGGCAATTGCTCTCGCAAGTTTCGACGATGCGGATAAACAAAGATCTACACATCCGATATCGTCTACGAAAGAGGTGAGCCGGATAGGTCGGTACCTTGGCGAAGTAGTCCTTCATAAGCAAGGCACTCCCTTGCGCTCGGTTGCGGGGAATGCAAAGACGCCCGACCTTCGAGCCCCGCCTCTTTCTCTTGCCTCCGGTCTCGTATTGCTCGACGAGATGCGCCATGACCATGTGCTCCATGTCATTGTCGAAGATGATGTCCTCAATCTCAGAATCATCCGAGTCGGGAGGAGGACGACAACGAACTCCAATCCATCTAGCACACGAGTTTTTGTAAATTAGACTATAAATCCACTAACATCTTAGCCTAAAACTACCGAATCGACGCCCAATCGAGAGAAAAATGAACCTTCTTCTCCACCAAATTCCGGATCCGAGACGCCGGAGCTTCTCACCCGAACGCGGCACGAAATCGACGACTCGGACGGCCGTGCGAGCAGGAGAGGGTCTCCAATGGTCAGACCCGACCGGAGAAGCCGCCCCCGGTCGGAACTCGCCTCGTGCGCGACCTTTGCGCCGGATGCATGGCGGCGGCAGCGTCCGTGCGGATGGGGAACGCCTCCCCCGGTGCCAAAACTTGGCGGAATCAGTTCGTGATGTCTACGCACGATTCTATTCTTGTAGACAGTGTTGGGCCTCCAAGAGCAGAGGTTTGTAGAACAGCAGCAAGTTTCCCTTAAGTGAATTACCCAAGGTTTATCGAACTCAGGGAGGTAGAGGTCAAAGATATCCCTCTCAAGCAACCCTGCAATTAAGATACAAGAAGTCTCTTGTGTCCCCAACACACCCAATACACTTGTCAGATGTATAGGTGCACTAGTTCGGCGAAGAGATAGTGAAATACAAGTAATATGGATGATTATAAGTAGTAACTGCAATATGAAATAAAGATGGCAGCAAGCAAACATGTAGCAGAACTTGTTGTAAACGGTGTTTCAATGCTTAGAAACAAGGCCTAGGGATCATACTTTCACTAGTGGACACTCTCAACAATGATCTCATAACTGAATAAATAAAAGCTACTCTTAAACACTCTCTTGTTGGATAACAAACGCCATTCATTGTGTAGGGCTACAAAAGCACACCTCAAGCCGGAGTAAACAAGCGCCACAACGTCATAAAGGAATCACACACGGTGCACACACTGTCACCTTTACACTGTGGAGAGTACCGGAGTTCATATTAAAGTAACCTCTAGAGTGCATAATAGATAAAGAGTAACATCTACATATTCAACTAGATTACAAAGCTCATGATCACATAAAGATCACACCATGGGAGAGAGAGATGAACCACATAGCTACCGGTAGAGCCCTCAGCCTCGGGGGAGAACTACTCCCTCCTCATCATGGGAGTCAGCAGCGGCGATGAAGATGGCGGTGGTGTCGATGGAGATGACTCCGGGGGCAATTCCCCGTCCCGGCAGCGTGCCGGAACAGAGACTTCTGTCCCTCGAAACTTGTCGTCGATGGCGGCGGCGCTGCGGAACTCTTCTGGAAATATGACTTCGTATTTTAGGGTTTTCGCGTCTGAGGCAATATATAGGCGAAGGGGCGATGTCAGCGGACCCCCGAGGGGGTCAAACCACCTGGCGGCGCGCCCTGGGGCCCAACCGCGCGAGCATGTGGTTTGGAGGCGGTGGGCCTCCCCCTGGCTTGCCCTTCTGGCTCCGTGTGTCCCTCGGAAAAATAGGAGGTTTGGCTTTTGTTTCGTCGAATTCCGAGAATATTGTCCGAACAGCTTTTCTGGAACAAAAAACAGCAGAAAACAGGAACTGGCACTGTGGCATTTTGTTAATAGGTTAGTCCCAGAAAATGTATAATAATGATATATAATGCATATAAAACATGTGACAATGATACATAAAACAAGCATGAAACATCAGAAAATGCGATCAGTCTCCCGTGTCTTCTCTGCTTTATCTTCAACTTGTGAGAAAATCTTCTTCAGTTGCTAGGCGCAGACTCGACCCAACGTCATACCTGCAACAAATAGGAAAATGTCATTGACTCAAGTAAGACCTACTATTTTTCTATTTTATTTCCATGCTCCTGAAAATTATCAATGAACGTTTACTCAAGAAGTCAGTACCAATCTAGTCCTGCACTTGAAGAAGCACTTGACATGTTTAGCAACTCTTTTTGAGAGCCTAGGCTGGCAAGTCAACCGCTCAGCCAGAAGGCGCCGGCCGCCGGCCGCAGGTCTCCTTTGCACGGGCAGCGTTAGTAGCTGCAACGGTGGCGACATCAACGCTGTGCTCCTCTATGTAGCGCGAGCGGCGATCTCCAGCCCGAGGCAGCTTATACGTACATTGGCCAGCAGGGAGAGTTCCGCAGCGGCAGTGCTACGGACGCCGAACTTGACACCTTCCGCACCTGTACCGCGACGATGTAGCGCGCCATGTCGCAGCGGTCGTCGGCGGCCGTGCAGGCGAGGTGCCGGAGCATGGCGTTCGGGTCTTCGGGAGGACCGAAGGATTGATGAGAACACACCGTACGAGTTCGGCGCCGACGCCGGGATCGTCAGCTTCGCGTCCCTGGCCGTACGGAGGCGCCGCGGTCGGTTGTCGGGAGCAGACTCCCGCCGCGCGTCGTGCGCCGAGGCGTCCGCGGCTCCCAGTACCTGCATCGGCCGCGAGGACATGACCGGTCTCAAATCCACATCCAGCTAGCGCAAAGAGCCAGCGGCGGCGAGAAGCACCGCGTGACCACCGAGATCGAGAGGCGCCGCATGGCCAACAAAATCCACATGCTTGAGCATGGCCGGGGCGATTCGTCCACGAGATCGCTGAGGAGGCCTCCAGCGCCTCGACGTCGGGGCCGCACTCGCGCGCACCGCGGCGGCGGATTCCACATGACGAGGCAAATCGTTCACTATGTCGAAGTTCTGCCGCCGCGTTGATCTGATGTCGTGTTGATCTGATTCGGATGGAGACATTATCTTATATATGGACGATCAGATCAACACGATTGGTAATACGCACGGAAAGAACATGGACTCTGATCCAACTACACCAGGGAGGGTCGGATCGTGGAGGACAACATACACGAGGTATGGGTGAGGAAAGAAAAGAAAAAACCGGTACAACTTACGGGTGGCAGTGGTGGGTAATTTTTGCAAACTTCAGAGGTATTTTGAACGATGTATCACAAGAAAGCTTAATGCCTTTATTATTAGGTATAGATATAGATTGGAATATTAATCGGTGTTGGATCCATAACCCAAGGAGCTCCTCTGCAAAGCTTCGATACATGTAAAAGAAAATAAAAATTCAAAAAAAAAAGAAAATAAAGATTTTCTACACGTTTTTTGGCAACTGTATGCGTATATCACAATTTATTCGGTCTCCTTTTCAGCTAATCATGCCCGAGCACACACAACTTGCCTGGAAAAACATGTTCTTTTTATTTGTATAATCTATCGAAGGTTTTATTTGTTATTGGAATATTAATCGGTGTTGGATCCATAACCATAGCAGCTTCTCTGCAATGCTTCGATACACGTATAAAGATCTGCTACACGTTTTTTTGGCAAACCTTGTCACCATATTATGGTAGTAGATCATGATGGCGCAAAATTGATAGACAATAAAATTTGGTAGAGAATAAAATTGAAATCAGTCCACAAAATCATATTGGGCCGATTATGATTGTTTTTCTCCATTGAATGAGTAAATGACACAGAACCACCATAGTTGGGGCTGAGTTGTCTACTTACCACCATTTTTTGGGGATCGTGACGGAAACCACCGCACGCTGGTGCAAGGGGGTGACACGGAGCACTGATTATGCCGTTTAAACGTGTTAACACGTTTTTTGACCGTCCATGTTGCGATTTCTGGAGCTTCTATCTATATGTTTTCTTGATTTGCCCCTCCATTGAAAGGGAACAATGTTGCGACTTCTGGAGCTCCTAACTACATGTTTTCTTGATCTATTTACAGTTAAGTTTCCCAACAACAACAATAGTAGTTTCCAGTTTGAAAAATTGACATGATCATTTCCTAGTTGCTGAAATAGAAAAATGACATATCTGTAGTAGCTAAATGGCATCATGTGTGCCAAATATGGCGCCAATCCGCCAGCACGCCCAACACAGTTTTTCATTTGTTTTTTCTACAACAAACACCACGTGGATATCCCCACGGACGCCCCAAGTACGTAGTTCCGCATGAGGAAATGTATCACCACCAGCCCCTAATTTTCGTTATCACCCATATAATGAAAATCACGACGTGGATAGTCAGGTTACTCGTCCGTTCCTTCACCTTACCTGTTCTCGATGTGACAAGTAATATGTACCAATGTATTTGTGTTGATTATGTATAAACTCGTGATCGTTACATTTGTCTTGGGAAATAGTTTTATTTTATATTTTTTGTAACGAAGGCAAAAACTTTGCCTTTTATATTGATATAAAAGGAGCAAAGACGAACACGGCCGAGGCCGTAAAAATACAGTAAATAAACGATCGGTCGGTGTCCCACAAGGATCACCCGATTCCGTCTACTAGTTTTATTTTATATGCATTTATACTAATTTTACCGTGTTTTGACAAAACAATCAAGCGCGTCTTACATCTTAGAACGGAGGGAGTAGTTTTCATGTTTGGCACGTTTGAAATCGACCAGCTTGCCGACGTCCGGCATAATCTTCTTAGCAGCGTCCAAACCCGCAAAGCGCTCCGTCCACTCCAGCAGAAGGGGGTTCTGGCAGTGTTCAAGAGCTCGAAACCACAAAGTGGCTTGGTTGCGTGCATCCACGCGATCATGCCAGCAAGCACGACATCGACATACCCTGGGTCGTCACCGCCGAAGAAGGGCTTCTTTGATTGTCCTTTGGAGAGCAACCCCTCCAGTGCCTCCACCGTCTCGACTGTCTCTGTCATTGCTTCAGCCTTCTCCTTGCCCATATGGCCCGAAACATCCTCAGCCATGGGGCAAGTAGCTGAAATAATTCATCAAGCACGATATTCATTCACATATACATACGCCTAAGAGGTACACTTCCTCTATTTCTAAATGCATGGCTTATAAATTTAGTCAAAATATTATGATATTTTTACAGTAAATATTGTATTTCTGTTGATATTTCCTGCCATATATTTGTTCAAACTAAGAAATCGTTGATTTTATTTAATTAATATAGTAGTACTTGATACCTTATCGTCGATGTATCTGGCCCAAACCGTGCCATGGCACGTTCGTAGGGGTCGGCTGGG
The DNA here is from genome assembly GCA_947311845.1 of Poa pratensis. Lineage (NCBI taxonomy): Eukaryota > Viridiplantae > Streptophyta > Magnoliopsida > Poales > Poaceae > Poa > Poa pratensis. The sequence goes on from CAMZMU010000121.1 coordinate 23,501,458, forward strand.
AGGAGGGACGGGCCGGTGGCAACAAAGACCTCGTCAATGTACTCCAAGATGACGAGAGACTCGCAGATCGGGACGCCGTTGTGGATGAGAACGGGCAACTTCTTGTTCAATGGGTTGGACCGGAGGAGAAGGTCGCTCTTATTATCAAGATCCTCCTCCAGGTACTCGTAGTCCAGGCCCTTGAAGTTGAGTGCCAGCCTCACTCGCATAGCGAACGGACTCCGCCACGTCCCCAGAACCTTTAGGTCTTCTCCTGGGCCCAATAGTTGTTCCTGCTTGTGTATATACTATATAGTCCTTTAAGAAGTCAGAAGCTATATTTGAACTTGTCTAAATTTACTACAAGGTTCGTCTTCGAACATGTTTTTTAGAATGTATGAGTCCTGGCTGCCGCAGTGCCGCTACTGCGGTGCGGAGCCTAGGAGCCCGAAGGAGTCAAGGTGCATAGCCAACGGAGACGGAGCATGAGCGTGTGCTGGAGCTTACCGGAGCCAGCGAAGCAGATTGCCCGAAGGCGATGGGCCTGGACGGAGCAGACGATGCCAGCACATGAAGCACCATGGCTGCTGTTTTTTGATGGTTGGCAATTGGTCTTTCTTTAGCACAATGGAGAAGATTACCGTTCGGTATGCATGTATATATAGACAATGGAGCAGAGCTTGCTCTCGCTAGCTGCCCTACTCCCGACCAATTCCATGCTGATTGATTGTGCGTGTTAACTTTTTTCCAGATCAAATGGAGTTTTAATAATGAGGATCATAGTGAGGATGCACACATAATTAGAATCACAGTGAATCCAACAGAGCTAGTACGGGTCTCTGCATAGTGAAGATGTACACAACCGCAATATAAAAATAAAACAAAAGTCGACATAGTAGAAGTATATTATTTTGCTTCGGTACACCCCTTTAAGAAGTTTGCGCATCTAGAGGAAAATCAACCATGCATATTTGGACATAATTTTTTTTTTGAAAAGGGTAATATGGCCCATTTGGCATAAATTAAACCGACCCAGATTTGGCAGCCCCTATCTGGAGTAAATCCTAACCAATCCTCCTAAAAAATCAAATTAATCCAGATCTAATTCGTATCGTACGTGTTCTTATTTTTTTTCCGAACCGAGGAGCGTCGCCCTGACCTCTACATTAACTTATGCACACAACCGTTTTATTAAGATGTTTAAAAGTTATAAGGTTTAGACATCATGGGTCACTCAAAGTGGCCACAAACACAAGCCATCAGAATACAAAATAATGATACACTTATGCAACATCTAAGCGATTAAAACGCTGCCAGGCAGCCAGGTTGTAAAAATCCCAAGAGACCATCTCTAGACGGGTACATCTAGACTCGATATGCTCCCGCTGCTCCACCGGGAGAAGAAAAGACCATTCATGGACCAAATACGTGGCCTTGTGGATAACCTGCAAGTAATTAACATGCCTGTCTTGTAAAATCAAATCATTTCTGCGATTCAAAATAGATCACAGTAAAGTACATATTGTCTGTGTTTCCCGGCTAGTGAATTTCTATGTAGGTAAAGTCTCGTGACCATGATCGGATGGCTAACAGCCTCAAACACACAAGAATGTATACAAGTTCAGGCGCCGCGATTGTCTCCGGTAAAAGCTCTACTCCTGTTGGAATCGATTGTATTTCGGCATGTGAAGCATTCAAGGTACAACTTGAATCCCGCTGGCGGTTCGGACGGCTGGGTGGATGGTGGACTCTCCGGTGGAGAAGGTGTATGGTGTGTGTTTGTGGGTATGTGTGTGAATAAATGATCTCTCCCCCGGAGAGAGTGCCTTTTTCTTCTTATATAGGGGTGTGGCGCGGCCTTATAATTATGGCGGTGTGGCCTTACATTCGCGAGGTACAAGCTACGAGGGGACCTACACGTTACTAGGCCACTGTAGTGGTTGTCATCGACTAGACTTCGGGATGTCTTGGCACGGACGCCGAGGTATGTCTTGATTGCTTTGGATGGGACATGACCGAGGCTATGGCTGCACGTCTCTCCTAGACGTGCCCGAGAGTCCTGTGGATGTACTTGCCCTGCCTTTTGCTTGGTGACTTCTAGATGGCCGACTGGGAGGGGAGCTTCCGTCTTCCTGACTTGGGCAGGCGGACGATGATGACCGAACCGGCCAGCCTTAAGGTGCGTAGCCTTTTTGCCAGCAAAGCGGTACCTCACTTCTCAACCCTGTCAGTAGCCCCCGAGCCTTCTTGTGGCTTGTTACATGATTGCTTGCACCGTAATCCTTCCCAGCTATCTGGCTTTGCTGTTTTTCTTGTCAAACTAAGCTTGCGCTGCATGCAAAATAGCGTGTTATGTACATTGGCGGTTTGGCCTCATTGGCTATTGCTAGCCATTTTCTTTTCTTTGAACAAGGCTGTCGCTGGCTTGTTGGCTTGCTGCTAGGAGCACGAGAGTAGCAAGTTTGGCGAGTTGCTGCTCCTGTTGATTACTCAATTATGTCATTATTATGGGAAATTACATGTCTAAAATACTTTTGCACACATAATTATTTCTTTATTGCAACATTTACAATAAAATATATTAATTATATCTTTAAAAAAGGACTGTGAACCGGTGAACCCGCGGTCCGACCGGTAAAAACACAAACCGACAGCCTCACCGGTTTGATTACCGGTCCAATTTTTAAAACTATGACCAGAAGTAGTAATGTGCCTTTCAGGTCTCACGATCGAACAATACAATGTTCCTGTGGCACGAGAAATTGTTGTGCCTCTACAACAAACGTTTCCCTCAACCTGCTATTAACTGATTGCTTTGCACGTAATCCATGAGGACTTTTGCCAATGGCACCAGAAATTATTGTGCCTCTACAACAAACATTTCCGTCAACCTTCTATTACATGATTGCTTGCACCGTAATCCTTCCCAGCTATCTGGCTTTGCTGTTTTTCTTGTCAAACTAAGCTTGCGCTGCATGCAAAATAGCGTGTTATGTACATTGGCGGTTTGGCCTCATTGGCTATTGCTGGCCTTTTTCTTTTCTTTGAACAAGGCTGTCGCTGGCTTGTTGGCTTGCTGCTAGGAGCACGAGAGTAGCAAGTTTGGCGAGTTGCTGCTCCTGTTGATTACTCAGTTATGTGAAATTACATGTCTAAAATACTTTTGCACACATAATTATTTCTTTATTGCAGCATTTACAATAAAATATATTAATTATATCTTTAAAAAGGACTGTGAACCGGTGAACTCGCGGTCCGACCGGTAAAAACACAAACCGACAGCCTCACCGGTTCGATTACCGGTCCAATTTTTAAAACTATGACCAGAAGTAGTAATGTGCCTTTCAGGTCTCACGATCGAACAATACAATGTTCCTGTGGCACTCCTGCTAGGAAATCGATCTAGCTGCTTATCCTATAGATAGAGAGTGTCGGCAATCACCTCCGCTATTTCAGCTGTTGTCGGCATAACAGCTTCGGTAGTATACCTACCTAAACAGATAATTCGTACCATGATTAGCAGACCCTTCTCAACTCTAGCGATTTCAAGCGGACCAGTCTCCAATTACTTTCAAAGCGTTAGCGCTAGCCAGTCAATAGTTCAAGTATCAATGAAAGTCTCTATTTCAGTAAAGTAGAAATGACAGCTGTTTAGGTACCACGTTTCGCTCAACCTGCTATTAACTGATTGCTTGCACGTAATCCATGAGGACTTTTGCCAATGGCACCAGAAATTATTGTGCCTCTACAGCAAACCTTCCGTCAACCTGCTATTACATGATTGCTTGCACCGTAATCCTTCCCAGCTATCTGGCTTTGCTGTTTTTCTTGTCAAACTAAGCTTGCGCTGCATGCAAAATAGCGTGTTATGTACATTGGCGGTTTGGCCTCATGGCTATTGCTGGCCTTTTTCTTTTCTTTGAACAAGGCTGTCGCTGGCTTGTTGGCTTGCTGCTAGGAGCACGAGAGTAGCAAGTTTGGCGAGTTGCTGCTCCTGTTGATTACTCAATTATGTCATTATTATGGGAAATTACATGTCTAAAATACTTTTGCACACATAATTATTTCTTTATTGCACATTTACAATAAAATATATTAATTATATCTTTAAAAAAGGACTGTGAACCGGTGAACCCGCGGTCCGACCGGTAAAAACACAAACCGACAGCCTCACCGGTTTGATTACCGGTCCAATTTTTAAAACTATGACCAGAAGTAGTAATGTGCCTTTCAGTCTCACGATCGAACAATACAATGTTCCTGTGGCACTCTGTTAGGAAATCGATCTAGCTGCTTATCCTATAGATAGGGAGTGTCGGCAATCACCTCCGCTATTTCAGCTGTTGTCTTCATAACAGCTTCGGTAGTATACCTACCTAAACAGATAATTCGTACCATGATTAGCAGACCCTTCCAACTCTAGCGATTTCAAGCGGACCAGTCTCCAATTACCTTTCAAAGCGTTAGCGCTAGCCAGGTCAATAGTTCAAGTATCAATGAAAGTCTCTATTTCAGTAAAGTAGAAATGACAGCTGTTTAGGTACCACGTTTCCCTCAACCTGCTATTAACTGATTGCTTGCACGTAATCCATGAGAACTTTTGCCAATGGCACCAGAAATTATTGTGCCTCTACAACAAACCTTTCCATCAACCTGCTATTACATGATTGCTTGCACCGTAATCCTTCCCAGCTATCTGGCTTTGCTGTTTTTCTTGTCAAACTAAGCTTGCGCTGCATGCAAAATAGCGTGTTATGTACATTGGCGTTATGTACATTGGCGGTTTGGCCTCATTGGCTATTGCTGGCCTTTTTCTTTTCTTTGAACAAGGCTGTCGCTGGCTTGTTGGCTTGCTGCTAGGAGCACAAGAGTAACAAGTTTGGCGAGTTGCTGCTCCTGTTGATTACTCAATTATGTCATTATTATGTGAAATTACATGTCTAAAATACTTTTGCACACATAATTATTTCTTTATTGCAGCATTTACAATAAAATATATTAATTATATCTTTAAAAAAGGACTGTGAACCGGTGAACCCACGGTCCGACCGGTAAAAACACAAACCGACAGCCTCAGCGGTTCGATTACCGGTCCAATTTTTAAAACTATGACCAGAAGTAGTAATGTGCCTTTCAGGTCTCACGATCGAACACTACAATGTTCCTGTGGCACGAGAAATTGTTGTGCCTCTACAACAAATGTTTCCCTCAACCTGCTATTAACTGATTGCTTGCACGTAATCCATGAGGACTTTTGCCAATGGCACCAGAAATTATTGTGCCTCTACAGCAAACCCTGCTATTACATGATTGCTTGCACCGTAATCCTTCCCAGCTATCTATATGAAGACTTTTGCCGTACAGTAGGAGATGCTCCTCGCCTCACAGAGCCATGAACCATCTAGGTGCCACCGATGGAGCGGCGCTTGCAGGCGAGGGGATGAGATTCCTTAGCGCATAAGACAAAAGTAAAGAAGAGATGACCAACACCATTACATTGGTTAACAAGTGCATTCTAGGATGCCACTAAGCTAGGTAACCACTACCGCAATTCCATAGCGTCTGGATCCGAGAAATCTAATCAACATCGCCGACATTTTCGAGGAGGTGAAGCGCACTCTCCATCACCCAAGCACTCATTCATGACCGGTGAGGAACCAAGCGCACGCCAAGCGGCAGGGCACACCATGACACCAAGGACGGAGGAGCAAGGGAGCTCATGGAGCTACCTCCCTTCTTCCATCCAATACATGAGCACACAAGAGATATTTCTTAACTCGCGGTTGTAAAAGAGTATCATGTAAATAAAAAACTTATTCTAATGCAAATATATTTTATCAAGCTTTACTACCAATAACTTTTCAGACAATAGTATGTTGGCTCATCAAAATTATCTTATTTTGTTCATGAAGTAAAATTCTCCATTTATTGCGGATAAAGTTTATGTACTGTACGTACCTGACTAGCTGATGATATAGCTAGTGCATAGTCAGTTACTTTTCTAAGCCTACTCTCCATTATAAATAGTGGGTTCTATACTCGAAAAATAAGGAAAACAAAGGTATACCTTACTTCTAGACAGTTGTATGATATTTGGTGTAGGAATCATCCTTCGGAATGGGATGCATCAGGGGAATGAGTTGAAATGGGAGTGGAAACTAAAGCTTAGGGTTGCTCATTTTTGTAGTTCGAGGTCTGAGTTGGTGTAGGCGCCACGCCCAGTTCCCGTTTGCTGCCTAGGTCTTTGCTGGTATTCTTCCAGAAGCTAGGTCTTGATGTAGAATTTTGAGCTTATTTACGGTCCCATGTACTCCACTCAAAGAGATTGAAGTGCCAACCAAATCTAGCCATTGAGGAACGGAACAACATAATTTACGACAAACTACTCAACTCGGTTCTCTTTGTGCAACATATTCTGCAATAATTCATCGAATGAGACTCGCGAGTGGTAATTTTATTGTGCGAAGGAATTACGCAAGCTGATGCAGGAACCTCTTTGAATTTTCTCGTTTTGTTTTTGGTCAAACACTCTTGTTTTCTCTTCGTTTTAATCATTGCCTCTGGAAAATATGTAAATACGCTACCTGCTTAATATATTGAGGCCATCAATTGCTGGATCTTAAAAAAAAAAAATCTAGCCATTAGTTTCATGGTTGCTTGTCCGTCGCCGGAGCTTCAGTCGACAAACGGCCACCCGGGCCGGGAAACGGCGACTGTGCACTCGTCAGTCGTGAGCTGCTGGCGGTGGCGGTGCAGGACCCGCATCGATTTGTGCCCCCATACTGTCAAGCTCTGCAAAAAAAAAAAAAAAACTACAGCAGCACGAGACAGGGCAATGAGCGCATCTGGTTGATTGTGGTCTTGTGGAGAACAGTACTGGAGAAGAGGCGGAGAACGAGCACGCCATGGAGAATTCCTTGGCGCGCGAGGCAAAATTTCGCGGGAAAAGGGGAAACGCGGAAGACGACATCCCATCTGACCCATCATGACAAGTGACGGCCTCGGTATAATGGAAAGAAGCCGTCGTTAATCAGAGCTTTTCGCGCTAATTGACGTCTTTATTTCTACCGACGGACCGTGCAGTTTCTCCTTTCTCTCCCGACATCAGATAATCTAAGGAACCATAATCTAATTTTTAAAAAATGGGAGCATCGCCCCAGGCTCTGCATCAAAATGATGCACACGGCCGACCATAATCTAACTAGAAAGTAGTACAAGGGGGTTTCTGCAAAATTATGTGTCCACGTCAGTACTCTTTCAACGGAAAACGGACTGACATTTGGGGTTTGTGACCTGCATGCACCAAAATCTGTTGTGTGACCAAAAAATCACGTTCTCCAGTTGTGTGCTAAGTGCACATAGCGGACGAGTTGTGTGACCGCCAGTGCCATTTACTCCCCTCACAAAGCGAGCGACTACATCTATTTATCAGCAGGTCCACTTGAAAGCTCCCATCCGGTGACACCGTTGCCTGATGTCGCGCGCCCTTCTCCATTTGATGCCATCTACCCGTACCATGGTCGTAACATTCTACCCTGCTCGTGTTTTGGCGTGTCCCCATTCCATTGAAGTCTGATAGAGCTGGCGGAATTCTCCATCGTCTTTCATAGGTAGCGATACTTGACGGGAGCCCGTCACTGCACCAGCACATGCAGTTGTGTGACATTACCTTCCCGCACCAGACGATGCTCATCAAGAACCTGCATCGGACCTTGAACACCATGTAAGAGATCAACAATGTGTGACAAAGAAGAGATCACCAAAGTACTGTGATGAACCGCCTTTTCGAGCAGAGAAACATGCACGACGTGATGAATATGAGTAGTATCGGATAAGTCCAACTTGTATGCGGCCGTGTGCATCTCTGCAACCGCAAGATTGTATACAACCAACGAAAATCCAATTTCTGGTGTGGCCGACAGCAACCGCCATATGAATATATGGTTGATATCGTCGATTGCAAACTCACGTTCGGTTCAATGTTTGTCGCCTGGTACATCATCCTCTGCTGGACATGCAAGAGTTGTTGTTCCAGTACTCTCTTATCACTCTTTCACGCTCACGAATCCAAGCTGCCAGGTAAAATTGAACTTATCATGATTTTTCTAAATGTGAATTTTATTATTTAATAGTTTTAAGCATTACACATAACAGGATGCACACAACCCCATAAAGTCCACAACAAAATAAAGAAGAAAGGCGAAAACAACAAAAACTCATAAGAAAATGTGACTGATTGTGATGGATCTACGAAATTATCCACTCCAGTCTCGTGAACACACCGCCGACTCAAGGAGCCGGCTACCAGTGTCATGACGCGAAACAATGCTGTGGAACCGATGCTAGAAAGTTCACTCGATATCCAACGTCATGGCTTCAGCCAGGCCGCGGCGCGAAGGGGGCAAGGGGGAGGGGGTTGATTGCATGTGGACTCACCCAAGCCGCCGTAGGCTCGATGGAGCGCCAAGGTGTCCATCCGACGACTCCCCAGGGAAGAACCGGATCATTACGGCCGGCTCCGCCTGGTGGCATTTTCAACACTAACTCCAATTACTCACACAATCGACGTTAAGACAGGGGGATTTTTTTATGCTACGTTTTTTTTGCGAAACACAGTACAACGCAGGTGTTTATACACGCGCACACACTCACCCATATGAACGCACGCACGCACATCCTATCCGTATGAGCACCTCCGAGAGACTGAGTCGGCAGGTCGAGTCTTGAGATTGACGAAGTCACCACGGGCGCCTTGCTGTCGATGGAATACCGCCTCCTACTGAAGAATATTGCACCTTAAATGAGAAACACCAGCGTCAAATTTAGGGTTTAAACTTTGGTGGGTAGGGATACAACCACCGTCCTAACCATCTCGCCACAGGCAAGTTCTCCATTTTATGCTACGTTCAACAACTGTAGTTTTTTCTAATTATCTCTATATATTTGGTTACAGAAGAAACGGCCTCTAACGGCCCAACCAAACGGCGCAAGGATCCTTGGTGATCGCGCCATCCCACAATCAAATGTGCAGAGCGTAGACTACGTCAAACTCGCGTATGGCCAGCTGACCACTTCTGCCATGCCATCCCACGATTAGGCTAACTAAAACTAAACGAGCAAAACACCTAGCTAGCTACCTGCTACCTCGACATAGTTTCAGTCAGTACGCAGACATCTGAAACTGTACGTTTATTCTGAACTGAACGAAACAAGCTACTGAACCTGACAGCATAAGGTAGATTGGACTACTTGCATCAATGAATATAGAGGCCCTAGTTGATCATATCAATATTGTAGTGATTGTAATCTCTTGTGCAACGACACCAAGCCGTTGCACAAGACTGAAAATCCATATTTGGTTAGAGATCATTACCTTCTAACCATCACAGAACGGTTCCATGTGGCAGACTGAGTTGACCCGCAGTGTGGAGGCGGATCAACATCTTTTTGGCGCCGAGAGTCGGTTTGGATACCCTCATGAACATATCATTATTCATGGTGCAAGAGCTCTCAACGAATTGGTCACCGAGTTCCCGATGCCTACCATGCCTAACTAGACATGGAGCTAATTGAGCAATGCTGGAGGGAGCATGTTGGTCTTAGAGCATCTCTAGCAGTTAATTACCGGATAAGTTGGTACCGGATAATCATTATCCTGTTCCCCGGAAAACCATTTTCCGGTACCACGCCGCGCGGGGCAGAACAAATGCAGTAAACACGTACCGGATACCGAATAACAGTTTTCAGCATGATTTATTAAATTCATCAATACAAACATAACATAACCAATATAATTATCATAATAAATTAGAACAAATATCAATAGAAACACGACATAATAAATATTGTCCAAATAAAATTCAACTTAATTATTCATTACAACAAATGTTATCAAATGGTCCGGATGCAAAGAATGGTTCAAATTACAACAATATCAAATCAAATGAATAAAATGAGAATCTACTTCTTCCCGTACAATTGCCACTGGTGCTCAACAAGATCCCTATGGAGCTGAATGTGTGTGGCCTTGTTCTCAATGTTCCGGTAGGTCTCAAGAAATGCTTGGATACGGTCCGGGTTCCTTTGTGGTTTCACTTGGCTTCCAACATTGTCATAGAAAAATTCCAAGTTTAAATCCCTCTCATCTTCAACGATCATGTTGTGTAAAATTACACAAGCCGTCATGATTTGCCTAAGGGTTATTTTATCCCAAAAATGAGCCGGTCCTCGAACAATGGCAAACCAAGCTTGCAACACACAAAATGCTCTCTCAATATCTTTTCGGCATGCTTCTTGAGCTTTGGCAAAACTAGCATCCTTTTTGTTGGCCGGTTTTGGGATGGTTTTGACAAAAGTAGTCCAAGGAGGATAAATACCGCCAGCTAGATAATAACCCATGTTATAATCATGCCCATTGACGGTGTAGTCGCAAGCCGGAGCATCACCACTAGCTAGCCGAGCAAATAAATTTGATCTCTGCAAGACATTGATATCGTTGAGAGAACCCGGCAAACAAAAATAGCAATGCAAAATCCACAAGTCCTCCGAAGCAACGGCTTCGAGCACAATTGTAGGATCACTATAATGACTGGTGTATGTACCATGCCAAGCCGTCGGGCAATTCTTCCACCTCCAATGCATGCAATCCACACTACCAAACATGCCCGGCCATTCTCTTGCTTCATTGGCGGCCATCAACTTTTTTGTGTCCTCTTCATTAGGACTTCGGAGGTACTCTTTGCCAAATACTTTGATCACAGTTTTGGCAAAAACTCGCACGCTTTTGATTGTTGTATCTTCGCCAATCCGAAGGTACTCATCGGTGTAATCAGCCAGAACACCATATGCTATCACTCTCATAGTCGCCGAAATCGTTTGGTATGCATTAAATCCTAGCAAACTGGCGTCTTTGTTGAACAAAGAAACGGGAATTTCGCTCGCAAGCTTCAACAATGCGAACAAAGAGGGATCTACGCATCTGATAGCGCCTATGGAAGAGATGAGCCGGAAAGGTCGGTACCTCAGCGAAGTAGTCCTTCATTAGCATCGCACTCCCCAATGCTCGGTTCCAGGGAATGCAAAGGCGGCCGACCTTGGAGCCCCGCCTCTTCCTCTTTGCTCCGGCCTCAAATCTGTCGACGAGATGAGCCATAATCATGTGCTCAATGTCGTCATCGAAGTGTATGTCCTCAATCTCCGAATCATCCGAATCGGAGGAGGAGGAAGAAGATGAACTCCAATCCATCTAGCAAAATTATAATTTTTGAGGTTTAGACTACAAATCTACCAACATAAATCCACACAACAACTAAATCAACAACAAATTTGACCAAAAATCATACGGTGTCGCCACAGACGGCCGGATCCGCGCCGCCCGACCTCCTCAACCGCACTCGGCAAGAAATCTGCCGCTCCGACGGCTCGGTGTGTGCCCGCTTGCGCCCGCTACTCAGACTGGCCGTATCAGCGCCTCCCAGACCGAACTGGCCGTGTGACCGAGCTCGGCGCCGGATCCATGGCGGCGGCTGCTGCCACAACCGTGCGGATGGGATACGGCACCCACGGGCCCGAAACAAGGTGGAATCGAACCGGCGGGAGGCGGCGGTCCTTTTCCGCGGTGAGGAGGGAACGGGGGGCGGCAAGAGGCGGCGGAGCGTGGCGGCGGAGAGAGGAGGGGAAAGAGGAACGAGCGCGCGGTGAAACTTCAGCCCGCGGTCTTTTCGCGCCACGAGTGCGGGGTGCGGGAAATTGGGCTTGCGAAACCGAACTGATTCGGGACGGGCGGGTGTTTATCCTGCTCCCCGGATTTTTTTTTGCTCTACGGTACCGAGTAGGGTATCTGTTCTGTCCGAGATTTCGCCCCGGACCCGAAAAAAACCTAGTTATTTTCCGGGCCGGGGGCTTATCCGGTAACTGCTAGAGATGCTCTTATTATGGACAACTAATAGAAGAGTATATTGTTGATCTCTTCATCAAAAGATGCACACAAAGTTAGATGATGATGCATTGGTGCTTGATAGGAGGGAGATGCTTAACCGACCAACAAAGCTCTATGCTAGGAGGAATATGTGTTAAGAAGGGAGGGAGCTAGTAAAGCTACTAATGGTTGCATAGATAAGAGAGAAGAAAGTTAATTGTGTGTCAACTGTTGCTAGAGTGAGTGCATGCTCTTTTTATGGAACAATATTTTTTCGATAAAGGACGCTGTATTAATCTCAAATGATTGTATTGGTTTGAAAATAGTTTAACTCTCAAAAACTTTTTTAGTTCATTTTTCATGCTCAAGTATATATGCACCCTACCTGTTCTCCATGCGTCCATGCCACTTTAATTACGATTGAATGAAAAGGTGGAACGTACAATACCGCTCCCCACTATATATAACTACGATCCCTTCTCTCTAACATGCTAAGTATTTGCTAATTTGCATGGCTGCTCTTGCAGACTCCTCATTTACCTTCCTCCTCCCCGGCTACTCCCCATCCATAGGCATGGAAGGCATCAGCAATTTGTAATGTACCTCACCATCAATTGGACTAGTTGGCAGAGGCGTAGCCAGGCCCCAGGCTACAGGGGCCTTGGCCTGGGGCGTGCTGGCAATATGCTTTGTTACTGTAGCAAACTTACACTATTTGACACTGTTTAGCACTGTACCTGTGTAGTTGGCCCGGGCCTTGACTCCTGGCTGGCTACGCCATTGCTAGTTGGGGATAGATGGTAGAGATACAGAGTGAACTGAGAGACTCCTCATTTGCCGTACCATTGCAGCAGCACATGCAGTTGTGTGACATTACCTTGCGATACAAGCCGATGCCAGACCCAAAAATGTGAACTGATTGTGATGGAACTACGAAATTATCCAGTCAAGGAGCCGGCTACCAGTGTGGCGACGCGGAACAATGCTCTGGAACCGACGCTAGAAACTTCAATCGACATACGTCGTCATGGCTTCAGCCACAGGGGGTGCTTGCACGTGGATCTCGCCCCAGCCGCCGTAGGCTCGATGGAGCGCGGGGATGTCCATCCGACGACTCCCCGGGGAAGAACCGGGTCATTACGGCCGGCTCCGCCTGAAAAGAAAACACTAACTCAGAATTATTGACGCAATGGACGCTAACACACGGGATATTTTTTTTGCTACGCTCAACAACGGTAACTTTTATGTTTGTCTCTATATATTGTGTTACAGAAGAAACGGCCTCTAACGCCCGTTAAGATCTTTGGTGATCGCGCCATCCCAAGATCAAATCGTACAGAGCGTAGACTACGCCAAACTCTGCATATCTGACCACTTCTGCAATGCCATCCCACGATTAGGCTAACTGAAACTAAACGAGCAAAGCACCTAGGAGTAGCTAGCTACCTCGGCACAGTTTCAGTCACTTCTGAAACTGTTCGTTTATTCTGTTTGTCTCTATATATTTATTTACAGAAGAAACGGCTTCTAACGGCCCGACCGAAACGCCCGTGGCTGTGGTGCGCCGGTGTTCTGCTATTGATTCGCTAGGGGTTGGAGCGGAGGCGGGGCGTGGATGACCGGCGACGAGGAACCGCAGCAGCGCTGGTGGCGGGGCGTCGGGGCAGAGCCGGTCAGGGGCAGGTTACACGGCACGGAGGAGTGCAGAGGGAACGTGCATTGATTTTTTCGAGTTAAGTTCCTTTCAGGTGATTCACTCGCGCCCTCGACCTGTTCGTGGAAATGCTCACAAGGTCCGTGTCGCGGGTGGCCATGTCGCAGGCTCCATGACCACCCCATGCTGCCTACTCTCGCCGGTAGACGGAGCCAAGAATGAGGAAACGGGGACCATCCTGCTGCAGGCCAAGCGCGCCGCCAAGCTGAACCTTCAGCGCTGCATCCCTCTCCGCCGCCGCCACCGAGTACCTCGAAGAAATCGGCCTCTCGGACCCAGGCGCCGCCGCCACCGGCAAGCCCCTGCAGGACAGAATGTACCTGGACCAGGCGCGCACCTGCCCGGACCACGCGTGCACCCTTCCGAACCTCGCCGTCAACGCAACCTCCAGCCGACATTTTCGAAGTCGGCCTTGGTACGTTCTCTGCTGCCACTGGATCCAATCATCAAAAGTTCAAAACAAAGTACTAGTCGTCTCATGATCATCTTTATTTAATTCGTTAACTGACAGCAAGTTGTCATTAAGGACGCCAACAACAGCAGATAAGGCCACCCCATTCATGTTCTAAGAGTTAACCATCGATGCTCACAATTTATGAAGTAGAGTAATATGCTACATGAGCCATTCACAACTTGTTCTTTCTTCTAGATCCATTCCATGGCGATCTGTGCAGCCGATAACAAAAGAAGGCTCCATTGAGGCATTGACTGTTACAGCATTGATTCAGAAGGTACGTTTTGTTCAACCATAGCCATCTCTATGTCTTTACCACATTTGTTAGATTTCTCTCCAATTATTTCATAGGAGATTAGCAATTTGGATTTTAATTTATTCCGTTCTTTGTTTAGTCAATTCAACCTGATTTCTTGATGTTCAAAACATTGTTTCATCTCCCCTGGAATGAAGCAATTATGTAGAATTACCCAAAACGTACTGTGAAACTGTTATCCACAACAGAACTTAACAATAAATATTGATTGTACTATCTCCTATGTTGTACTTCCTCTAGCGATGTAGTCCATGAACAAACACAAATGATTCTCTGCAATGTTATGTAAATATCTAACAGTAAAACAGCAATCTAGTTTTTTATCTTCTGTAGCTAGACACTACACCACAACACTACATTCCCAATGGGCATCTGAAATCCCTATCTATTCATTGTTGATTTACCAATGAAATTAATCACTCTCGCCATACTTTGTTATTTGTTTCCACATTTATATGTTGGGATTAAACTTGACTTTTAGCACTATCTAAACAGTTTTCAATGTCAAGTTGGCTTCCAACGGTGAATAAGTTCCCTGCTACTTACACAGATGGATCATCCAGAAAATATAATAACACAACTTATCCAGGAAGAGCATAGATCGAAATGGACTGCAGTAGCAACCATAATGTGTAATGTTTCACAGTGGATGAGATAAATAGATTTACCAAAAACTATGAAACTATACTCGGTAGAGGTGCCGTTGGAGAAGTTTATGAAGGAGTCCTTGAGGACAAAAGTATGGTTGCAATCAAGAGGTTAATCTACAATGTAAAAGAAAATTTTGCCAAAGAGTTCACCGTCCATCATGAAATCAACCACAAGAATGTAGTCAGATTAGTCGGCTACTGTGTAGATGAAAATGCCCTAATGATGGTCACAGAGTATATGCCTAAAGGAAATCTGAGTGACATTCTTCACCATGATAGTATTCCCATCGCTTTAGATACACGGCTAAAAAATTGCCATTGAATGTGCAGAACCATTGGGCTATATGCATTCACAGATGTATACTCAGGTCATTCATGGTGATATCAAGCCTGCTAATATACTTTTGGATGATGGGCTCGGAGCAAAAATATCGGACTTTGGAATATCAAGACTAGCGAACACTAAAAATACTCTATATACTCTTTGTGATAGGAAGTATAGGCTACATGGACCTCTGTTTGCTCAGAATGGTCGCCTCACAACAAAGAGTGATGTTTATAGTTTTGGAGTTGTACTCCTGGAACTGATAACCAGAAAAAAAAAGCAAGAACAGAGGGTGGGGAGATTGGCTTGGTTGAAAGTTTTACTAAAGCTCTTTCGAAAGGTCTTAGGAGTGCGAGGGAGATGTTTGATCCTGAAATTACAACATCGAGCGATATGAAGACTGTCGAAGAGATTGCTAAATTGGTAGGTAAATGCTTGAGAATGGAACAAGACAAACGTCCTGAGATGTTAGAAGTTGCAGAATGTCTTCACACACTTAGAAAAGCTTTACATCAAGGACAAGAAAGACGAACTCTGTTTTCTTGGGTATGGAGAAACAAATTAGCTCCAGCTGACACACCATTGCAAGATAGTAGTAGTATTAGCCACAATGTTGGAAGTAACAGTATCCTAGATTTTGGATCGATAGAGTTGGACGACTTGCATCGGGCATCGACTGAACTTCTGGGCAAGGGTACAACTTACAAAGCGGTCCTTTAGAGTGGAGCCACGCTGGTGTTCAAGAGGTTGAGGGTGAGGAGAAACCTAATGAAAGAGGAGTTTGAACACCGTGTCAAGATGATTGGCGCCATCCAGAATGAGCAGATCACGCCACTTCAGACGTATTTCTATAGCAAGGACGAGAAGCTGGTTGTCTACAGTTACTTCCCCATGGGTAGTCTAGCAGATGTGCTCCACGGTAATATATGCGGTGCTTGATGGTACGTCTGACTTCCCTTGTACAAGTTCGAATGCTTCTGACACACTAATTCATGGTGTCGATCCAGGGGACCGAGTCTCTGGGACAACTACGCTGGACTGGAAGCAACGAAAAGCCATCTCGCTCCAGTTGCAGCGGCACATGGGGTGGCGTCCATCCACTCAGTCGGACCATCGAGTTGCCATGGTAATATCAAATCCTCCAATGTTATGCTCACCAACACCCACGACGTATGTTTGTCAGAGCATGGCCTTAGGACGCTTGGCATGTTCCTCTATACCGGTGACTACGTCGCGCCTGAGGTCACCAAGGTTCGGTACGCCTCCCACGAAGCCGACGTGTATAGCTTCGGTGTCCTACTGCTAGAAATTCTCACGAACTATCCGGAGAAATACTTAGATCATGGACTGCTGAATTTGCCAAAGTGGGTGCGTACAGTCGCCAACGTGGACTGGGTAGCGAAGGTGTTAGATATGGAGCCCGAAGAACTGCGGGGCGGGGAAGGGCAATGCATGGCGCCACTCCTCCATATCGCCATGAAATGCCGCAGCCAAGAAGCCAAGTTGAGACCTGCAATGTCTGATGTCGTGCAGTGGATCAAGGAGATTTACCAAACTGATCAGGCCTGACGGAGAACCTCATACATTGATCTGTAAAAGCTGTTTGGTCGCGAACTCGCGATTGTATGCGTATATCATATTATTTTCGGCCTCCTTTTCGGCTAATCATGCCCGAGTACACACAACTTGCCTGGAAAGGAATGTTCTTTTTATTTGTAATCTATCAAAGATTTTATATGTTATTGGAATATTAATCGGTGTTGGATCCATAACCCAAGGAGCTCCTCTGCAAAGCTTCGATACATGTAAAAGAAAATAAAGATTTTCTACACGTTTTTTGGCAACTGTATGCGTATATGACAATTTATTCGGTCTCCTTTTCAGCTAATCATGCCCGAGCACACACAACTTGACTGGAAAAAATGTTCTTTTTATCTCTACTATATAATATAGCTAAGGTTTCTTCCTCCCGTTTTTTCGTCCGTTGGTTGGTACGTACGTCAAGCATCATCCCGCGCTGAGAACGTCTCCGTAGTTAGTCGAGGTGGTATTAATAAATTTTCATTCACACCAGCGCACAGGTTCGTGTATGGGTGCGTTGCACCTAGCTGCGCTGTTGGGCTCATCCGATCGCTGCAGTGTTGGGCCTATGGGCCGCAAGCTACCCAGGTTAGAAAGAAAACATTTTCTTATTAACAGGACACAAACGATATCCCACCTGGCCACCTCCGTCTTGGGAACAGCACATTGGTAAATTCAAAAGAAAGAAAAAACAGCAGCACATTGGTTTGGTCCATGATCGATTAATAATAGAATGAAATTCCATGAGCTAATCGACTTTGCATTGGACCAAATGGAGAGAGAGCCACGCCTCCCTATAAATTATACTATATGGTAATCAGAAGAGCAAGTTAGTAAGTGTAGATCTTCAATGAATAACAAGAGATAATATGAGATAAACTTCCCATTGAGTGTGCCGCCGCTGCCGAGTTCTACGTTTTCTCATTCTCTTCTGCACTCTGTCACTCTTGGATAGGCTAAACGGCAGGTACACTGGTACAGTACAATTGGGAGCTTCGAACGGAAGGCCTCTAGCTATGATTCGGCTTTTAAATTGCTGGTGCCTGAGAATGTTCAATGATGGGCAGGGATTTATCATGTTCAATGATGGGGAGACGATTAGCAGGTTGTTTGGTGCCTGAACTTGACTTGCAGATGATGTGTGTTCCACTACTTTGGTTGTTTCCTTTCTTCAGTTTTTGTCAGTTTAAATGTGAATTTGCACAAGGCTTTTGCTCACGTGTTTGTAGTAGCGAGTCAAACTTTTTTTACAGCTCAAATGATTAATCAAAGATCATTTGAGCCACTAACAATAGGAATGATGTTGAATCATTCGTTTATGAATTCGTTTCAACTTTGTTTAGTATCCCTTCTACAGTGCTATTATAGCAACATGTTTATGAATTGCTTGCTTGAAAAAAACGCTTATTATTGGGCTAACAGATCTTTTAAACATTAACTTTGTTTGAGCTACTAATCATATTCCATTTTTTATTTTTTATTTGACATGCATGTGCAGAAGAGGTTATGAAAGCTGATTGTTCCATCGGCGAGCATCTCAAATTGTTTTTCTATAAACCGAGTCTTACTGTTATGTAGCAACATTTGTTTTCTAAAGTACATACCATCTGGCAAAGTTAGATTTACTGTAATGTTCAATTTTTGACAATTGCATCAGTTTCTTTTTCAAGAATATACAGTTTCATTTTATTTGGACAACGTGACTCAACAAAAAACTTATCGGAAATTACAATGAAAATATTTTAACATAATTTAGTCCCGTTGCAACGCACGGGCATTTTGCTAGTTTGTATAATCTATCGAAGGTTTTATTTGTTATTGGAATATTAATCGGTGTTGGATCCATAACCATAGCAGCTCCTCTGCAATGCTTCGATACACGTATAAAGATCTGCTACACGTTTTTTTGGCAAACCTTGTCACCATATTATGGTAGTAGATCATGATGGCGCAAAATTGATACACAATAAAATTTGGTAGGAATAAAATTGAAATCAGTCCACAAAATCATATTGGACTGATTATGATTGTTTTTCTCCATTGAATGAGTAAATGACACAGAACCACCATAGTTGGGGCTGAGTTGTCTACTTACCACCATTTTTTGGGGATCGTGATGGAAACCACCGCACGCTGGTGCAAGGGGGTGACACGGAGCACTGATTATGCCGTTTAAACGTGTTAACACGTTTTTTGACCGTCCATGTTGCGATTTCTGGAGCTTCTATCTACATGTTTTCTTGATTTGCCCCTCCATTGAAAGGGAACAATGTTGCGACTTCTGGAGCTCCTAACTACATGTTTTCTTGATCTATTTACAGTTAAGTTTCCCAACAACAACAATAGTAGTTTCCAGTTTGAAAAATTGACATGATCATTTCCTAGTTGCTGAAATAGAAAAATGACATATCTGTAGTAGCTAAATGGCATCATGTGTGCCAAATATGGCGCCAATCCGCCAGCACGCCCAACACAGTTTTTCATTTGTTTTTTCTACAACAAACACCGCGTGGATATCCCCACGGACGCCCCAAGTGGTTCCGCATGAGGAAATGTATCACCACCAGCCCCTAATTTTCGTTATCACCCATATAATGAAAATCACGACGTGGATAGTCAGGTTACTCGTCCGTTCCTTCACCTTACCTGTTCTCGATGTGACAAGTAATATGTACCAATGTATTTGTGTTGATTATGTATAAACTCGTGATCGTTACATTTGTCTTGGGAAATAGTTTTCTTTTATATTTTTTGAAACGAAGGCAAAAACTTTGCCTTTTATATTGATATAGAAGGAGCAAAGACGAACACGGCCGAGGCCAAAAGTAAAAATACAGTAAATAAACGATCGGTCGGTGTCCCACAAGGATCACCCGATTCCGTCTACTAGTTTTATTTTATATGCATTTATACTAATTTTACTGCGTTTTGACAAAACAATCAAGCGCGTCTTACATCTTAGAACGGAGGGAGTAGTTTTCATGTTTGGCACGTTTGAAATCGACCAGCTTGCCGACGTCCGGCATAATCTTCTTAGCAGCGTCCAAACCCGCAAAGCGCTCCGTCCACTCCAGCAGAAGGGGGTTCTGGCAGTGTTCAAGAGCTCGAAACCACAAAGTGGCTTGGTTGCGTGCATCCACGCGATCATGCCAGCAAGCACGACATCGACATACCCTGGGTCGTCACCGCCGAAGAAGGGCTTCTTTGATTGTCCTTGGAGAGCAACCCCTCCAGTGCCTCCACCGTCTCGACTGTCTCTGTCATTGCTTCAGCCTTCTCCTTGCCCATATTGGCCCGAAACATCCTCAGCCATGGGGCAAGTAGCTGAAATAATTCATCAAGCACGATATTCATTCACATATACATACGCCTAAGAGGTACACTTCCTCTATTTCTAAATGCATGGCTTATAAATTTAGTCAAAATATTATGATATTTTTACAGTAAATATTGTATTTCTGTTGATATTTCCTGCCATATATTTGTTCAAACTAAGAAATCGTTGATTTTATTTAATTAATATAGTAGTACTTGATACCTTATCGTCGATGTATCTGGCCCAAAACCGTGCCATGGCACGTTCGTAGGGGTCGGCTGGGAGGAGGGACGGGCCGGTGGCAACAAAGACCTCGTCAATGTACTCCAAGATGACGAGAGACTCGCAGATCGGGACGCCGTTGTGGATGAGAACGGGCAACTTCTTGTTCAATGGGTTGGACCGGAGGAGAAGGTCGCTCTTATTATCAAGATCCTCCTCCAGGTACTCGTAGTCCAGGCCCTTGAAGTTGAGTGCCAGCCTCACTCGCATAGCGAACGGACTCCGCCACGTCCCCAGAACCTTGAGGTCTTCTCCTGGGCCCAATAGTTGTTCCTGCTTGTGTATATACTATATAGTCCTTTAAGAAGTCAGAAGCTATATTTGAACTTGTCTAAATTTACTACAAGGTTCGTCTTCGAACATGTTTTTTAGAATGTATGAGTCCTGGCTGCCGCAGTGCCGCTACTGCGGTGCGGAGCCTAGGAGCCCGAAGGAGTCAAGGTGCTAGCCAACGGAGACGGAGCATGAGCGTGTGCTGGAGCTTACCGGAGCCAGCGAAGCAGATTGCCCGAAGGCGATGGGCCTGGACGAGCAGACGATGCCAGCACATGAGGCGCCATGGCTGCTGTTTTTTGATGGTTGGCAATTGGTCTTTCTTTAGCACAATGGAGAAGATTACCGTTCGGTATGCATGTATATATAGACAATGGAGCAGAGCTTGCTCTCGCTAGCTGCCTACTCCCGACCAATTCCATGCTGATTGATTGTGCGTGTTAACCTTTTTCCAGATCAAATGGAGTTTTAATAATGAGGATCATAGTGAGGATGCACACATAATTAGAATCACAGTGAATCCAACAGAGCTAGTACGGCTCTCTGCATAGTGAAGATTCACACAGCCGCAAAATAAAAATAAACAAATGCCGAGACACAGTAGAAGCATATAAGTTTGCTTCGGTACACCCCTTTAAGAAGTTACGCCAAAGGTTACATCTCATATGAATGATAGATTAATGGCTCCATATTTTTCTGAAGAGGTCAAAAAAGCAGTTTTTAGTATTGGGGATCTAAAAGCTCCGGGTCCAGATGGTCTACATGCTTTATTCTATAAGAAGTTCTGGCATATTGTGGGTAATGATATAACAAATGCTGTTCTTAAAGCGATCAATGATAGAGTAATTCCACATGGGTGGAATGAGACTATGGTGGTTCTTATTCCGAAGGTAGATGCTCCTGAAGAGGTATCACAATTTCGGCCAATTTCGTTATGTAATGTAGTCTACAAAATAATTTCCAAAATGCTTTCTCTGAGATTAAAAGCTATTCTCCCCGGAGATCATATCCCCTACACATAGTGCTTTTGTTCCAGGGAGACTCATTACTGATAATGTCTTGGTGGCCTATGAGTGTATACACAAGATCAAAAATAAGAAGAAAGGAAAATCTGGTTTATGTGCTGTCAAGCTTGATATGCACAAGGCTTATGACAGGGTTGAATGGAATTTTCTAACGAACATGATGATTAGAATTGGTTTCCATCCACAATGGGTTGAGCTGGTAATGGCACGTGTCACATCGGTTACTTATTCTGTTAGATTTAATTCTCAGATGACTGACAGTTTTACCCCTACTAGAGGCATACGACAAGGGGATCCCCTATCCCCTTATCTGTTCTTGTTATGTGCAGAGGGTTTATCAAGTTGTTTGCTGCATGAAGAGGAGGTTCGTGGCATCGAATGGATTAAGGTGTGCAGAAATGCACCATCAGTATCACACTTACTTTTTGCTGATGATTCTTTAATTCTCTTGAAAGCAGATTTACATAATGCAACCTCATTACAGCGAGTTCTTGATGACTATTGTGCAAATTCCGGACAGATGGTTAGTGTGGCTAAATCTAGTATCTTTTTCAGTCCTAATACACATGTGGAGGCGAGAGTTGAAATTTGCAATACTTTACATATAAATACGGAGGCTCTTTCGGATAAATATTTGGGTCTTCCTGCCCTTGTGGGTGCTGACAGGAGTGACTGTTTTCTTCATTTTGTTGAGAGAGTTATGCAGCGGATCAAGGGATGGAAAGAAAAGCAATTATCTGTTGGTGGTAAAGAGATTCTACTAAAAGCTGTTGCTCAGCCGATCCCCGTCTATGCCATGTCAGTTTTTAAATTGCCAATGAATGTTTGCAAGAAAATTACAGATGTTATTTCTCAATTCTGGTGGGGTGATGATGATCAAGGACAAAAGATGCATTGGTATGCTTGGTGGAAACTTTGTTTTCCAAAAAGTGAAGGAGGGATGGGTTTTAGGGATCTCCATTCTTTTAATCTTGCTATGCTAGCAAAGAAGGTGTGGCGATTAATTTCAGAGCCAGATACACTACGTGCGCAAATTTTGCGTGCTAAATATTATCCCTCGGGCGATATTTTGATGGCAGGTCCTAAAGCCGGTTCATCTTTTACTTGGCAGAGCTTGGTGGCGGGTATTCAAACTTTTAAAAGAGGACATATTTGGCGTGTTGGCTCCGGAAATTCAATTAATATTTGGTCTGATCCATGGATTCTGCACAGCCGGACAGAAAGGTTACGTCTCAAAGAGGTACTTCTATTCTCTCAAAGGTTGATGAATTGATAAATCCGGTGACTGAACAATGGGATCTAGCTACTCTTCAAGCAAATTTTAATATGGTTGATATAAATCGGATTTTACAAATTCCGCTGAATGTGGGTGCTTTTGAGGATTTTATTGCTTGGAATGGAAATAGTAATGGGGTCTTCTCAGTTCGGTCTGCATATCACATTGAGTGGAGACATCAGTATAATGGACAAACTCTTAGAGCTCTTACTCAAGGTACCTCTCATACAAATTCTATATGGAAAATTTTGTGGAAATTGCGTGTATCGGCCAAGGTTAAAATTTTCTGCTGGCGTGCGTTGCATGGGATTCTTCCCCTTAAATATATCCTAGTTAATAGACATATTGGGGATTCTGGTGAGTGTCCGCTTTGCCATTTGCATCCAGAGGATGTTATACATATGTTATTTCAGTGTGAGGGTGCAATTGCTATTTGGAGAGGTCTTGGAATTTATCAAATCATAACTGATGCTTTTCATACTGATCGCTCGGGTTCAGTAGTATTGGAGGAAATTTTGAAGTCTAGATCCAGGCCGGTCTCGGGTTTCTCGTCATTGCTGGTACAAGAACTCTTAGCTACCGGAGCATGGTATATATGGTGGTTGAGGCGGCGGGTGAGGCATGGAGAGACCATCCCTCCTGTTCAACAATGTATTACTTCAATCCGAGCTATAACTGCCAACTATGCTAAATCAGTTACGTCTAGCTATAACGTGGAAAAGCAAATCTGGAGAAAACCAAGGCACAATTTTTGGAAGCTGAATGTTGATGCGGCATTTTGTGTGGAGGACAAATCAGGAGCTACAGGTGCTATTATCAGAGATTGTCATGGTGTTTTTATTGCAGCTTCTGCAAATTTCATACCTCATGCAGCTTCGGTGGCTTCAGCTGAAGCTTTAGCGATGAAGCATGGGCTTGAACTTGCAGTTCTTATGGGAGCTAATGAAGTGGAAGCGGAATCTGATTCGACGGAAGTCATACAGTATTGTGCGGGACAGGAGCAGATGTGGAACGAAGCAATTGCAATTTATGCGGACTGTTTTTCAGCGGCAGAAATAATTGGAAAAGTTATCTTTGATCACTGCAAGAGAGAGTGTAATTTAGCAGCGCATGTTATAGCTGGGAATTGTTTTTCTTCAAAAATGTCATGTAATTGGGTCGATGAACCCCCTAGCTTCTTACTCCAGACTCTGGTAGATGATGTAACAGTCACAGTGTAACGAATATTCATGTTTAGAGGCGGCAAGTTTCAGACGCACTCTTTCCCTAACCAGGGTACCGAAAGGGACTGGCAGGGTTTTAATGAGGCGGCTTGCTGACCTAATATATATGGTGGAAAATTTTCAAAAAAAAAAAAAACCATGCAGATTATCTGTTCAAAAAAAAAAAAAAAACCCCATGCAGATTAGGAACACTAGCACAATATCCATGCGTTGCAACGGGTCAATAAATGATAAATATTGTCACGACAAATAACTTAAATAGAAGATTCCATTGCAACGGGTCAACAAATGATAAATGGTTGTCATGAAAGACGGTCACTTGTTGGTATTCAATTTTCTTGGTAATCAGTGACACGTGGCTGTCTCGCAGGGTCTTGTTTTTTTTTTTAATCTCGCCTGGTGACAACCAATCTAATTCGTGGACAGACTATGGAGCTGAACCGCAACTTAAAAATTCACGAAAAGTGGACATTTAAGCCTATATTTGACGATCAGACTATACTACCAAATAGAGCTAAATTAATTTTCATAACTTGCATTGTCAATTTTGGCCAGCAAACCGTGACATATATAATGTACAAACAACCCTTCATAAATTTCTGCACATGGCAACAAGGAAGTAATTCTATGCTCATCTCTTGCATATGAGGAGGTACATCTAACGGTCTCAAACACACAAGAATGTATACAGTTCAGGCGCCGCGATCGTCTCCGGTAAATGCCCCTACTCCTATTGGGGATCGATTGTATTCTGGCATGTAAAGCGTTCAAGGTACAAGATGAATCCTGCTGATGGTTCGACCGGCTGGGTGGATGAGGTGGACTCTCACGTGGAGAAAGTTATGGTATGTGTTCGTGGGTATGTGTGTGAATGAATGATCTTCCGAGTGGTTTTCATCGACTAGACTATGGGACGTCTTGGCGCGGACGCCGAGGTATGTTTCGGATGGGACATGACCGAGGCTGTGTATGCATGCACGTCTCTCCTAGATAGAAATCCTTGTGGCTGGGACTGTTGCATGACCGAGGCTGGGACATGCGAGTCCTGTGGCTGTACTTCCTCTGCCTTTTGCCTGGTGACATCCTTGTGGCTGGGAGCGGAGCTTCCGTCTCCCGGACTTGGGCAGGCGGACGATGATGGCTGACCCGGCCAGCCTTATGGTGCATAGCCTTTTTGCCAGGAAAGGGGTACCTCACTTCTCACCCCGTCAGTAGCCCCTTGTGGCTTGTAGAGGTGCGAGGAGGTTTTATTCGAGGTCCAAATTTGGTCATGGCGGTGGATGGTGGCGTATTTGCACCGTTACGTTGGTGATGTGGAAATTTTAGAACCCTAATATTGTGTTGTTATATTACGGTGATCCTCATGGGGTATATAAAGAGGTACATGATTGGTGGTCAAGATGCCTAATGACTTGGGATACAAGAAGATCCTACTCTATCATATCTCTAATCATATCATATATGTATCCTAACATTCCCCCTCAGTCGTATCGGGAGTGGAACAGACTGTATTTGAAGTCTTGTGCTTTCGTCGTCTTCTCCTCTCCGTCATCATCAACTGCTTCTCTGGTGGTCTTCCTCTCTTCCCTCCCATAGTCATAGCGGGAGTGGCGTGGACGCAAGTGACGACGCGGACGGTGTTGACTGGAGTTCTTGAGTTGTTGTATACGTTGTTCTTGATGTCGATGTCGAGATAGCCGGTCGTGATGTAGCCGTGGTCGATGTTGTCGTAGTCGTGGTTAATTTAGCCGATAGCGCTGGAGGCACAAAAAATTGCGCGATTTTGGTCGTAGTGTTTTATGTTTTGTGCGGCGGCGGCAGGGACCTGCGGCGGCGGCGGGTTATTTTTGGGTCATTGTGCGGCGGCGGCAGGGATCTGCGGCGGCGGTGGGTTATTTTTGGGTCATTGTGCAGCGGCGGCAGATATCTGCGGCGGTGGCGGGTTTTTGTGCGGCGGCGGCAAAAGACCACGTGGATGTAGCACTTGGCGATGATTGTGTTGGTGATGTAGAACTTGACGAAGATCGTGGTACAACTCGATGTGGGATTCGGCTCGGTGTAGATCAACGGTGATGGAGACGCGTAATATTTGTGTATACGTGTAGCTGGTGGAGTCGTCGGCGTCCCGTGCCATCTTGTTCGCGTGCAGTCGCAGCCTCCACGCACATGCATGCTTACAGCATATACCTACTATATATAAAGGAGCAACATCTCCTCAGCGTCTCACGCCACCCACGTCACCCTCTTTACGCGCCGGCCGTCAGATCGATGGAACGGACGGCCAGGATCGAGCCACGACGCCCTCAAACGCGCGGAACTGTTCCACCTACAGTGCACACAGATTTCCACCAATCAGAGGGTGCCACGTCACCGGTTACCGGCCGGTGGAAGCGGTTTCCAGCCGGTCACCCCTCCCGCACGAATTTTGGCGCAACATTTTACACAAAAACCCACCGTAAAGGACTGTTACGCAAATTCCAAAAAATCCAGGGGCTTCCATACAAAAATGTCCGCATACCTCCTTTCCCTCTCCTTCTCTATCCCCGCGCGACCCCGGCGTCGCCGCCGCCGCCGACGCGCGCCGTCGCCTCTACGGCCCTCCCCGCTCGAATCAAGGCATACGACGGACTCCGCCGGCGCGTTCTCTCCCTCCTCGCCACGAAACGCCTGCTGGGACGGCCGGGCCACGCCGGAATCGCCGCGCCCGTGAGCTCGCTTCCACCGCCGCGTTCGCCCGCCGCCGCGGACGCTCCGGTGGCCAAAATCCAGCGGCGCCGCCGCTCCCGGGCCCCCCCGTCCAGGCGCGTCCGACGCGCCCACGCACGCCTCCTGGCTCGCCGTGCCGCGGCGTCGCCGTGGTCGTCGCCATCCTCACCGTGGCAGGCCACTCCATGGCTGACGTCATCGCGACGTCATCGTGGGCCCAAACTGTCAGCATTTTTTCTTTTTCCGCAGAAATTCCCAGAAAATGCAAAATACCTGACAGGCGGGCCCCACTGCTTTACACAAATTCCAGAAAATGAAAAATGTTACAAAATCAATAACTTAAATTTACGCGCCGGGAAAATATGAAAAATATAGCAAAATGGTCACGAAAAATAAATGCCGACAATTTATACCATATGATCAAATTTTAAAATTTGAATATTTCAAAATTTTAAATGCCCTTCAAATCAGAACATTCCGTACACGTAAAAAGAATTCAAACCTGAATAACTTCCAATTTGAACAATTTTTGAAATCCAAACAATTTCCAAACGTAACTTCCTTTGAATTTCAATAATTCCCAAATTTGAACAATTTTCAAACGTGACCGTTTTCAAACTTGAATTTTACCACATGGGCGGGAAAAATATAACAAATATATCAACATAAACACCAAGAAAAACGTTAACTATTTACAACATATGATCAAATTCCAAATTGTAATATTTTAAAATTTTGAATGCATTTCAAATATGAGCATTTAATAAACGCAAGCATAATTCAGATATGACAAATATATCAGCATAAACAGAAAAAAACGCTGGCTATTTATGACGTATGCCCAAATTCCAGAATCAAGTATTTCAAAATTTCAAATGCCTTTCAAATCTGAGCATTTAATAAACATAAACGTAATTCAAATATAAGTAACTACCCAATTTTACCAATTTTTTAAAATTGAACAACTTAAAAATGTAAACTTTCCATGAATTTCAACGTATTAAAATCCGAACAACTTTTGAATGTGCACATTTCCAAATTTCAATTCTTTACACTGCGGTATTCACAAATATGACAAAAAAACAGCATGACTTAAAAAAAAACACTTACTACTTATGCATATAATCAAAATTTAAATTGAATATTTCAAAATTTTAAATGCCGTCCAAACTTGAACATTCAATAAACGTAAAAAAAAATCAAATGTGAATAACTTCCCGATTCTAACAATTTTTGAAATTTGAACAACTTATAAGTGCGGACTTTTACCTGAATTTCAACAAATTTAAATCCAAACAACTTTTGAATGCTGACATTTACAAATTCGAATTTTTTACACCGCACTATTTTTCTTCTAACAACATAGGCGATTTTCCTGGGCATTTTGATGTGTTTCATCGTTTTTTGAAATATAGTACTTTAGCAATTTGAATTGTTCAAATGAGTTTGCATTTAAATAGTATCTCTAATTTATATAACAAATATATCAATATGAACACAAAAAAAAAATCCAAATTGTAATATTTCAAATTTTTGAAAGCATTACAAATTGAGCATTCAATAAATGCAAAAAGAATACAAATATGACAAATATGTCAACATGAACACAAAAAATAAACGTTGCCTATTTATGGCATATGATCAAATTCCAGATTCGAATATTTTTAAACTTTAAATGCATTTCAAATCTTAGCATTTAAAAAACGTAAAGAAGAAATCACATATGAATAACTTCTCAATATTAACAATTTTAAAATTTCAATAATTTATAAATGTAAACTTTCCTCTGATTATTGAGTTAAATTAAATATTTAAAACAAAACTCAATCATATTATATCAATTCGAATAAGTTAATATGCGCAATTTAAATATTTCCTAAATTGTATTTCATATTTTGTTGTTTTTTCCCCTTTTTTTTATCCCACGTAAATTTTGTTGCTACTTTAACTTAAAAAACTATTGCTCCCTATCCATGTAAAATTAAAACTTAAAAGGATGATTTTACAACGATTTCCTAACAACAATTGTTCAACGATACTTATTTCGCTAAGATAAATCTAAAATGAAATTTGTTTTCCATATTTTCCAACTGTACACAAAAATTGATCTTTATCAGATGAGTATTCGCGAAGAGTGCGTCGAGATATTGTTTTAGGATATTTAAACAAATTTCCAAAAACTGCTAAATGTTGCATATTACAAATTTACAAATGCCTTTCAAATCTAAGCATTTTGCAAACGTGAAAAGAATTCAAATATAAATAACTTCCCAATTTTACCAATTTTTTGAAATCTTAGCAACTAATAAATGTAAACTTTCTTTGAATTCCAACAGTTTTAAAATCTGACCAATTTTTTAACTGCGGACATTTTCAAATATGAATTTTAACGCACGGGCGCGGCGTGTCGAAGCGCCATCTTCCCTAGTTTTCTTGATGGTACGTGCAAAGTACATGTGTTGCTCAATTATTCCAGGAATATTGCAGCCTAGCTAGCTAGCCTCACCAAAAATTTGTGGATCCGAGCGCCACATGCCCTATCATGTGTCTGTCATGCAACTTGCAAGAATAAACGCATAATCTCCTGGCAATTGATTATTGGAATGCGCACGAATTAAGGAGGAACATGATGGATTATACCATTGATCCAAAGCATAGAGGCGCTTATATATACAGGATATTACAGTCGATGCAATGAGCGATCACAGACACTTAGATGCCCAATAACAAGCTGTACTGCTGCCGGGAGCATACATTTTGAAAAGGCAGTTCAGAAATTCCAATAGTAGCATTTCCAGGTTCTTGTTACAAAGTAAGAAGTCAGATGATCTAAGCACATACCGGTTTTCAAAATTGAAAATCTGTCTATTTATGTGCAAAGGGAATCGGTTCACAAGTCAAAACAAGTTGATCGATCGATACATTTTCCGTACGTTGATACGGTTGCTCTTTCCGAAAATATTTTTCGACGAAATAGGCCGTAGCCCCGCTATATAAATATAGCAACCAACCGATACAACCGACAATCACGAAATGCTGGGGCGGCAGCAGACAAACAACCAAAGACAAGAAAAGAGAGAATAAATGGAGACATAGGAGGATTGACTAAGACGGTGACCCAGACTCGATGTACCCTCTCCGAAAAAGTACCACCACGCTCCTAGCTAGCAATCGACGAGTACCAAGCAACACCTTCAAGAAGGAAAGCCATGCTGCTGCCCGGACCATAACAGTTCCTAGGGTTTCCCCGGCACAGGGAAGCGGACGAAAGGTAGCCACGACTCCCTTCAGGAAGGAAGATGTCACCGGGAGGCGCCGCGTCGGTGTCAGACGAACCGACAAGGATTTCTCCCGAAAACCCCATCCACAACCCGGTCGATCGTAGCACAGGAGCCCCGCGAGAACGAGCCTCGACACCAGCAGACTAGCCGCCCACCATCATGCGCCACCGAATGCGAAGCCACCGTCGTCGTCTCACCAAAGTAGTCGTCAAGCTGTCTGCAAGACGGAGTTGAGGAGTATGAACCGGGCTCAGCTGTACCGCGGCCGAGCGGGAGGGAACAACCTCCACCGCCATGGACGGTAGTCGACCGGACGGGGCAGCAGAGCACACAAGTCTCTGTCAGGTCCGGCCGAGCGCAGCGGGCCCGTAAAGCCCCCACGGGGGCATACCAGTCCTAATGGAGTCCGGCCGGTCCCGAAACGGGCCCGTGAAGCTCGCCGCCACGCTGCAACAAGGTCGGTCGCCGTTGCCGCTGCACCTGCAACCTCCACCTCCCCTTCATCTGCAAAACACGCCGCAGGTCAAACCGGCCCGCCCTGAGCCAGATGGGGCCCGACGGGCCCAGATCTGGGCCGCATTGGCCAGCCGGCCGACTCCGCTGCTCGCCGCCGTCCGCTGCACAGCGCCGCTCCGCTGCAAGCTCGTGGCGCCGCCGTCCTGCTACCCCCGGCCGGAGCCGAGCCGCCGCCGCCCGAGGTACACCGCCGCCGAAGGATAGCCGCCCCGCGAAGCATCCAACACGCGCGGGAAGAGAACATCCGCCGCCGCCGGCCACACCCGAGCAGAGCTCAGCGGTGCAAGCCGACGGCGGTGGTAGGGGAGAGGTAGGGAGGAGTGGACGAGAGCAGGGAGCTTGGAGGCCGCGCCGGCCGCCGCGGGGGCGGCGCGGACGCGGCGAGGGAAGGGGAGGAGGAGGGGAGGAGTCGGCGCGGCCGGGGGGAGGCGGTGCGGCCGGGAGGAGGCGGCGCGGTCGCGCTAGGGTTCGGGGTCGGGAGCCGAAGGAGCTCTCCGCCTCGAGAGAAAAAAGGACTCTCCCGATTGAGACCGAAAATATTTTTCTGGCGTCACCGTGACAGTTCAAAGCCATGTCTATCGTTACACGGTACCTATCAGCTTCTAGATTCTCTGGAAAATGTTCACCTGCAAGATCTTGCAACTTGTACCTGAAAAGAGTATTTGTGTCAGGTTAGTTTGTTTGCATTTGCAGGGGCAGGTTGCTTACTTCAGCAGGTTGCGTTCTTGGTGTCGGCACACCAACTACTGGCAAAGCGAGCAGAGATAGTTATTAAGCCCTACTCGATGTCAGAAATCAAAATGACATATGCGAATCTCGTGTTAAACAAGAAGGGTTTCTGTTTTCTAGAGACGGTTGGTGTTCTTCTTGGAGTATGCAGAAAATGGTTGGTTGTTTCGTGGTTAGGAGTAGGAGATGCGTCATGGCAGTCTTTTCGTTGCCGCCTTTGTTTCTCTTTGAAGGAACATATACGATTACACTTAACTGCTGCCAGTTTAATGGTTTAATGCTCAAACGACAATAGTTAAAAGTGATATGAAAACATGCATTTCGCACAAAAGAAAAGAAAAGGATAGGCAGCTCCCCTGTTCACAGGGAGTACATGATATGCTCGACACATAATTTTTGCTGCTATTTTTTGCCATGACCATATTATTAATTTTCATCATTTAATGTTTGTGAAAGTTACTTATATGATGGAATGTTCATTAACCTATACACTTTTAGCTACCTATTTTTATTCCATTTTGTATCACATGCATAGTTTAGTCTGCATAGTTTAGTCAAAGCTAGAAAACCTTATCTACTGGTAACGTTGCTTACATGGACTGCATGCGTAATTGGGCAGTATCAATATAGCTAGCTAGCAGTCTAGCACAGCCTTGCTCACTTTAATTACTAGGTTAATGGTCATGGTCATTTGGCACGCCCTTTCAAATTGTTGGATTCTTGTGTTCAAGAGTAGGTTCCTCTACACCTCATCCCTGCTTACATGGACTGCTTACGGTTAGCGTGTGGGGGATTGTTTTTTTGAAACAAGGCAAAAGTTTTGCCTATTTCATTGATTAATAAAGAAGTTTAGGGGTTACAACATGAGCCAACAAGGCTCAAACAAAAATTCTACTCTCGCGACAAAATAGCACTCAAACGTTTTTGCTCCGCTATCCCCCAAAGGGCGGCGTTTCTTCTAATCGACAAGATTACAATGGATGTCATGGAGGCGAGGTTTTTGAACACCCGTGCATTTCGCGCGTTCCAAATTTTCCACGCGGCAAGGAGAAGCAAAGAGGAAAAGGCCTTTACGGTGGCGGCCATGCACTCTGGTGATAGATCACCACCATTTCTCAACCGTCGCATGAGCGCTCCATTGCGAGATGTCACAATCGCCAAACCAAACCAATCTTTGAGCCCTCGCCAAATGTGTATGGAGTACCTACATTGAAACATCATGTGTGCAGGCGTGTGGGAGATCTCTTGGTAGCCTCCAGCGCAGGATTACATGGACTCGTCTAAAGTTTGTTCTGTGTTCGGTACCCTGACACGACGTGTCCAATTTTTCTCTTTCTTTCGCCATTTTTATCGGAATTGTAGCAATTTGTCTACGGCGCTGCTATACATACGACGTTTTGCATCCGATTTCTGTACGATCCTACGTAGCAGCGACTTTGCGTGACGTGAGGCAACGAGCAGTTTGGGTTTGGGCTAAGACTCGACATGGAATCAGGCCTCACCTCTCAAACGGCTTTTATTTTACGTTTTCTTTCCGTGGCCCTTTTTCTCGTGCTTGAATGTAGTGCTCTAGCAGGCTAGCAGCCATTCTACACTGATGCTCTAAAACTAGTGATCTAAATATTGGAATTTTTCGGAACATGAGATCCGACGGTGGGAGAGAGGGAGACACATTTGCCGGTCACCGGGAGTCAAGCTCGATTTTGGCTGGCAGCGGTTGTCGGGGGCCGAGGAAAAGGACACGAGGGTGGGGCAGGGGTCGGAGGGCAGCCAGAGGATGCAGCAAAATCTGGCGTCGCCGCGCTGTTTGAGCACTTTGAGATCATCAATGAGCATCGGCTCGCCAACGATCGCATGGGGTCGCATCAGGCGCTAATCGGCATTGGTAGGTTGATGTCGTGACCATCTCGACGACGGACGAGGAACAATCAGAATCGACGGATTCATGTGGTGGCATCTCAAGATTTAACGGTGGTCGTGGCAGTTTGCGGCAAATGTCCCGGGCGGCAAGAATGAGCCGCGAGCTGGCGGCGAGACTGGGGCGGCCCTGAGAACCGGCCGAAATCCATGCGGAGTTGGGCTACGCCTGGCTTCATGGTGATGTCCCCGCTGACCCGCTCTTCTGTGCGCACCCGATTAGGCCGAGAACCTGTAGTTTGACCGGAACGCATGCCGTGCGCCGTGGCCGTCGATTTCCCTCTGCTTGGCTGGGACTCGGCCGTGCGCCGTGGCCATCGATTCCCCTTTGCTTGTAAAAAAAAGTCGAAATTTGCTAGTTCTCGAAAAAAAATGCTAGTTTTATGCCACGATGAGCCAAATTATGTTTTTTTACAAACTTCTCTTTTTTTTGCGAGAGAGGTACCGTGAAGAGGATCAGACGTGTAAGGGAATAGCACACTATTGTGGGTTTGGGTTTGGGCTGGACTTTGGGCACGGAGTGAAGGAGCTAGCGTAGCTGCAGAACTGTCGTACAAGAATCGTCGTAGGTGAAGCAATATCGATTTGTCTACATGCGTTCTTGCTGAGAACCTGCCTGTGGCAAGATGGTTAGGAGGGTGGTTGTACCCCCAGCCCACCAGAGTTCAAACCCCGGGTTTGACGCTGGTGTTTCTCATTTAAGACGGAATATTCTTCAGTGCGAGGCGACGTTCCCGTGGACAGCGAGACGCTCGTGGTGACTTCGTCAATCTCAAGACTCGACCCGCCGACTCGGTCTCTCGAAGGTGCTCATAGGGGTAGGGTGTGTGCGCGTGTATATGAGTGCTTTTGCGTTGTACTGTGTTTAGCAAAAAAAAAAAAAAGCTATGCTTCAGCCAGCTATTATCCAAAAAAAAAAAAACTCTGCTTCAGCATTCAGCAAGCACGCCCGCATGTTTCTTTACATCCCAAGTGCCGCAGAAAGTGACTTATTCGACTCTCTCGAGAGAATTTGCAGTGACCGATGCATGTACAAAGTAGAAGTACACAGTAAACATGCATGGATGGATGCCACAGGTCCATGCAAAGAACCCAGCTACGGCGGTAGCGACCCTGCCGAGGGCAGAAAGCAACCCCAAGCCGGCGACGCAGACAACCCCAGGAGGGCTTCCATTACACCTCCCCCATCGCCGCACCAACAGTACAACCACCGCCGTCGCCGACTCGCCGGTGTCGCTCTCGATGTTGGGCGCCTGCCTGCAGGCCACCTTACACGGCCAAATTGGAGAAGAAATTTTTGTGCAGGATGCAGCGTCTCCGGTCGCTGGTACGTACGACGTTTACACTGGACGCCATGGCTCGCCAAATAAGTCGCCGTGCTTCAAAGCAGAGTGCACTACACGCTGTGTTTCTATGTGCCATGACCAGGTTTTGGAGGGGCTTGTCGATCGCCTTCGACAGATGGGATCGATTTGGATGGATTGACGAGGAAGTGCTTGGTGCATGCATGTTGAATTCAGTATTCGCCGAGCGCTGACTCACCGGCAAATGTTAGTTCAGCACGGGCTTATCCTTCAAAGTTTTCTAGGATTGGGTGTCTTTTTAGTACTATGTTGGTACTAAATACTCCTAGCTTCCTTCGAATCCAGTCGGCCACATTTTTACCAAGAATATCAAAATTCAAACCTTTGTGGAAGGTGTTAAAACAATTGGCGGGAAGGGAGAGACGTCGCTCGCTTTTCTTCACACGTACGTAGGACCGGCAGGTATAGCTGGCGGGAAATCTAACGAACTCCTTTAATACGTAGAGATTCCTCTGCTACCACCTCATTAAACAAGACCGCATCGATCATTGAGTTTCCACAATTTTGACATCCAAGTGGAGGGAATATCCTCAAATTTCGGTGACCGGGTCTTTCTTCTTCTTTAAAGGTTTCATAAATCTCTGCCATATGTCATATCGCAACAATCCATCTTACATTTCAACTCTAAAAATGTCTTAGCTAGCCCAAAGAACTTCTTTTTACAATCTGCCAACCAGCTTAAATTGATTCACATTGACATTTACCACGTACTACTACTGTTATTTAGCGGAAAGCATCATTATGTTTTACTGATAGCGGAACGGATGATGATGATGATGATGGAGCAAGCTACTGGATGGTCCAACCAAGGCCGATCGAAAGCTCGCAGTAAGCAGCAGCTAGCCATGGTGCCCCCAGATCCAGCTACACTGGTCCAGGGGCCCCACCGACAGGCGCCTCAATGCCCATGTTCTCTAGCTAGCTTGCGTTTTTGTTTGGTACTCATCCGCCTCCTCTGAGCTCTGCGCTGGGAGGCAGTACACACGCTTGCTTGCGACCTTGCGTTCGCAGCTAAGAAAGATTTTTCACAAGTTCGTTATACTAACTGAAGTAAGTTTGCTGCGGCAGAAAGTTACGGCTGCATGCCGGCGATCGACCCCGTATTCCTCGTCGATCGATCGTGGAGCGTCGTCGTCGTCGTCGTCTTCTCTCCGGCTCCGGCGCGTGTGGATCTGTGGATCATGGCGTTGGGACTTGGTATGCAAGGTCGGCGCCTTGGCGGCGACACATGGAGGACCACCGCGGCGCCATGCATCGGAGTGCTCGCAGTTGCCGCCATGCCATCTTGATTGCCCTAAAAGCTAAAACTAGTAAGCTACTGTAGCAAGTATAGACGCTCGATCGGTGGCTGTAAGACACAATGCTGCTATTAGTACCAAATGAATAAGGAAAAAAGAACTATAAACGAGCTAATTATTATCTGAAAATTAGAAACACAAATTAAGTGACATACTCCCTCCGTTCCAAATTACCCTATGTTTTGGGTTTGGTCAAAGTCAAAAAATTCATACTTTGACCAAAGATATAGATAAAAATATCAACATCTATAATACAAAATGGATATAATATGGTTATAAATTTTATGATAATTCCAATAATATTTATTTTGTATTATAAATATTAATATTTTTTACATATATTTAATCAAAGTTTACCAATTTTGATTTTGACTAAACCTAAAACGCAGGGTAATTTGGTACAGAGGAAGTAGAAGTGGTACGGTTAAGAGCTTAATTAATTAACCGGCCTCGGGTCGGGTGGTCGTGTTATTAAGCTCGAAGCCATCCCCCACAGTTGCG
The DNA here is from genome assembly GCA_947311845.1 of Poa pratensis. Lineage (NCBI taxonomy): Eukaryota > Viridiplantae > Streptophyta > Magnoliopsida > Poales > Poaceae > Poa > Poa pratensis. The sequence continues at coordinate 23,538,101 of CAMZMU010000121.1, forward strand.
CACTGGCGAGCAGCGACTGAGCGACACTGCCTCACTGTTTAACACCGTGTTAGCACTTAACACCACACCTGCTTCGTAGTACACAGCTTGAATTTTGAGGGCACTAAACTCCATTAGCTGGTCATACATAGTTATAAGGATGACTCTAATGGGTCGACCCAAATGGACACGCATTTTGTCTGTATTTTATTCGTTTGGTTCGTCAAACGGAGAGCCGTCCGGCACATGTCAGTCCCTCTTTGGCCATTATACCCAAGGGGTCGACGCATTTTATCCGCCAGGTTAGGGTTTTGATCATTTTTGGCCATTTTGATCACATTTGATCATTTGATCAAACAAAGAAAAATAGAATGGTACAATTAATCAAACACATCACACTGTAGCAAGAATATTGCCATGCCGGCATATAGCCCAAAAAATTCGAACATAATCCCGACCACCTCGGCCATGTTTTTAAGACATCATGGACATAGTTCAATGCCGGCATACAACATTGCTAAAACGAACGAGATGTGATCAATCTCGGTCCATATAGTACTTTTGCTCATTGAGGTAGTACGCCTTCTTAGTACGGGTTAAGGCGGAGAGATCCATGTCCATGATCCGAGCCTCCTCTTGTCGTAGGGCGAGCTCAAGGTTTTTTCCCTTGACCTCGGCCTCCTTGGCTCTTGCCTCGGCCTTCTTGGCTCTTGCATCTGCTTCCCTGGCTCTTGCATCGGCTTCGATGGCTCTTGTCCCGGGCATTCTCCTCCTCGATCTCGAGCTTTTCTTTTGCAATTCGAAGTATTGCTTGGACGCCTCCTCTCTCTCCCGACGTTCCCTCTCTTTCCTCTCATCCTTTTGTCACATGACTTGTCCTTTTGGTATAGGAACCCGTTCAATGTTTGTTGCAACACCATTGTTGTTGCGTCGTGTTTTAACTCGGCCTTGGAGTTGTTCCTCCCCCTTGGCCTCTTCTCCTTCTCCGATGGGTCGCCCCCATTGCTGGGGGCCGTTGGCTCCGGCCTATTCTTCATGGACGCCTAGAGGTCCTTGAGGGTCAAGGTGAAGGCCTTCCCATGTTTACTCTTGAAGGTTTCCAATACTTGCAAGACCTATTGACATGGTGTGACCACATCAAATCCCATGTTTAAGTCACCTAGGGTTTCGTTAGAGGGGGAGAGAGTTGGTAGCGCTGGTAGATCCGTCGGCTGACAAGTAAGGAGTTTACCCAGGTTCAGGCCCCCGGAGGGTAACACCATACTTCCTGCTTGTCTGGTTATTGATATCGAGGTGTACAATGGAGCTACAATGGCGTCCCAGCAAGATGTGATCTCGCTAGGGTTTTTGGTGGCTAGAGTACTGCGTGACCTAGATCGACGGTCCTCCCAGCCTTTATATAGGAGGCCGGGTCTCAGGAGTTCGCATCCGATTAGGTTTACAGGTAAGGTAGGTCTCTACCGGCATAAGGTTCGCTTGCCTTGGGTCGTACTTCATCTTCTTGGGCCCCCGTCGTTGGGTCTTAGGTGCGATCTGCTTGTGGGCCACCAGGTGGGCCTTAGTCCGTTCGTGCACCAGGTGTCTTCATGGTGGGGCACCCGAAGGGTAGTCCCACGTCACCTATGAATAGGAGGGTAAAACAATTAAAGCCATGGGAGGACAATGCATCGGAGGTATTGTGAAGAAGGGAAGATGAATTACCAATTCCTTAACATAAGGCCACTTTTTCGTAGGGAGGAATAATTCTCCTTTCATTGTAGTGCTTGTGCATATTGATGCATCGGGTGGAGGCAGGATAGCACGTGATTGTCCTTGCTTGCTTGCTGCTACTTGTAGATCGCGTCGCCTGGACACGTCCTCGTATGCGCAGGAGCTATTGCTGACGTTGGGTGCCTCGATCCGGCAACTAGTACTTGTAGGAGATTGGAGATCGCCGTGGAGCACATAGCCAGATCGATCCGTCGGATGAATTTTGCACTGATTTTTCACCGGAATTCTAGGGTCGTAGAGGTATAGGGAATTATTCGTGGCTAACTAATCTAATCTATGGAATAGGAAATTTCGAAATTGAATCTATAGAAAACTAAAGAACCGATCAGATCTTTGATCTAAATCGGGTGCCATGCCCCGAGGAGAAGAGATTAATCTCCCCGGGGGCGGCGCGTTGCGGAAGTGGTGGAGAAACCTAAGATCGGCGACGTGAGTCAAACCGCTCTGATACCATGTGGAAATTGTAGAACCTTAATATTGTGTTGTTATATTACGGTGACCCTCATGGGGTATATAAAGAGGTACATGACTTGGTGGCCAAGATGCCTAATGACTTGGGATACAAGAAGATCCTAGTCTATCATATCTCTAATCATATCATATACGTATCCTAACAGGTGATGCATTGTTGGTGCAGTCATCGTTTCTATGCTTGGACCGCTAAGAGGAAAGTTTAGCCACTCTTGTCGCTTAGAAGGTGTCTTCGGATTGATCGATATATTACGTTGCAAGGTACTGAGGAATAGTAAAATTAAAATAAATTGGGTGCATCATTTTTATGTAAGGGCCAGGGTTTCAAACTCCATTTCGAAAGAAAAAACTATAAGAAGACAAAAAAAAACTGAAAATTGCCCATCTGTCGCTGAATTTGGATTGTATCGCTGGCACGTCATTACCCAAAAATAATACCATAGCCTTAATGATGACGCTACGTCTAACGTCCAGATGCACGAAACAACACGATTAGTATTCAACTAGTGATTGAGGGGGATTTCTATTTCGTTCCGATCGTATCGCTAACACATAAATAGCCAATGATGGGGATGTTCTGCACCAGATACACAAAACAACAATTTATTATTCGTGTACTGACAGAGGGTGATTATCATGGAGCGATAGATTTATATGAAGGGGAGCTTCATGATCAGAATCTTCAACGTTTTTAGTTGACTGAAGCACATGATTTTCGGCCTAACAGGGTACAGTCCTGACCTGTAGGCGACAGTACAGCGATCACATTTTCAGGATCTTCAACTTCTTTTTTGACTTTTTAGGTTAAAGGTTTGTTGTTCTGCCGCCCGAATAGTCTCCACTACTTATAAACAAGCAAACTGTTGTTCGGCTAAATCCACCCAGCCAAAACTACACCAAAACTTCCCACCAACAATCAGGACCACACAAATAATATCCAACCGCACAGAATTGCCCAAACCAAATGTGGGGTACATCTAGCAATTTCAGCCGGCGGACCACGGACGAGCGGACGAAAGTCTCCCCTCGATCTCGATTGAGCGAACTCAATTTACGGGGCCTCCGGGGAGGAGAGGAGTCCATGGTGAGCTCGGCCAGCGAGGGCGCCCTGACCCGCTTCCGCTTGACCCCGTCCCCGTCGTCCCCGTCGTCGCTCTCCTGGTCCCTCTCCCACGGGAGCACGTCGGCCTCGTCGACGGCGGCGGTCGGGGCGCGCCCAGCTGCGGTCCAGCAGGTCGCTGCGGCGCTCCCTGCCGTCGAGGGGGGCGGTGGCGGAGGCGGAGGCGGGGGAGGGATCTTCGTCTTTGGTGCCGAGGCCGAGGTTGCGGAGGCGGTGGACGATGCGGTCGAAGGCGGCGTGGGTGGGCGGGTGTTTGAACCGTGGCGGTGCTTCTGCTCATCTTCAATTCCTTGGGAGAGAGGAGCTTGGTGGTGAGGATTGAGATATATGGGGAGCTTCATGTCGGGAGGAGAGGTTCGGGCGGGGCAGCGCACGTCGATGAGATTTGAGGAACGGGGCTGGATGGCGTCGGCCCTGGGAGGGCAGGAGGGTGCTGGAGCCTGGAGGTGGAGAAGAACTAGATGAGGATGGTGATGGTGCTCGCTGGGACAGCGGCGCTGCAATTCCGTCTGCCTCATCAGCCTGCCCCTGTTTCAACCCTCTGCTCCAGCACGGAACTGAAGATGCTCATCCACGTATTAACTCTCTATGCTCTATTCTCTGTTCTCTATATTATTTGTCATACATATATATGGACTTAAATAGGAACAGCCATCACTAATCCACTTTCTGGTTTCCAAAACAATGAGTACTTACTCCATTTAATCTGGATTCGAAATTTTGATGCTGGCATCAAGTTCCAACGATTAATCGACACTCTTTATTTATGTACAGGATACATGCATTCAGGAAAAGTGACATGTAGAATCTGGGTAGGGAAGCATGGTTGCTACATGTAACTTCCAAATCAATAAAGAAGAAATTTTCAAAAAATTATATGAATAATATTAGAGTACATATGTACATGTAATTTCGAAATATCTATTGGCACTGGTCTGTATCTTGCTAACAAATTATCTATCTACAAGATGTCTTTCTTCCCTCACTTATCTTTCAAGTTTTAAATAACTTTGAACTATTTTGCAATTGTAATACCAGCAGTAGTTTTGTTGGATGATCAAATGTTGTCTAAGATGTATTTACTCGATGGCAACCTCCTAATGCAACTATAACTTTCTGTGTTGTCTCATTGGCATGGTAACTGCTATGTATTTTTCTGTATTGGACTATCCCGTGCAGTTATTCGGAGATATCGCTGTGTTGTTTGTGTTCTTACATTCAACTTTTACGTTGTTGCCTTTTACCTTGTAAAATATGCCTTGTGTTCTACTAATTTATGTGCTCTGAACTGATTCTTATTTCCATAGTCCTCAAGTCTTCCCCCGTCTTCCAATTTTGCACTTGAATGTTATTTGGTCTTGCCTTTGTCATTGTCGGCAGCCTGAACTATTTTCTCTTCTTTTTGTTGTACAATGTCTATTCTGCAGTTTACAGCGGCCCGATCGTGGCCATCGTGGTTGGAGGCAAGCAGAGCTTGCTGTTCATGGCTTCCATAACCTTTGTCATGTGCGGAAGGTCAAGCCTCCATCCACAATGGCGATAATGTTCCCTTAATTTTGTTTTCCACGCACCATCCAATCAGTTATGTGTTAATGTTATTTTCTGAAGTTCTCATTGAAGAGGTGAATGTACTAGGTTTGTTATGAGAATATGATAACCACTTGAGAATGATTCTAATTTGTAGGTACCTGTAGAGTGACAGTCTGTTGCCGACATTGAGACTGAAATTGTTCTTTTACTACTGAAGTTGGTCCCGATTCTACATTGGAGGTGATGTTCTTTCTTCCAGTTTCTTATAGGGTCTTATTTTGTTAGACTTCATTTTCTATAGTACGTCATTGTCAACACGTGCTCAAGCCAGTTTTCTAACTACTATTGTTGAATATTGGTTAGCTCAAAAGAAAAGGTACAAGGAGTAACCAATGCAACATACCTAATGGAGTTTTGTGGTTTCAGTATTTTCCGATACTAACATGAAAAGAAAAGAAAAATATAGGATTTTCTGCTGCAAATATTATATGCGTTTGTTACTAAGATGGCCGCCTTCAAGATGATCCATAGGAAGCAAACGGAAGTTTGAAAATTACGGCACTGAATATGTGTTTCAGTTTTGCAAAGTGCTGCTGTGTAGGAATCCTTCTAGAGATGTGCTTGATTAGATAAAAGAAATTAGAAAAGTGTTGGTGAAGAGGAATTCAGTGTCATGTCATGTGGATCTGACGAGCTGAAGTTTAATAAGAAGTACCAGACTCTCATGCCTACTCTATTTTTTTATGTTCCCTACTCCAATTAATTGGGAAGCATATGCAAATTATCTAAATTTCACATTTAGCTATGGCAAATTAAATCCAAAAATAGCATTCTTGTTGTACCATTATCGCTTACTCACAAAATTATTCTTAAGAACCAGATCTAAAGAACAATGTAGTTATATCTGTTCTTGCATCACAGTCCTGTAACTCTATTTCAAAGAGCTGTGGATGTACCAGCTGCTCAAAGAGCTATGGATGTACCAGCTGCGGTGTGAGAAGAGTCGCTACTTTCCTTTTTGAGGTATTTCTTGTTAATTTTACAGCTCCAGCACAAGCTACCGCACCTAAATTTCCTAAATGGTTGTTCAGACATGGCGCTTTATTCATCATGGGATCCAGTTTATCTCCTTTGACTATAGGAAACTTGCAGTTAGCTGGAGCATTGTAAAAATTATAATTCATGTCATTAGTTACATCTGAAGTTGTACTACGTGTTGGAGAGTGCATCCCAGTACATATTGTTACTGTCTATGCGTCATTCTATTTATTTCCTTTTCTTTGGTAGCTCCACTTGTTTTTATTGCATGTACATCATATCAAATTGAAAGAGGCAGAATGTTATTTTGGTTTGGCATGGTTTAGAAACAGATATAGATCCACTATATGATTTGGCTTCTTGCATCTTGTATTTCTGGCATTGCAAAATAAGTCTTATAGGTGTGCAGCGATTCCCTTTTCATGTTCAGAGGAGTGAAGCAGATCTTCGACGGCTTGGCGGAGTCACTCAACACGCATGGCTATCTGCTCGAGAGCATGGCATAACGTTGACAGCTTGATTTTTCAAATTCGGATGTAACTGAATGTTTTTTATGGAATTTTATCTACGTAGAATGGTGTCTCACTTTTAATTTCTACTGTCTAGAATGTCTATTTTTGTTTTGTAGGAGCATGAATTTTGATTGTCAATTTTTAAGACGTGCGTTGTAGGTGCACTCTGACTTGTTTCATATATGATGCTTTGTGGATTTTAAATGATGCAACGTGTGTGGATTGTATGTTGTTCGTATATACTTACGCGGTTTAGTTATGAAATCTATTGCTCTGGTAACAAAAAAACTAACTAAAATATAAACGAGATTATATTTTAAAGACGTGCATGGCACGTGCACGACTACTAGTTAGAAAGATAGTTGATGTAGAGAGAAATTGGTGCAAATACAAAAGAAGGGACTATTGCCTTACAATGAAGTCTGCGTGTTGGCATATGCCCTCTGAGCTATCTCCTCTCTAACAAGCGTCACCACGCCTTAAGCACATGATTTCTTGTCTAAGCCCAACTATAATAGCTTACCCATAATTTACATATAAGTACTATTTTGGGGTAGAGGAGAGAGAATAAAAGGGTACGGTAGGCCAAATTTTATTTGCTTGAGCAGTTTGCCCATATCTACATTGCTAAAACTGAGAACACATAAATTAAAAACGCAGTCAGGTCCAAAATAGAATAAACTACAAATGGGTCCATCTTTTTTTACACAAAGGCCCTTGGATAGAAACATAAAAAAGCAACCAGGCTCTTAGTTCTTACGAGAAGAAGCTTCGACGAGCCACACCACCAACGGTCTCCCAGCGTCGGCGTGGCCTGAGCGACCTCATAGGGTGTCGAGGGCGAGAGGAAGGAGGGTACTGGCTGCGTTTGTGACAATGATGGGCGGGCCAGCAGACACAAAGCTGACCCAAATTTGGGCCAGAAATGGGTCCGCGTTGGGCCGTGGATTTTACCCACGCGGACAGAAACACACGTGAGAGGACGAAATGTGTCGTCGTGTTGGAATTGCCCTAACATGCACTTAGGGAAGTGTAACCGAACCTAGTGCAGGAAAATACAGAAGGTAGTGTAAACCAGAAGGAAGTGTAAACCAGAAGGCAGTGTAACCTATGCACTCTAGGCAGTGCAATTGTTTTTGAAACATATCAAAATGTGATCTAATTTTAAATATCTCGACGTGACGACCAGCAGAACCATGAAAACGGGTTGTGATTTGAACGGTAGGTTCAAAATTTATTTATTTATTTGAATCAATGAAAAAAACTCTCGTGCACTCTCTCACCATAGGAGTCTTTCCCCATGCTAACAAGTGGCGGCCACTTGTCACATGGGTGGACAAAAAAACCATTCTCCTAGGGAGGGAACACTTAAGTAATTATATTCTAAAATTGTGCAATATTTTAATTTTGAAAAGAAATATTGGGGAGGTATGTAGAAATAATTGAATTCTGAATTTGTTTTACACTGCCCCAAATCGAATATGATTTTGAATTTAAATTTTTTATATGTTATGTAGCTTGATACGCTAACATATTATTTTGTAATTATTAATAGAAGTTATGAACATGAGTTTACGTGGTTTGCGTCAGTTTAGACCCTGTTTTGCTTCTCACTGGATATTTCTCCGTGGAAAATCCACTAACATCATCACTGGCGCATGCACGCACGCCATGACAATATGTTTTCATTTTCCATGGATTACTTAGCTAGTATCATAGTTAATCACTCCTTTTTTTGTGAGAAAAAGTTTCGATCTATTCATTAACTGTCAGGTTAGTACAAAAAAGACAAGAAGTAACCAGAATTACATCCAGGTCCGTTGACCAGCTAGCGACGACTACAAGCACTAGAACGAGCAGAAGGCGCGCCGCTGTCATCGCCCCTCCATCACCGGAGCCGGGCAAAACTTGTTGTAATAGATAGTCGGGAAATCGTCGTGCCAAGACCTCACAGGACCATTGCACCAGAATAGCAACCATCGCCGATGAAGAGAAGCGTAGATCAGAAGAATCCAAATTGTAGACATACGAACATAGACGAACGAAGACCAGATCCAATCGGATCCACCGAAGACAAACACCGAGCAAATCGCACGAGATCCACCGAGGATACATCTCCACACGCCCTCCAACTACGCTAGACGTGCTGCCGGAAAGGAGGCTAGACGGGGAGAACCTTATTTCATCTTTAGGGAACCACCGCCGCTCTATCTCCCTAAATAGGACACAAAACATAGCTAAACACAAAAAAAAAACAAATGAGAACGAAGCCCTCCTACTGGCAAGGACTGGAATCCACCGCACTATCATGGCCCAATGCCACTGAGGCGAGATGGATCAGCGGCGGCGCCGGCAAAAGGCAGAGAAACCCTCTTCGCCTTGAGTTGCTAGCTCATATTTAATCACTCCTTTGATAGTGAGGAAACTATTCTGTTTGAATCGTGTCGATGTGATGTCGTGAGCCATGACGAGCATGCCAAAGAACTGATCAGCAAGGTACACAAGCACGTTCGGTGGTCCTGCGCAAGATTGGTGCGTGCGTGAGGAAAGGACTAAACAAGCGCAGCGTTAGATCGACCCCGCGCGCGTTGCTTATCACACGATATCCAATCATACGCGAAGTGCACTAATTCCTTTTTCATAGAGTTACTCTATGAAATTATTGCCGCGAGGCATAGGACCTGCTGCTATTTCTTTTTCATGTTGACTTTCAGCTGCTAATTTTTAAAAGATGAATAATATATAGACGTCAATCGAATCGAAACCGGGGTTTCTCCGCTTTTCGTAAAAAAGTTGTATATGTCAATATGTGTACCACTATGGGAAAATATTAGCCATCTATATATCTACCACTATGGCAAGTACTATATTAACAAAGTATCTACTGCTATGGCAGGCACTTCTACCAGGTCTAGGATGAAATAGAGATACCTACGTATAATTTTGAATTACACCACTCTTAATTTACTTGTTGTATCTACTAGACTTACTCAGAAGTAGTAATGTGCCTTTCAGGTCTGACGATCGAACAGCTCAATGTTACTGTGGCACGAGAAATTGGTGCCTCTACAGTAAACGTTTCCATCAACCTTCTATTACATGATTCCTTGCACCGTTGCCATCATAATCCTGCCCGGCTCTATACGAAGACTTTTGGCTGTAGCACGAGAAATTATTGTGCCTCCACATCAAACGTTTCCAACAACCATATTTTCTCAAAATGGAGAGCGAAAAAGTCCCAACATCTCCATCGAAAAAACCGAAACCATAAACTCGTCCGGTTCGCTAAGCGCACTGAACCATCCACGCCATCAGGCCAGAATAAACCGGCCAAACCTCACATCGCACCTAACCCGCCGTCGTCGATGCAGTAGATGAAACACCGCTTTATCTTCAGGTCCCTCCAGCCATTGCTCCAAAATGATGCCCCCAGGAGGGAGAGCGACACCAAAGGCGTCACCATCATCCAATTCGGGAGAACCAGATTTAGGGTTTCCCCCAGAGCAGCCCGAGCGAGGTAACGCGAACTGCAATGATGATGCTTTGGAAGGAAACGGCGTAAAAGACGCTGCCATCGTCCGCCAGGACCGAAGTCGGCGCGATATTCAACGGCAGGCACGCCACCCGACCCTGCAATCGGGACCTCGGCAGGGGACCTGCAAACGCCCCTCACCAACCCCTCGATGCGCCGCCGGTTGGGAAAGGGCCAACCCACGACTGATCGAAGCGGGGGATCCGATCTACGGCCGCCACCCTAGCCGGAGAGCACCAAGATGACCGAAGTCATCGCTGCCCTCCAGCCAAGGACGAAACAACTGTTCCTGGCAAAACCGAGAAGGTCCCTTGCCGCCGCCACGCCATCCACCATATTACCGCTGCACCCACGCGCGGTCGCGCGCCGGCGAGCCGCCACACTATGGTACTTGTGGTTGCATCACGCCCATGCATGAGGGCGTCGGCTCGGTCCGATCCCATCCCGTGAGGTGGGGAGGAGACCCCCTGTCGCAGGCGTCGGCCGGCCAGGGCTTTTCCCGGCCACGCCTTCTGGCAGCAGTGAGGGAGGAGGAGGAGGGAGGGGTGGGGGGCTGGTGGCGGCAGCTGGTTAGGTTTCCTCCCGCCGCCACTCGGGGATGCTCCCCCTGACCAGCTAACCACGATTGCTTCACGTATACTAGTATACTACAAACATTTATGTACTACTATTATCTACCCATTGGCACTATGATACCTAACGGCATTGCTGTTTTTTTTTTTGTAAAACTAAGATTGCGCTGCATGCAAAATGGCGTGTTAGGTAATTTGCCGGTTTGGCCTCATTGACTATTGCTGGTTTTTTTTTCTTTGAACGTGTCGTTGGCGTATTTTTTGTCAAATATGGCCTCTGAGCGAAACTATCTTAATTCTGGCGGCTCCATCCTCTTTGGCGCCAACCCCCCGTTTTAATTTTTTTTAATTTCTTAGAAAAACTATGGGACTTTATGGATGGTGCTGACACTAGTACAGAAACGGCTATTAGTGGCGCACGGTTTTGGGATTCTGTGGCGCACCCCCAGGTTTGCTGGGTGCGCCACAGAATTCTCGCCACTAAAATTATTTCTGTGGCGCACCCAGGGCGTGCGCCACAGAAAGTGCAGCGCAGTGCGCCACAGAAATAGCTCGGCAGCACCCCTATACAGAGGCATTCTGTGGCGCACTGCGCCACAAAAAAAAACGTGCGCCACAGAAATATTAAACAGAAATACCGGTATTTTTCCATTTTGCTGTACAAATACAGGTATATACAGGATTTATACAGGTTTATACAGAAATACAGGTATATTTGACAGGTATATAAACAGACAAACACATTAATCAATATGTCATCACACATATTACTTAGTGCCCGATCGAGATACGTATATACACATAGTCACAAAAGTGCCGAATGTTTCATCATTTCACACTACACATTACAAATCAAGTGTTCGCCGCCTAACTATGATCAAATGTAGTACACATCGGCGATGATGGTGAGCAAGAGCGCGCGGGAGCATGCATGATCATGGAGTCCTCTTCTTGAGCGGCGCCGGGAACGGTAGAAAGCCTTCTTTCGTCTTCCACTCCCTGGTGTCATTCTGTGCCTCTAGTCGTTCTTCGATATCCCTCTGACACAACCCTGAAGATGGATTGGGATATATATTGGTTAGTGATATAAATAGAGTATAATTTATTCATCTAAGTAGAGAGGCAAGACAATCAATCAATTGTCATGGTTGGAAATCATATGGCTATCCTATTTGGGTTTCATAGCATAGCATATATATAATATATAACCCTACACATGCACTTCTATAATACCTCTGGGGTAGTGGAAGGACCCTGATTTGCGAATGACATCTTCGAGGATGATCGTTGACAACTGCAGCCGGATGCGATGGAAGTCTGTTCTGTAATCAGCATCGGTGAGAGCATCCGCGCTTTTGGTGTATTCTGCGAGACCAGATGGAATCTTCGTTTTCTCGACATCCCGGACAATCGCTTTAATGTGATGGAGGGCGTAGTAGGCCTCCTTCACGCTGCCATCCAGTTGCTTGACGCAATGGAATCCGGTCCCATGCTGGAACTTGTGTGTGTTCTCATCCGTGAAGAATTCCGACTTCTTATGGAAGGGGCCGCCCTTTTGGGCATAGGCCTCGAGAGCGTCATCGAGAACACCCTTTATTCTGGTGTATCGTCTCGGCGTGGATTTATTCCCCGAGTCCAAATAAGTGGCAATGGACCACCTCGGGGATACGCAGATGAGTGCGCAGTACTTGTCCCTGCTCAACACAATTGAAGAAGGATCAGCGATGGAAGAAATGTAGAAGAAGGCATAAGATACGACGGTGGCGAGCTGATGTGTACTTACTCGAAAAAGAAAGGCAGAAGAAGGACGTTCTTCCTCTTGTTGGCCAGCATGACCCTTACGAGGTACTCCGTGGCCGTTTCCCGTGTCTTTGATCCTTCCACCAGATGGCTGTCGCGCATGTAGTAGGGATCCACTATCGCGACGTACGGGGTATCATCTCTCCTGATCTTCATCGCCATATCGAGCGCATATAGGCGGACCATGTTATAGTCCAGCCGTTGAGTGTGAAAGAGTTTGAAGATGTCCTCGTACGCTATGAAGAACACATCCGCGGGGTCTTCCTGGACGAAGTCCACCAGCTCCTTTGGCACCTTGACCGCGAACGCCGGGTAACTCGGTGCTTGTCTTTAAGAAGGAGCTCCTCTAGATGCAAGATAGATTCCTGCAAGGCAATCATGGGTCCTTCTGCAAGGCGGAGCAAGTCCCCAGACAAGATAGGTTTACCAGCTCATGAACTCGGGGGAAGCCATCCGCACGGGGTGGAATCGTGTCTTCAAGACCCCGGATCTTAGGAGCTGGCTGGCTCGCAGAGGTGGAGGATCCTTTTCTCTTCCTGTGCTTCTTGTTCTTCATCTCTGTGGATTGTGGGGGTGAAGTGAACCCCGCTTTAACAGTTTCTTTCAGTGTGTTAGGGCTGAAAATGTTACCCGGTTGAGCTTGATGATCTCGGCATCCGGAGGCGTGTCGGTGAAGGCCAGGCGTTGTGTGCATGAAGTGGGACGAGCAGGTTGACCGCGGTGGTCGCGGAAGGGTTCTTCATCCACAGAGGCATGTACATACCATCCATGCAGGCGCCAGTGTTGATGTAGTCATCGACGTTGACATCATTCTCCTCCTCCTCATTGTCGTCGTTGCCACCAAGTTGAGGTGCAACGGCTTTGTCCTAAACATAAACAATAGCACATCCGTTAGTCGGGAAAGTCGGAAAGTCGGGGAATTCGGAAAGTCAGAACTAACCTTGGACGGTTGCGGTGAAGACGTTCCCAACAACTGTTTGTGGCGGTTGGTGGCGGCGACGACCGGCGGTAGCTTCCGGCCGGTGGTGGCGGCGACCGGCGGTAGCTTCCGGCCGGTGGTGGCGGCGACCGGCGGTTCCTTCTGGGTGGTGGCGACGGCTGCTTGTGGCGCCGGTTCATCCGCAACAGCTTTTTGTGCCGCCTCGGCGGGGGCCGAATGACCGGGGGCCGGGGCCTCGAGGTGGCGCCGCCGGTGCGCCTGACCCCATGAAGAACATCCCCAAGACGAATCTGGGTCTTCGGCCATTCCATCATCCACTTCCCGCATTCGCCAAGCTTCATGTGTTTCTCGGCTCCCGGAGGTTGCGTGGGGGGGTCGATGTCACGGAACTCAGGCAGTACCTCGCTCACATTGACTTTCATCACGGCCTCGCTCATTCGGGTGTTGTGCATATCGCGGGTCAAAGGTTGTATGATCTTGGCCGTTGCGACTTCCTTCAACTCGCCGCCGCCCCCACCCTATGCAGGAGTATGCAAGGCATGTCCTGGGAGTCAACACATGTTGGGCACCATGCATGAGATATGGCAGTCATCAAAGGCATATATAGTCATAGAAGATGTCGCGGACTAACTAATTAGTTACCTTGGTGATGGCGTCGAGCTCGGCTAATGTCGAGACAAGGGCGCCGATGCCGGCGGCCGGCCTATCATTCTCCGGCCGCTCGTGCGCATTATCATTATTCTCCGGCCTTGGTGTATGTTGATCCACGACAGGGGCACCGTTGGGGTCACCAGGACTGGCGACACGTTATTGCTGGAGGTGCTGCCGGCGTAGCTGGGCACGTGTATCGGCCCCTGTCGACCTGCCGCATTCCAAGCAGCTAACCCCTCCATCAAGCCAGGGGGTAAGAAACTCCGGAGCTGCTCGTCACCTTCTCGGCCACTAGCTTGTCCACCATGCTGGAGTCCACCTTTTCTTTCTCTAGTGTCTCCAGCTTCTTCCTTAGCTCGAGAACCTCGGCTTTATCTTTAGCCGGCTTCCTCCTCTCCTTTTTCTTCTCGGGTCCGTGCTGTAGTACTCGATGAACTTCATGCCGTACCAAAGCCGGTCACACGGCCAGCTGACGTCGGCGGCTTTGACTTGTCCCTCCCCTTGAAAACGTTCATCGCCCGGTTGAAAGTCGTGTCCCACGGGCCGGCCTGAGCCTCCTGGGACGACGGGCGGCCTCAGCCTCAGCCTTCAACTCAGCCTCCTGCGGACAAAGGAAATAAACGTGAACCCATGTAGAAATCAACGCAAATGGACTTTGAGATATCCGCGGTAATTAAGTTCCTTACCAGCGTTTTCTCGAAATCCAGCACATCTTGATAGTCGGTAACGAATTCCCCCGTCCCCGGCTTCAGATAGTAGCGGGACCGAACAAAGTTCCTAACTTGCTCGTCCGTGATTTTATGCCACATGTTCTCTTTCCCAAGTCTCGCAACCTCGGCATCCTCCTTGTCCCAAACGGGCTGTTTTCCTGCGTAACCGCCGCTTCCCAAACGGTGGTTACCTAAGTTCAGTGCCCGCATCTTCTTCCCCCACTCGGTCCATTTTTGAGCCTCCGGAGATTCCAAGGACAACTTGAATGCCTCGAACTCTTCTATGTCGATGTACGGCTCTTTGGCACTGATCTCCGCCCAGCTAAGACCCTTGTCAATCTTCGCCTTCACCCGGCCTCTCCAGCTGGTCAAGGCGGTGCTCATCTTCGTGATGGCGTAGTTGTCCACCTTTTTGTTTCCATCATCCGGGAAATTGTATCGTTGGTGAAGCTTCTTGAGGAGGTCTGTGCGCAAAGCCTCATTCTCCTTGCTCCTGAGGTCATACGTGGTGATCGGCACGGTTTCCCGGAGGATGCACCCTAGTTGCATGCTGTACCCGCTTGCGGTGTTCCTAGGCTCCTGTGGTTGGCCACTTAAGGAGACCTTAGTGAACGTGTCTGTGATGGGGGCCACCGCTTGCGGTGTCCGGTCCTTCCTCGGCTTCTTATCCTCTTAGCGGTCGGGTTACTACCACCACCGCCATCCGTGTGGTCGCCACCCCCGACATCCGTGTGGTCGCCGCCCTCGGTGGTGGTGGTTGCGTCCCCATCTCCGTCGGTGTCCTCCGCATCCTCCATCTCTAACAGAAAGTCACCATCGCCGTCACGAGCCAGTTCGGCGGCCTCCGCATCCTCCATCTCCGGGTTCACTTCCCAGAACGACTTGTTCTTTTTCTAGCTTGTTCTTCGACGCTCATGTGCTTAGAAGGGCCGGCCTCGGAGGACATGTTTGCACTGCATTGAAAAAGAGGAAAAAAGTTAGTACAACAAAATAAAGCATCACTTAATTTAGTACTAAGATACCCCGGCCCATGCATTAGCCGCAATACCCCATATGTCCTATTTTTAGCAAAGTCATGCTAAATTTCACGAAATTTTTTGTCATGACCTTTGCTAAAAATAGGACATATGGAGTACCCGAATTTGCCGGAACGGAAGTTAATCGACGTTCCGGCAATCTCAAGGGCCTCACGGGGTACCTGCAAGCATTTCACAAAAAATATCCACAACTCCGGCCGGCATCTCCACGACACTATGGTCGGAGCACAAACAACCACGACACGATGGTCGTGGACACATATCCTCATGCACATACATCACCACATCCACATCCACATCGAGGGAGAGATGAACTACCTCGGGTAGGGAAGGGAGGCTCGGGTCCGAGATCGGCATGGTGGAGGTGCTCCTCGTGGTGCTGCAATAAATTAACAAAACCATGATTTAGCATCTACCACACACATTTCACTTAGCAAAATTTTCAAACAGTGACAAAATTTAACTTAGCAAAATTTTCAAAAAAATGGTCTCCAAAGTTTTCAGCAAGTATTTACAGCAAGCAACTAATGTGTTTGCAGCAAGTATATTTGCAGCAAGTATTTACAGCAAGCAACTAACCTAACAACAACTAACCTAACAACAACTAACACTTAGCAAATTTGGTACTGCATGCACTAACATTTTTTTCATCTCAACTAACAGCAACCAGCACTAAAAGCAATTATCAGCAAGGCTACTAGCAATCAACAACAGAAATCAAAAACAGGAAACATTTCTAGGCCTTTCTTCAAATAAAACCTATCTTCACTCATGTTAACACATAGCATTTCTACGCCTTTCCCATTTGATTAAATCTTGAAAATTTGGGAAATGCACCTTTATAGATCTCATCTACTCCATCTCATCTTCCTTATCAAATCAAGTTTGAAAGGATTTGAAATAGTTTGCTTAATTATCCATGATGGTTTTGGGAGCTAATCAAACCAGTGACCATTAGTGAAATAATCAAAATACTTAGCAGCAACTAACACAAAGTACTGGGCAGCAACACAAATACTTAGCAGCAACTAACACAAAGTGGGCAGCAACTAACCTAGCAGCAAAAGAAATCATTGGCATGGCCGCATGGATGATGACGTGAAACACACGTTCGTTGGGAGACCCCAAGAGGAAGGTATGATGTAGTCAGCAGCAAGTTTTCCCTCAGAAAGAAACCAAGGTTATCGAACCAGTAGGAGCAGCAACTCTTCAGAAGGTTGTCAACGGCGCCAGAAAAATAGCTGTTGCAGGGAGTCTGGACTGTTGATGTGGAATCTGCACACAACACAATCAAACTACTTTGCCCCAACGAAACAGTGAGATTGTCAATCTCACTGGCTTGCTGAAAACAAAGGATTAAACGTATGGTGTGGAAAATGAGTATTAAATTGCAGAGAATGAAAAAAGAACAGTTTGCAGTTTGTGGTTGTTTAATCAGTGTAAAAGAATGGACCGGGGTCCACAGTTCACTAGTGGTGTCTCTCCATAAAAGATAACTAACATGTTGGGTGAACAAATTACAGCTGGGCAATTGACGAATAGTGAGCGCATGACAATGCATATACATGACATGTTGACTACTATGATATTTAATTGGGCATTACGACATAATACATAGACCGTTATCCAACAGCATCTATGACTAATAATCCACCGCCGGGTTGTCATCCGAGTCCCCCGTTGGTATTAAGTTGCAAGCAACGGATAATTGCATTAAGTAAAGTGCGTAATGTAAACAAACACATATGTCCGTGGACATAGCATCGTTAGGTTATCCCTAGTGGCAACAGCACATCCACAAGCTTAGAACTTTCTGTCACTGTCCCAGGTTAAACGGAGACATGAACCCACTATCTAGCATAAATACTCTCTCTTGGAGTTACAAGCATCTACTTGGCCAAAGCATCTACGAGTAACGGAAAGCATGCAAGAGCTTAAATAACATATAAGATAGATTGATAATCAACTTGACATAATATTCAATATTCATCGGATCCCAACAAACACAACATGTAGCATTACAATAATATGATCTTGATCATGTAGGGCAGCTCACAAGATCTAAACATGATGGCACAAAGTGGAGATACAACCATCTAGCTACTGCTATGGACCCGTAGTCCAAGGATGAACTACTCACACATCACTCCGGAGGCAGGCATGGCGATGTAGAAGCCTCCGGTGACGATTCCCCTCTCCGGTAGGGTGCCGGGAAGAGGTTCTGAACCCTCCCGAGCTAGGGTTGACGACGGCGGCGTCTCTGGATCTTTTCGTGGATATTTGCTCAGGTACTTAGGGTTTTCGCGTCGGGGGAAATAAGTAGGCGAAACGGCGGCGGCTGCGGACCCCCGAGGGGCCCACACCACCCTAGGGCACGGCAAAAGGGGGGCCCGCGCCCTAGGTGCGTGTGGCCTCCTGGTGGCCCTCCTCTGCTGCTCCTTCGCTCCGTCAGGTGTGTTCTGGAAAAATAGGGACCCCCGTGTAGTTTCGTCCAATTCCGAGAATATTTCCAGACTAGCTTTTCTGGAATACAAAAACAGCAGAAAACAGGAACTGGCACTTCGGCATCTTATTAATAGGTTAGTCCCAAAAAATGTATAAAGTGATATAAAGTAGATGCAAAACATGTAGCAATTGGTATAAAACAAGCATGAAACATCAAAAATTATAGATACGTTTGAGACGTATCAATGGACAACCCCAAATGCAAAAGTCTACTCCTCCTCTTGGAAAATTGACTCGACTGACCCAAATAACCACAACTCTAGCCGACATAGAACAAGTCTGTTGGGGCTACCAATGGCAGCCCCTTTCTTCTACCTCGGACTGCCTCTCATAGCTGACACATGAACAGGAAGAAACAAGAGATTTTGGCCTCAGCTGCCTCACGCAGTCTGAGCTTTTCCTTCTCTATCTTGTCTCAATTAAACATGCAGATTACAAGGCCATATATAGGCTAACGAGCACACACACCACTCAGCCACTAACACACGCCACTAACTGGATGCACGCACTAACCCAGGCCACTACACGAATAACCTATCACCTAACTACATGCATGACTGAATCATGACAAGATTAGTGCTAACAAAGTCAACTTTCTAGCTATTTAGTGTACTCAAATTTTAATTTGTTTGAGTGGGTCATTTCATCAAGCACCTACGGTGCAAGCATGGTAGGAGAGGGAGGGGAGGAAGGGGGAAGCACACCTCGGCCGGAGGAGGGAGGGAGGGGAGGTCGAGGACGTGCGCAGGGGAGGTCGAGCTCGCCGGCGCAGGGGATCGAGGTCGGCGGCGCAGGGGAGGTCGAGGAACGGCGGGGTAGTTGCATGCGCCGGCGTCGAGGAGTTGTTGCGGCGGCGTCGAGGAACGGCGGGGGCGCGGCTCGGGCGCGGCCGGCCGGGGCGCAGGGGATCGAGGTCGCCGGCGAGTTGCGCGCGTCGAGGAACGGCAGGGTGCGCCGGCGTCAAGGAGTTGCTCGCGTGGAGGAACGTCGAGGAAGCGCGCGCTCTGTGACTTAGCGAAATTTCGGATGTGGAAGAGAGGCAGCGCGGGGTGGCCCACATGTAATTGGTTGCGAAGGATTTCTGTGGCGCACCCTTTAAGCGGTGCGCCACAGAATTCTGAGATTCTGTGGCGCACCCTTTCCTCGGTGCGCCACAGAATTATGAGATTCTGTGGCGCACCCTTAACGCGGTGCGCCACAGAATTGTATCGCCATATTTAGTTCAAAATGAACTGATACTGTTATGGTACAACAACACCAGCATATTCCAGTGGTTAGACACTGAACCAGAAAGTCTGGCCAGCGACGTTCGAATCCTGGCTGTCCCATTTTTTTCTTTTTTTTCTTAAAATATTTTTGGTTAAATTTGGTTACAAAATTCACACAATGTCTCACACATATTCAATTCATTTAATACACACAATGTCTCACACATATTCAATTCATTTAATACACTATGGAGCTGAATGTGTGTGGCCTTGTTCTCAATGTTCCGGTAGGTCTCAAGAAATGCTTGGATACGGTCCGGGTTCCTTTGTGGTTTCACTTGGCTTCCAACATTGTCATAGAAAAATTCCAAGTTTAAATCCCTCTCATCTTCAACGATCATGTTGTGTAAAATTACACAAGCCGTCATGATTTGCCTAAGGGTTATTTTATCCCAAAAATGAGCCGGTCCTCGAACAATGGCAAACCAAGCTTGCAACACACCAAATGCTCTCTCAATATCTTTTCGGCATGCTTCTTGAGCTTTGGCAAAACTAGTATCCTTTTTGTTGGCCGGTTTTGGGATGGTTTTGACAAAAGTAGTCCAAGGAGGATAAATACCGCCAGCTAGATAATAACCCATGTTATAATCATGCCCATTGACGGTGTAGTCGCAAGCCGGAGCATCACCACTAGCTAGCCGAGCAAATAAATTTGATCTCTGCAAGACATTGATATCGTTGAGAGAACCCGGCAAACAAAAATAGCAATGCAAAATCCACAAGTCCTCCGAAGCAACGGCTTCGAGCACAATTGTAGGATCACTATAATGACCGGTGTATGTACCATGCCAAGCCGTCGGGCAATTCTTCCACCTCCAATGCATGCAATCCACACTACCAAACATGCCCGGCCATTCTCTTGCTTCATTGGCGGCCATCAACTTTTTTGTGTCCTCTTCATTAGGACTTCGGAGGTACTCTTTGCCAAATACTTTGATCACAGTTTTGGCAAAAACTTGCACGCTTTTGATTGTTGTATCTTCGCCAATCCGAAGGTACTCATCGGTGTAATCAGCCGGAACACCATATGCTATCACTCTCATAGTCGCCGAAATCGTTTGGTATGCATTAAATCCTAGCAAACTGGCGTCTTTGTTGAACAAAGAAACGGGAATTTCGCTCGCAAGCTTCAACAATGCGAACAAACAGGGATCTACGCATCTGATAGCGCCTATGGAAGAGATGAGCCGGAAAGGTCGGTACCTCAGCGAAGTAGTCCTTCATTAGCATCGCACTCCCCAATGCTCGGTTCCAGGGAATGCAAAGGCGGCCGACCTTGGAGCCCCGCCTCTTCCTCTTTGCTCCGGCCTCAAATCTGTCGACGAGATGAGCCATAATCATGTGCTCAATGTCGTCATCGAAGTGTGTGTCCTCAATCTCCGAATCATCCGAATCGGAGGAGGAGGAAGAAGATGAACTCCAATCCATCTAGCAAAATTATAATTTTTGAGGTTTAGACTACAAATTTACCAACATAAATCCACACAACAACTAAATCAACAACAAATTTGACCAAAAATCATACGGTGTCGCCACAGACGGCCGGATCCGCGCCGCCCGACCTCCTCAACCGCACTCGGCAAGAAATCTGCCGCTCCGACGGCTCGGAGTGTGCCCGCTTGCGCCCGCTACTCAGACCTGGCCGTATCAGCGCCTCCCAGACCGAACTGGCCGTGTGACCGAGCTCGGCGCCGGATCCATGGCGGCGGCTGCTGCCGCAACCGTGCGGATGGGATACGGCACCCACGGGCCTGAAACAAGGTGGAATCGAACCGGCGGGAGGCGGCGGTCCTTTTCCGCGGTGAGGAGGGAACGGGGGGCGGCAAGAGGCGGCGGAGCGTGGCGGCGGAGAGAGGAGGGGAAAGAGGAACGAGCGCGCGGTGAAACTTCAGCCCGCGGTCTTTTCGCGCCACGAGTGCGGGGTGCGGGAAATTGGGCTTGCGAAACCGAACTGATTCGGGACGGGCGGGTGTTTATCCTGCTCCCCGGATTTTTTTTTGCTCTACGGTACCGAGTAGGGTATCTGTTCTGTCCGAGATTTCGCCCCGGACCCGAAAAAAACCAGTTATTTTCCGGGCCGGGGGCTTATCCGGTAACTGCTAGAGATGCTCTTATTATGGACAACTAATAGAAGAGTATATTGTTGATCTCTTCATCAAAAGATGCACACAAAGTTAGATGATGATGCATTGGTGCTTGATAGGAGGGAGATGCTTAACCGACCAACAAAGCTCTATGCTAGGAGGAAATATGTGTTAAGAAGGGAGGGAGCTAGTAAAGCTACTAATGGTTGCATAGATAAGAGAGAAGAAAGTTAATTGTGTGTCAACTGTTGCTAGAGTGAGTGCATGCTCTTTTTATGGAACAATATTTTTTCGATAAAGGACGCTGTATTAATCTCAAATGATTGTATTGGTTTGAAAATAGTTTAACTCTCAAAAACTTTTTTAGTTCATTTTTCATGCTCAAGTATATATGCACCCTACCTGTTCTCCATGCGTCCATGCCACTTTAATTACGATTGAATGAAAAGGTGGAACGTACAATACCGCTCCCCACTATATATAACTACGATCCCTTCTCTCTAACATGCTAAGTATTTGCTAATTTGCATGGCTGCTCTTGCAGACTCCTCATTTACCTTCCTCCTCCCCGGCTACTCCCCATCCATAGGCATGGAAGGCATCAGCAATTTGTAATGTACCTCACCATCAATTGGACTAGTTGGCAGAGGCGTAGCCAGGCCCCAGGCTACAGGGGCCTTGGCCTGGGGCGTGCTGGCAATATGCTTTGTTACTGTAGCAAACTTACACTATTTGACACTGTTTAGCACTGTACCTGTGTAGTTGGCCCGGGCCTTGACTCCTGGCTGGCTACGCCATTGCTAGTTGGGGATAGATGGTAGAGATACAGAGTGAACTGAGAGACTCCTCATTTGCCGTACCATTGCAGCAGCACATGCAGTTGTGTGACATTACCTTGCGATACAAGCCGATGCCAGACCCAAAAATGTGAACTGATTGTGATGGAACTACGAAATTATCCAGTCAAGGAGCCGGCTACCAGTGTGGCGACGCGGAACAATGCTCTGGAACCGACGCTAGAAACTTCAATCGACATACGTCGTCATGGCTTCAGCCACAGGGGGTGCTTGCACGTGGATCTCGCCCCAGCCGCCGTAGGCTCGATGGAGCGCGGGGATGTCCATCCGACGACTCCCCGGGGAAGAACCGGGTCATTACGGCCGGCTCCGCCTGAAAAGAAAACACTAACTCAGAATTATTGACGCAATGGACGCTAACACACGGGATATTTTTTTTGCTACGCTCAACAACGGTAACTTTTATGTTTGTCTCTATATATTGTGTTACAGAAGAAACGGCCTCTAACGCCCGTTAAGATCTTTGGTGATCGCGCCATCCCAAGATCAAATCGTACAGAGCGTAGACTACGCCAAACTCTGCATATCTGACCACTTCTGCAATGCCATCCCACGATTAGGCTAACTGAAACTAAACGAGCAAAGCACCTAGGAGTAGCTAGCTACCTCGGCACAGTTTCAGTCACTTCTGAAACTGTTCGTTTATTCTGTTTGTCTCTATATATTTATTTACAGAAGAAACGGCTTCTAACGGCCCGACCGAAACGCCCGTGGCTGTGGTGCGCCGGTGTTCTGCTATTGATTCGCTAGGGGTTGGAGCGGAGGCGGGGCGTGGATGACCGGCGACGAGGAACCGCAGCAGCGCTGGTGGCGGGGCGTCGGGGCAGAGCCGGTCAGGGGCAGGTTACACGGCACGGAGGAGTGCAGAGGGAACGTGCATTGATTTTTTCGAGTTAAGTTCCTTTCAGGTGATTCACTCGCGCCCTCGACCTGTTCGTGGAAATGCTCACAAGGTCCGTGTCGCGGGTGGCCATGTCGCAGGCTCATGACCACCCCATGCTGCCTACTCTCGCCGGTAGACGGAGCCAAGAATGAGGAAACGGGGACCATCCTGCTGCAGGCCAAGCGCGCCGCCAAGCTGAACCTTCAGCGCTGCATCCCTCTCCGCCGCCGCCACCGAGTACCTCGAAGAAATCGGCCTCTCGGACCCAGGCGCCGCCGCCACCGGCAAGCCCCTGCAGGACAGAATGTACCTGGACCAGGCGCGCACCTGCCCGGACCACGCGTGCACCCTTCCGAACCTCGCCGTCAACGCAACCTCCAGCCGACATTTTCGAAGTCGGCCTTGGTACGTTCTCTGCTGCCACTGGATCCAATCATCAAAAGTTCAAAACAAAGTACTAGTCGTCTCATGATCATCTTTATTTAATTCGTTAACTGACAGCAAGTTGTCATTAAGGACGCCAACAACAGCAGATAAGGCCACCCCATTCATGTTCTAAGAGTTAACCATCGATGCTCACAATTTATGAAGTAGAGTAATATGCTACATGAGCCATTCACAACTTGTTCTTTCTTCTAGATCCATTCCATGGCGATCTGTGCAGCCGATAACAAAAGAAGGCTCCATTGAGGCATTGACTGTTACAGCATTGATTCAGAAGGTACGTTTTGTTCAACCATAGCCATCTCTATGTCTTTACCACATTTGTTAGATTTCTCTCCAATTATTTCATAGGAGATTAGCAATTTGGATTTTAATTTATTCCGTTCTTTGTTTAGTCAATTCAACCTGATTTCTTGATGTTCAAAACATTGTTTCATCTCCCCTGGAATGAAGCAATTATGTAGAATTACCCAAAACGTACTGTGAAACTGTTATCCACAACAGAACTTAACAATAAATATTGATTGTACTATCTCCTATGTTGTACTTCCTCTAGCGATGTAGTCCATGAACAAACACAAATGATTCTCTGCAATGTTATGTAAATATCTAACAGTAAAACAGCAATCTAGTTTTTTTATCTTCTGTAGCTAGACACTACACCACAACACTACATTCCCAATGGGCATCTGAAATCCCTATCTATTCATTGTTGATTTACCAATGAAATTAATCACTCTCGCCATACTTTGTTATTTGTTTCCTCATTTATATGTTGGGATTAAACTTGACTTTTAGCACTATCTAAACAGTTTTCAATGTCAAGTTGGCTTCCAACGGTGAATAAGTTCCCTGCTACTTACACAGATGGATCATCCAGAAAATATAATAACACAACTTATCCAGGAAGAGCATAGATCGAAATGGACTGCACGTAGCAACCATAATGTGAAATGTTTCACAGTGGATGAGATAAATAGATTTACCAAAAACTATGAAACTATACTCGGTAGAGGTGCCGTTGGAGAAGTTTATGAAGGAGTCCTTGAGGACAAAAGTATGGTTGCAATCAAGAGGTTAATCTACAATGTAAAAGAAAATTTTGCCAAAGAGTTCACCGTCCATCATGAAATCAACCACAAGAATGTAGTCAGATTAGTCGGCTACTGTGTAGATGAAAATGCCCTAATGATGGTCACAGAGTATATGCCTAAAGGAAATCTGAGTGACATTCTTCACCATGATAGTATTCCCATCGCTTTAGATACACGGCTAAAAATTGCCATTGAATGTGCAGAACCATTGGGCTATATGCATTCACAGATGTATACTCAGGTCATTCATGGTGATATCAAGCCTGCTAATATACTTTTGGATGATGGGCTCGGAGCAAAAATATCGGACTTTGGAATATCAAGACTAGTGAACACTAAATATACTCTATATACTCTTTGTGATAGGAAGTATAGGCTACATGGACCTCTGTTTGCTCAGAATGGTCGCCTCACAACAAAGAGTGATGTTTATAGTTTTGGAGTTGTACTCCTGGAACTGATAACCAGAAAAAAAAAGCAAGAACAGAGGGTGGGGAGATTGGCTTGGTTGAAAGTTTTACTAAAGCTCTTTCGAAAGGTCTTAGGAGTGCGAGGGAGATGTTTGATCCTGAAATTACAACATCGAGCGATATGAAGACTGTCGAAGAGATTGCTAAATTGGTAGGTAAATGCTTGAGAATGGAACAAGACAAACGTCCTGAGATGTTAGAAGTTGCAGAATGTCTTCACACACTTAGAAAAGCTTTACATCAAGGACAAGAAAGACGAACTCTGTTTTCTTGGGTATGGAGAAACAAATTAGCTCCAGCTGACACACCATTGCAAGATAGTAGTAGTATTAGCCACAATGTTGGAAGTAACAGTATCCTAGATTTTGGATCGATAGAGTTGGACGACTTGCATCGGGCATCGACTGAACTTCTGGGCAAGGGTACAACTTACAAAGCGGTCCTTTAGAGTGGAGCCACGTTGGTGTTCAAGAGGTTGAGGGTGAGGAGAAACCTAATGAAAGAGGAGTTTGAACACCGTGTCAAGATGATTGGCGCCATCCAGAATGAGCAGATCACGCCACTTCAGGCGTATTTCTATAGCAAGGACGAGAAGCTGGTTGTCTACAGTTACTTCCCCATGGGTAGTCTAGCAGATGTGCTCCACGGTAATATATGCGGTGCTTGATGGTACGTCTGACTTCCCTTGTACAAGTTCGAATGCTTCTGACACACTAATTCATGGTGTCGATCCAGGGGACCGAGTCTCTGGGACAACTACGCTGGACTGGAAGCAACGAAAAGCCATCTCGCTTGCAGTTGCAGCGGCACATGGGGTGGCGTCCATCCACTCAGTCGGACCATCGAGTTGCCATGGTAATATCAAATCCTCCAATGTTATGCTCACCAACACCCACGACGTATGTTTGTCAGAGCATGGCCTTAGGACGCTTGGCATGTTCCTCTATACCGGTGACTACGTCGCGCCTGAGGTCACCAAGGTTCGGTACGCCTCCCACGAAGCCGACGTGTATAGCTTCGGTGTCCTACTGCTAGAAATTCTCACGAACTATCCGGAGAAATACTTAGATCATGGACTGCTGAATTTCCAAAGTGGGTGCGTACAGTGGCCAACATGGACTGGGTAGCGAAGGTGTTAGATATGGAGCCCGAAGAACTGCGGGGCGGGGAAGGGCAATGCATGGCGCCACTCCTCCATATCGCCATGAAATGCCGCAGCCAAGAAGCCAAGTTGAGACCTGCAATGTCTGATGTCGTGCAGTGGATCAAGGAGATTTACCAAACTGATCAGGCCCGGAGAACCTCATACATTGATCTGTAAAAGCTGTTTGGTCGCGAACTCGCGATTGTATGCGTATATCATATTATTTTCGGCCTCCTTTTCGGCTAATCATGCCCGAGTACACACAACTTGCCTGGAAAGGAATGTTCTTTTTATTTGTAATCTATCAAAGATTTTATATGTTATTGGAATATTAATCGGTGTTGGATCCATAACCCAAGGAGCTCCTCTGCAAAGCTTCGATACATGTAAAAGAAAATAAAGATTTTCTACACGTTTTTTGGCAACTGTATGCGTATATGACAATTTATTCGGTCTCCTTTTCAGCTAATCATGCCCGAGCACACACAACTTGACTGGAAAAAATGTTCTTTTTATCTCTACTATATAATATAGCTAAGGTTTCTTCCTCCCGTTTTTTCGTCCGTTGGTTGGTACGTACGTCAAGCATCATCCCACGCTGAGAACGTCTCCGTAGTTAGTCGAGGTGGTATTAATAAATTTTCGTTCACACCAGCGCACAGGTTCGTGTATGGGTGCGTTGCACCTAGCTGCGCTGTTGGGCTCATCCGATCGCTGCAGTGTTGGGCCTATGGGCCGCAAGCTACCCAGGTTAGAAAGAAAACATTTTCTTATTAACAGGACACAAACGATATCCCACCTGGCCACCTCCGTCTTGGGAACAGCACATTGGTAAATTCAAAAGAAAGAAAAAACAGCAGCACATTGGTTTGGTCCATGATCGATTAATAATAGAATGAAATTCCATGAGCTAATCGACTTTGCATTGGACCAAATGGAGAGAGAGCCACGCCTCCCTATAAATTATACTATATGGTAATCAGAAGAGCAAGTTAGTAAGTGTAGATCTTCAATGAATAACAAGAGATAATATGAGATAAACTTCCCATTGAGTGTGCCGCCGCTGCCGAGTTCTACGTTTTCTCATTCTCTTCTGCACTCTGTCACTCTTGGATAGGCTAAACGGCAGGTACACTGGTACAGTACAATTGGGAGCTTCGAACGGAAGGCCTCAGCTATGATTCGGCTTTTAAATTGCTGGTGCCTGAGAATGTTCAATGATGGGCAGGGATTTATCATGTTCAATGATGGGGAGACGATTAGCAGGTTGTTTGGTGCCTGAACTTGACTTGCAGATGCATGTGTGTTCCACTACTTTGGTTGTTTCCTTTCTTCAGTTTTTGTCAGTTAAATGTGAATTTGCACAAGGCTTTTGCTCACGTGTTTGTAGTAGCGAGTCAAACTTTTTTACAGCTCAAATGATTAATCAAAGATCATTTGAGCCACTAACAATAGGAATGATGGTGAATCATTCGTTTATGAATTCGTTTCAACTTTGTTTAGTATCCCTTCTACAGTGCTATTATAGCAACATGTTTATGAATTGCTTGCTTGAAAAAAACGCTTATTATTGGGCTAACAGATCTTTTAAACATTAACTTTGTTTGAGCTACTAATCATATTCCATTTTTTATTTTTTATTTGACATGCATGTGCAGAAGAGGTTATGAAAGCTGATTGTTCCATCGGCGAGCATCTCAAATTGTTTTTCTATAAACCGAGTCTTACTGTTATGTAGCAACATTTGTTTTCTAAAGTACATACCATCTGGCAAAGTTAGATTTACTGTAATGTTCAATTTTTGACAATTGCATCAGTTTCTTTTTCAAGAATATACAGTTTCATTTTATTTGGACAACGTGACTCAACAAAAAACTTATCGGAAATTACAATGAAAATATTTTAACATAATTTAGTCCCGTTGCAACGCACGGGCATTTTGCTAGTTTGTATAATCTATCGAAGGTTTTATTTGTTATTGGAATATTAATCGGTGTTGGATCCATAACCATAGCAGCTCCTCTGCAATGCTTCGATACACGTATAAAGATCGCTACACGTTTTTTTGGCAAACCTTGTCACCATATTATGGTAGTAGATCATGATGGCGCAAAATTGATACACAATAAAATTTGGTAGGAATAAAATTGAAATCAGTCCACAAAATCATATTGGACTGATTATGATTGTTTTTCTCCATTGAATGAGTAAATGACACAGAACCACCATAGTTGGGGCTGAGTTGTCTACTTACCACCATTTTTTGGGGATCGTGATGGAAACCACCGCACGCTGGTGCAAGGGGGTGACACGGAGCACTGATTATGCCGTTTAAACGTGTTAACACGTTTTTTGACCGTCCATGTTGCGATTTCTGGAGCTTCTATCTACATGTTTTCTTGATTTGCCCCTCCATTGAAAGGGAACAATGTTGCGACTTCTGGAGCTCCTAACTACATGTTTTCTTGATCTATTTACAGTTAAGTTTCCCAACAACAACAATAGTAGTTTCCAGTTTGAAAAATTGACATGATCATTTCCTAGTTGCTGAAATAGAAAATGACATATCTGTAGTAGCTAAATGGCATCATGTGTGCCAAATATGGCGCCAATCCGCCAGCACGCCCAACACAGTTTTTCATTTGTTTTTTCTACAACAAACACCGCGTGGATATCCCCACGGACGCCCCAAGTGGTTCCGCATGAGGAAATGTATCACCACCAGCCCCTAATTTTCGTTATCACCCATATAATGAAAATCACGACGTGGATAGTCAGGTTACTCGTCCGTTCCTTCACCTCACCTGTTCTCGATGTGACAAGTAAATGTACCAATGTATTTGTGTTGATTATGTATAAACTCGTGATCGTTACATTTGTCTTGGGAAATAGTTTTCTTTTATATTTTTTGAAACGAAGGCAAAAACTTTGCCTTTTATATTGATATAGAAGGAGCAAAGACGAACACGGCCGAGGCCAAAAGTAAAAATACAGTAAATAAACGATCGGTCGGTGTCCCACAAGGATCACCCGATTCCGTCTACTAGTTTTATTTTATATGCATTTATACTAATTTTACTGCGTTTTGACAAAACAATCAAGCGCAGTCTTACATCTTAGAACGGAGGGAGTAGTTTTCATGTTTGGCACGTTTGAAATCGACCAGCTTGCCGACGTCCGGCATAATCTTCTTAGCAGCGTCCAAACCCGCAAAGCGCTCCGTCCACTCCAGCAGAAGCGGGGTTCTGGCAGTGTTCAAGAGCTCGAAACCACAAAGTGGCTTGGTTGCGTGCATCCACGCGATCATGCCAGCAAGCACGACATCAACATACCCAGGGTCGTCACCGCCGAAGAAGGGCTTCTTTGATTGTCCCTTGGAGAGCAACCCCTCCAGTGCCTCCACCGTCTCGACTGTCTCTGTCATTGCTTCAGCCTTCTCCTTGCCCATATTGGCCCGGAACATCCTCAGCCATGGGGCAAGTAGCTGAAATAACTCGTCAAGCACGATATTCATTCACATATATGTACGACTAAGAGGTACGACACTTCCTCTATTTCTAAATGCATGGCTTATAAATTTAGTCAAAATATTATGATATTTTTACAGTAAATATTGTATTTGTGTTGATATTTCCTGCTATATATATTTGTTCAAACTAAGAAATCGTTGATTTTATTTAATTAATATAGTAGTACTTGATACCTTATTGTCGATGTATCTGGCCCAAACCGTGCCATGGCACGTTCGTAGGGGTCGGCTGGGAGGAGGGACGGGCCGGTGGCAACAAAGACCTCGTCAATGTACTCCAAGATGACGAGAGACTCGCAGATCGGGACGCCGTTGTGGATGAGAACGGGCAACTTCTT
Organism: Poa pratensis; assembly: GCA_947311845.1. NCBI lineage: Eukaryota > Viridiplantae > Streptophyta > Magnoliopsida > Poales > Poaceae > Poa > Poa pratensis. The sequence goes on from CAMZMU010000121.1 coordinate 23,568,379, forward strand.
GTTCAATGGGTTGGACCGGAGGAGAAGGTCGCTCTTGTTATCAAGATCCTCCTCCAGGTACTCGTAGTCCAGGCCCTTGAAGTTGAGTGCCAGCCTCACTCGCATAGCGAACGGACTCCGCCACGTCCCCAGAACCTTGAGGTCTTCTCCTGGGCCCAATAGTTGTTCCTGCTTGTGTATATACTATATAGTCCTTTAAGAAGTCAGAAGCTATATTTGAACTTGTCTAAATTTACTACAAGGTTCGTCTTCGAACATGTTTTTTAGAATGTGTGAGTCCTGGCTGCCGCAGTGCCGCTACTGCGGTGCGGAGCCTAGGAGCCCGAAGGAGTCAAGGTGCTAGCCAACGGAGACGGAGCATGAGCGTGTGCTGGAGCTTACCGGAGCCAGCGAAGCAGATTGCCCGAAGGCGATGGGCCTGGACGGAGCAGACGATGCCAGCACATGAAGCGCCATGGCTGCTGTTTTTTGATGGTTGGCAATTGGTCTTTCTTTAGCACAATGGAGAAGATTACCGTTCGGTATGCATGTATATATAGACAATGGAGCAGAGCTTGCTCTCGCTAGCTGCCCTACTCCCGAGAGTAGCTGTCGCTGGCTGTTGGCTTGCTGCTAGGAGCACGAGAGTAGCAAGTTTGGCGAGTTGCTGCTCCTGTTGATTACTCAATTATGTCATTATTATGTGAAATTACATGTCTAAAATACTTTTGCACACATAATTATTTCTTTATTGCAGCATTTACAATAAAATATATTAATTATATCTTTAAAAAAGGACTGTGAACCGGTGAACCGCGGTCCGACCGGTAAAAACACAAACCGACAGCCTCACCGGTTCGATTACCGGTCCAATTTTTAAAACTATGACCAGAAGTAGTAATGTGCCTTTCAGGTCTCACGATCGAACAATACAATGTTCCTGTGGCACTCCTGCTAGGAAATCGATCTAGCTGCTTATCCTATAGATAGAGAGTGTCGGCAATCACCTCCGCTATTTCAGCTGTTGTCGGCATAACAGCTTCGGTAGTATACCTACCTAAACAGATAATTCGTACCATGATTAGCAGACCCTTCTCAACTCTAGCGATTTCAAGCGGACCAGTCTCCAATTACCTTTCAAAGTGTTAGCGCTAGCCAGTCAATAGTTCAAGTATCAATGAAAGTCTCTATTTCAGAAAAGTAGAAATGACAGCTGTTTAGGTACCACGTTTCGCTCAACCTGCTATTAACTGATTGCTTGCACGTAATCCATGAGGACTTTTGCCAATGGCACCAGAAATTATTGTGCCTCTACAGCAAACCTTTCCGTCAACCTGCTATTACATGATTGCTTGCACCGTAATCCTTCCCAGCTATCTGGCTTTGCTGTTTTTCTTGTCAAACTAAGCTTGCGCTGCATGCAAAATAGCGTGTTATGTACATTGGCGGTTTGGCCTCATGGGCTATTGCTGGCCTTTTTCTTTTCTTTGAACAAGGCTGTCGCTGGCTTGTTGGCTTGCTGCTAGGAGCACGAGAGTAGCAAGTTTGGCGAGTTGCTGCTCCTGTTGATTACTCAATTATGTCATTATTATGGGAAATTACATGTCTAAAATACTTTTGCACACATAATTATTTCTTTATTGCAGCATTTACAATAAAATATATTAATTATATCTTTAAAAAAGGACTGTGAACCGGTGAACCCGCGGTCCGACCGGTAAAAACACAAACCGACAGCCTCACCGGTTTGATTACCGGTCCAATTTTTAAAACTATGACCAGAAGTAGTAATGTGCCTTTCAGGTCTCACGATCGAACAATACAATGTTCCTGTGGCACTCCTGTTAGGAAATCGATCTAGCTGCTTATCCTATAGATAGGGAGTGTCGGCAATCACCTCCGCTATTTCAGCTGTTGTCGTCATAACAACTTCGGTAGTATACCTACCTAAACAGATAATTCGTACCATGATTAGCAGACCCTTCCCAACTCTAGCGATTTCAAGCGGACCAGTCTCCAATTACCTTTCAAAGCGTTAGCGCTAGCCAGGTCAATAGTTCAAGTATCAATGAAAGTCTCTATTTCAGTAAAGTAGAAATGACAGCTGTTTAGGTACCACGTTTCCCTCAACCTGCTATTAACTGATTGCTTGCACGTAATCCATGAGAACTTTTGCCAATGGCACCAGAAATTATTGTGCCTCTACAACAAACCTTTCCATCAACCTGCTATTACATGATTGCTTGCACCGTAATCCTTCCCAGCTATCTGGCTTTGCTGTTTTTCTTGTCAAACTAAGCTTGCGCTGCATGCAAAATAGCGTGTTATGTACATTGGCGGTTTGGCCTCATTGGCTATTGCTGGCCTTTTTCTTTTCTTTGAACAAGGCTGTCGCTGGCTTGTTGGCTTGCTGCTAGGAGCACAAGAGTAACAAGTTTGGCGAGTTGCTGCTCCTGTTGATTACTCAATTATGTCATTATTATGTGAAATTACATGTCTAAAATACTTTTGCACACATAATTATTTCTTTATTGCAGCATTTACAATAAAATATATTAATTATATCTTTAAAAAAGGACTGTGAACCGGTGAACCCGCGGTCCGACCGGTAAAAACACAAACCGACAGCCTCAGCGGTTCGATTACCGGTCCAATTTTTAAAACTATGACCAGAAGTAGTAATGTGCCTTTCAGGTCTCACGATCGAACACTACAATGTTCCTGTGGCACGAGAAATTGTTGTGCCTCTACAACAAATGTTTCCCTCAACCTGCTATTAACTGATTGCTTGCACGTAATCCATGAGGACTTTTGCCAATGGCACCAGAAATTATTGTGCCTCTACAGCAAACCCTGCTATTACATGATTGCTTGCACCGTAATCCTTCCCAGCTATCTATATGAAGACTTTTGCCGTACAGTAGGAGATGCTCCTCGCCTCACAGAGCCATGAACCATCTAGGTGCCACCGATGGAGCGGCGCTTGCAGGCGAGGGGATGAGATTCCTTAGCGCATAAGACAAAAGTAAAGAAGAGATGACCAACACCATTACATTGGTTAACAAGTGCATTCTAGGATGCCACTAAGCTAGGTAACCACACTACCGCAATTCCATAGCGTCTGGATCCGAGAAATCTAATCAACATCGCCGACATTTTCGAGGAGGTGAAGCGCACTCTCCATCACCCAAGCACTCATTCATGACCGGTGAGGAACCAAGCGCACGCCAAGCGGCAGGGCACACCATGACACCAAGGACGGAGGAGCAAGGGAGCTCATGGAGCTACCTCCCTTCTTCCATCCAATACATGAGCACACAAGAGATATTTCTTAACTCGCGGTTGTAAAAGAGTATCATGTAAATAAAAAACTTATTCTAATGCAAATATATTTTATCAAGCTTTACTACCAATAACTTTTCAGACAATAGTATGTTGGCTCATCAAAATTATCTTATTTTGTTCATGAAGTAAAATTCTCCATTTATTGCGGATAAAGTTTATGTACTGTACGTACCTGACTAGCTGATGATATAGCTAGTGCATAGTCAGTTACTTTTCTAAGCCTACTCTCCATTATAAATAGTGGGTTCTATACTCGAAAAATAAGGAAAACAAAGGTATACCTTACTTCTAGACAGTTGTATGATATTTGGTGTAGGAATCATCCTTCGGAATGGGATGCATCAGGGGAATGAGTTGAAATGGGAGTGGAAACTAAAGCTTAGGGTTGCTCATTTTTGTAGTTCGAGGTCTGAGTTGGTGTAGGCGCCACGCCCAGTTCCCGTTTGCTGCCTAGGTCTTTGCTGGTATTCTTCCAGAAGCTAGGTCTTGATGTAGAATTTTGAGCTTATTTACGGTCCCATGTACTCCACTCAAAGAGATTGAAGTGCCAACCAAATCTAGCCATTGAGGAACGGAACAACATAATTTACGACAAACTACTCAACTCGGTTCTCTTTGTGCAACATATTCTGCAATAATTCATCGAATGAGACTCGCGAGTGGTAATTTTATTGTGCGAAGGAATTACGCAAGCTGATGCAGGAACCTCTTTGAATTTTCTCGTTTTGTTTTTGGTCAAACACTCTTGTTTTCTCTTCGTTTTAATCATTGCCTCTGGAAAATATGTAAATACGCTACCTGCTTAATATATTGAGGCCATCAATTGCTGGATCTTCAAAAAAAAAAAAATCTAGCCATTAGTTTCATGGTTGCTTGTCCGTCGCCGGAGCTTCAGTCGACAAAACGGCCACCCTGGGCCGGGAAACGGCGACTGTGCACTCGTCAGTCGTGAGCTGCTGGCGGTGGCGGTGCAGGACCCGCATCGATTTGTGCCCCCATACTGTCAAGCTCTGCAAAAAAAAAAAAAAAACTACAGCACGAGACAGGGCAATGAGCGCATCTGGTTGATTGTGGTCTTGTGGAGAACAGTACTGGAGAAGAGGCGGAGAACGAGCACGCCATGGAGAATTCCTTGGCGCGCGAGGCAAAATTTCGCGGGAAAAGGGGAAACGCGGAAGACGACATCCCATCTGACCCATCATGACAAGTGACGGCCTCGGTATAATGGAAAGAAGCCGTCGTTAATCAGAGCTTTTCGCGCTAATTGACGTCTTTATTTCTACCGACGGACCGTGCAGTTTCTCCTTCTCTCTCCCGACATCAGATAATCTAAGGAACCATAATCTAATTTTTAAAAAATGGGAGCATCGCCCCAGGCTCTGCATCAAAATGATGCACACGGCCGACCATAATCTAACTAGAAAGTAGTACAAGGGGGTTTCTGCAAAATTATGTGTCCACGTCAGTACTCTTTCAACGGAAAACGGACTGACATTTGGGGTTTGTGACCTGCATGCACCAAAAGTCCTGTTGTGTGACCAAAAAATCACGTTCTCCAGTTGTATGACTGAAGTGCACATAGCGGACGAGTTGTGTGACCGCCAGTGCCATTTACTCCCCTCACAAAGCGAGCGACTACATCTATTTATCAGCAGGTCCACTTGAAAGCTCCCATCCGGTGACACCGTTGCCTGATGTCGCGCGCCATTCTCCATTTGATGCCATCTACCCGTACCATGGTCGTAACATTCTACCCTGCTCGTGTTTTGGCGTGTCCCCATTCCATTGAAGTCTGATAGAGCTGGCGGAATTCTCCATCGTCTTTCACAGGTAGCGATACTTGACGGGAGCCCGTAACACTGCACCAGCACATGCAGTTGTGTGACATTACCTTCCCGCACCAGACGATGCTCATCAAGAACCTGCATCGGACCTTGAACACCATGTAAGAGATCAACAATGTGTGACAAAGAAGAGATCACCAAAGTACTGTGATGAACCGCCTTTTCGAGCAGAGAAACATGCACGACGTGATGAATATGAGTAGTATCGGATAAGTCCAACTTGTATGCGGCCGTGTGCACTCTCTGCAACCGCAAGATTGTATACAACCAACGAAAATCCAATTTCTGGTGTGGCCGACAGCAACCGCCATATGAATGTATGCATGGTTGATATCGTCGATTGCAAACTCACGTTCGGTTCAATGTTTGTCGCCTGGTACATCATCCTCTGCTGGACATGCAAGAGTTGTTGTTCCAGTACTCTCTTATCACTCTTCACGCTCACGAATCCAAGCTGCCAGGTAAAATTTTTTGAACTTATCATGATTTTTCCAAATGTGAATTTTATTATTTAATAGTTTTAAGCATTACACATAACAGGATGCACACAACCCCATAAAGTCCACAACAAAATAAAGAAGAAAGGCGAAAACAACAAAAACTCATAAGAAAATGTGACTGATTGTGATGGATCTACGAAATTATCCACTCCAGTCTCGTGAACACACCGCCGACTCAAGGAGCCGGCTACCAGTGTCGTGACGCGAAACAATGCTGTGGAACCGACGCTAGAAAGTTCACTCGATATCCAACGTCATGGCTTCAGCCAGGCCGCGGCGCAAGGGGGCAAGGGGGAGGGGGTTGCTTGCATGTGGATCTCGCCCAAGCCGCCGTAGGCTCGATGGAGCGCCAAGGTGTCCATCCGACGACTCCCCAGGGAAGAACCGGATCATTACGGCCGGCTCCGCCTGGTGGCATTTTCAACACTAACTCCAATTACTCACACAATGGACGTTAAGACAGGGGGATTTTTTTTATGCTACGTTTTTTTTGCGAAACACAATACAACGCATGCGCTTATATACACGCGCACACACTCACCCGTATGAACGCATGCACGCACATCCTACCCCTATGAGCACCTCCGAGAGACCGAATCGGCAGGTCAAGTCTTGAGATTGACGAAGTCACCACGGGCGGCTCGCTGTCAACAGGAATGCCGCCTCCCACTGAAGAATATTCCACCTTAAATGAGAAACACCAGCGTCAAACCTAGGGTTTGAACTCTGGTGGGTTAGGGGTACAACCACCGTCCTAACCATCTTGCCACAGGCAAGTTCTCCATTTTATGCTACGTTTAACAACTGTAGTTTTTTTTTCTAATTATCTCTATATATTTGGTTACAGAAGAAACGGCCTCTAACGGCCCAACTAAACGGCGCAAGGATCCTTGGTGATCGCGCCATCCCACGATCAAATGTGCAGAGCGTAGACTACGTCAAACTCGCGTATGGCCAGCTGACCACTTCTGTCATGCCATCCCAAGATTAGGCTAACTAAAACTAAACGAGCAAAACACCTAGCTAGCTACCTGCTACCTCGACACAGTTTCAGTCAGTACGCAGACATCTGAAACTGTACGTTTATTCTGAACTGAACGAAACAAACTACTGAACCTGACAGCATAAGGTAGATTGGACTACTTGCATCAATGAATATAGAGGCCCTAGTTGATCATATGAATATTGTAGTGATTGTAATCTCTTATGCAACGACACCAAGCCGTTGCACAAGACTGAACATCCATATTTGGTTAGAGATCATTAACTTCTAACCATCACAGAACGGTTCCATGTTGGCAGACTGAGTTGACCCGCTGTGTGGAGGCGGATCAACATCTTTTTGGCGCCGAGAGTCGGTTTGGATACCCTCATGAACATATAATTATTCATGGTGCACGAGCTCTCAACGAAGTGGTCGCCGAGTTCCCGATGCCTACCATGCCTAGCTAGACATGGAGCTAATTGAGCAATGCTGGAGAGGGAGCATGTTGGTCTTATTATGGACAACTAATAGAAGAGTACATTGTCGATCTCTTCATCAAAAGATGCACACAAAGTTAGATGATGATGCATTGGTGCTTGATAGGAGGGAGATGCTTAACCGACCAACAAAGCTCTATGCTAGGAGGAAATATGTGTTAAGAAGGGAGGGAGCTAGTAAAGCTACTAATTGTTGCATAGATAAGAGAAGAAAGTTAATTGTGTGTCAACTGTTGCTAGAGTGAGTTCATGATCTTTTTATGAAGCAATATTTCTTCAGGACGCTGTATTAAACTCAAAAGATTGTATTTGTTTGAAAATAGTTTAACAATTTAGTTCATTTTTCATGCTCAAGTATATATGCACCCTACCTTCTCCATGCGTCCATGCCACTTTAATTACGATTAAATGAAAAGATGGAACGTACAATAGCGCTCCCCACTATATATAACTACTATCCCTTCTCTCTAACATGCTAAGTATTTGCTAATTTGCATGGCTGCTCTAACAGACTCCTCATTTACCTTCCTCCTCCCCGGCTACTCCCCGTTCATAGGCATGGAAGGCATCAGCAATTTGTAATGTACCTCACAGTCGACTGGAGTAGTTTGGGTTAGATGGTAGAGATACAGAGTGAACTGAGAGACTCCTCATTTTCCGTCCCATTGCACCAGCACATGCAGTTGTGTGACATTACCTTGCGACACCGTCGAATATTGGAGTAGTTTTCAGGCCTGGTGCTTCATCCTCTCCTGGGCACGCAAGAGATGTTGTTGCAGTAACTCTCTCATCACTTCATGCTCACGAATCCATGCTGCCAGGTCCGAAACTAGGCACTGATCCACCTGGAGTGTACCAAACCTGGGCACGACAAGCGACCAAAGATGATCCGGAATTGTGTAATACCCAGTGTAGAGTGGACTGAAGTGTTGTACCAATATACGGCGAGTTGCACCCAATGAAACCAGTTGCCAGAGCACGAGTGGACAGCAAAACTTATATACGCCTCGAGAAATTGGTTAAGTCGCTCCATTGGCCCGTCACTTTGATAGGGCTGTTTTACGGTGCAATTTACTTGTCCCATGAGCTAGAAGTATTGAGCCATATCCACCCATAATTATCGGGGTATTCTGGGTACAAATTTTGATATTTCCATTTTACTTTATTCTCGAAATCAGGGTAGCGATTTGATTTGATCAACCGTGGTAATCACGATACATGCAACTATGGAAGTTGCGTCCATACATGGTCTAGACCTTTTTTTAGGTCCACTCAATAGAAGCTTGGTTAAAAATCGTGAACATGAGCTCGTGCCCTGCTAGAAAAAAATTGCGATGTTTGTCAAAATAAAACTTTTGAAATAGTTTTTTTTCTAAAAGAAGATTGAAACCTGCGGCCTCGGCATCAAAATAATGCACATATACTTATTTATTATATTATTCAACAAATTCGTACAAAAAATTAATCGATCAACCCGAAACCACCTTCGTGATAACAATTGTTGCAACACCTACATGTTTGATGAATGGGGTGGCCATGATCGGGGCCGCGTTTTCTGACCTCACACCTACGTACACACATCGTCTAAATTCGGAAGCCTCATCAATTCGCCCATTGATGAGCCGGGAGCACAAACTGGTCCATCGAACCCTTACACAACATCTGCGAGCTCCAGAAGCCACCACCGCTGTCTTCCGCCAAACCTACTTAAGGGAGGCTTCGGCGATGCCTACGGGATGCAGCCGCCAAGCGGACTAATGTTGCCATTGAGGCACGCATTATGGAGATCTCTATTGCCACTACACAGAGGGCCGCTGCTGCCCGCCAGTTCATGGCCCTTGAGCTATATAGAATAGGTTTAGTGTTTAAACTTTTAGTGGAAATTTTGTTGTAAAATATACTAAAACTTGAATGAAATCCGTTTCATTGCTTTGATTTTTTTTCTTTAAATATGGTGCGCGACTGGGCAGCTGCACCTATCGGTCTGGACAAGTGTTTGTACGACCCCATAACAGCTTTTGTTGGGGCTGCTGGACACATTAACGGGGCCGGTGGAGATGACAAGATTTTTTTTTTTTGATTTTTTGTAAGAAGTTTGTTAGAGATAAGACTACATCACAGTTTACAAGACACGCGCATAGTTTAAAAATACACTTTGACCATTAATTTTGTCAACAAAATTTATATTTGATATCATAAAAGAAATCTTATCAATATAAATTCAATAGTATAATGGGTTGATCTGATTTGCTAGCAACTACGGTTTGTACAGTGAAATTAGTAGTACACGGAAATGTTTAAATAAGAAACTAATTATGAGAAAGATTAAGCTAAGAAAGCTAGTATAAGGAGGGTCGAGACATGGAAGGCATATGTGGCTGTGTTGCCCAAGTTGCCGATCTGGTCCGCAACTTTGTTCTGCATGTTGTTTTTCCCTATTTGCATACCAAATTTGCACTATGGTGGAAAAATACTACTCCATTGATCAACAAGTATTGTTAAATCTTGACTGTCAGATCTAACTGGTTGGACGGCTGGTATTTCTCTGCCCCTACCGTAAAAGTCCTCGCAGTGGGACGGGCTTCCATCAAATGTCGCTACCTGCCAGCTCTATCAGACTTCAACGGTGTGGGGACATGGCATAACACAGGCAGGGCAGAATGTTACGGGCAAGGTATGGATAGCTGGCGTCAAAAGGAGATGTGCGCGCAACATCAGGCGAAGACGTAATCCGGAGAAGGCGTGAACCAAGGAGGTGGTACCAGATGGGAGCTTTCAAGTGGACCCGCTTGTAAATAGAGGTAGTCGCTCGACTTGTGAGGTCATCCATGAACAGCTAGGAAATCTGTATCTGAATATGAAGCATTGCTCCATCCTTGCACTCTCACCTCCCTCTCAATTCTCTCTACATCTCTATCATTACTCCCAAACTATTCCAATCGACGTCGCGGTAGATTACAAATTACTGATACCTTCCATGCCTACGAATAAGCAGTGGCCGGGGAGGAGGAAGGTAAATGAGAAGTCTGTGAGAGCAGACATGCAAATACTTGGCATGTGGGAGAAAAGGAATAGTTATATATATAGTCGGGAGGGGTGTTGTACGTTCCCCTTTCCATTCAATCATAATTAAAGTAGCATGTAGGCATGAAGAACAGGTTAGGGTGCATATGTACTTGAGCATGACGAATGGACTAAATTAGTCCTTGAGAGTTGAACTATTTTGAAACTTTTATGATTTTCAAACAAGCGTCGAAGGTATATCCGTGTATGCACTCATCTTATATGTCTGCCAAGCATGCAAACATGCATGTGCGCAAAACAAATGTCGAATTTGTTCACGAACAAGTGATACACCTTGCACTAACTAATCCATTAATGCGATACATCGCACATTAACTAATCCATTAGTGCACTAGGGATCGGCGTCCGATATTAGCTTCCCATCGGACCTGTGCTGCGACGTACGATTGGTTTAATCTGCTCCGTGCGATGTTGCAGTAAAAAAATAGGTCGTTAGAATAGATAGGAAATAACGCCCACTCACCCGGGAGTTTCCAAAACAGAATCAATTAGCGCTCCCGCTAACCTCTCAATATTGCTGATTTATAGGAAATTAATTCTTGATTTTACAGAAACTATTATTGAGTACATGAGGTGCAGTTTCAGTATTACTAGGCACGAGGAGGAAGAGGTTAGACTTGATGGACAGGTGGTACCTGAGAAAGACACCTTCCGATATTTGGGGTCTATGCTCCAGAAGGATGGTGATATCGATAAAGATGTGAGTCATCGAATCAAAACTGGTTGGATGAAGTGGCGCCAAGCTTCTGGCGTCCTCTGTGATAGGAAAGTGCCACAAAAACTAAAAGGCAAGTTCTATAGGACGGCGATTCGACCTGCGATGTTGTATGGCGTAGAATGTTGGCCGATCAAGAGACGACATATCCAACAGTTAGGTGTAGCGGAGATGCGCATGTTGAGATGGATATGTGGCCACACAAGAAAGGACCGGGTTAGGAATGATGATATATGTGAGAGAGTTAGGGTAGCACCAATTGAAGAGAAGGTTGTCCAACACCGTCCAAGATGGTTTGGTCATATAGAACGTAGGCCTCCGAAAGCGCCATTGCATACCGGACGGATAAAGCGGGATGAGAATGTTAAGAGGGGTCGTGGTAGGCCAAACTTGACATGAGAGGAGTCTGTTAAGAGAGATGTAAAGGATTGGAATATCACCAAAGAACTAGCCATAGATAGGGCTGCGTGGAAGTTAGCTATCCATGTGCCAGAACCATGACCTGGTTTCGAAATCTTATGGGTTTCAACTCTAGCCTACCCCAACTTGTTTGAGAAAAAAGGCTTTGTTGTTGCTGTTGTTGTTGTACAGAAACTATTATTTCCTTTAGCACGGATGAGTTACCATGTAATTTAATTTGCTTCCTTATGTAGCAATTTTGTTTCCAAGTTTACTCTACTCTGCTTCCCACGGAATTGAAGCAGGCTTCAAGCCCAACAAAAATTTCTCTCTATTGCCTCTTTTAAAACTATCATATAGTAATTTGCTTGATTATGGAGCAGATTATGTTTCCAATGTTACTCCACTTTGCTTCCGACGAACTAAAAGGTTGCTTCAAACGTAGCAAAAGTTATTTCTATTGAAGAAATTTCTACCATGTAAATGATATCTGCTTCAATTTAACAAAATTATCAATATAGTTTGCTTCCCTATAAAGCATATTTTGTTTCCTATGTGACCATAAATTGCTTCGTACACAACAGAAGTTTGCTTTCCATAAAGAAATATTATAATTTCTAACCACATACATTGTTCATGCTACTTGCTTCGTACTTAGGGAATAAAGTTTCCACATATGTTGTTCACATTGTTAGAACAATGGAGCGATGTGATTGTCTAGAAAGTTGGCATGGTTTGATTCGCTGTAGCCCTCGATGTGCAATGCTGCACCTAGCATGTCTATTGTGGACGCTTGTCAAAGAATGACACACGCCGTCACGAAGCACACCATCTTGGCTGAAACGGTTGTTGGTGCTGCAACCAACACCATGCTCGTCGGCGAGACATATTGGTCCACCTTTTCCATCTTCATTTGTGTTTTCGCTACACGCCCGACATCGATGTTGGATATTTTGTCTGCTTAACAAGAGAAACTTATTTGAGAAAAATAGAAGCATGGTCGGGGTCATGTGAAGCAAAGTTTACGTACAGTAGAAATATGTACAAAACCAATAAAATATTGATGATACTATGGTTGCCGCCAATTCTATCAGAGCAAACAAAATATGTATGAGCACATGGGTAGCATGGTTAGAAATGAAAAAATGACAGAAGATATGGACACTAGCGCTTCCATCATACTATATTATAGACGTGAAGCATGAGGCAATGCTTCCACAAAAAATAGTTCGGCAATGAAAACACATATACAAAATAAATCAAGAGGCATGGACACCGTGAAGCAATCCATCAACACACACGAAGCACAAAAAAATATAAATGGTTGCACCAGATGTTCTCTACATCGATTAGAAACATATGGGGAAAAGTAGGACATTAGAAACATATCTGAAAAAGTAAGATGCATAGTTGGGGGTGGTTGCAGCAAATATTATATATGAAAGAAACATCTCTAAGAAACAATGAAGCATGATTCTTTGCACCAAAGCTTCCGTACAATGGCTACCTGAATGAGAAACAAAAGTAGAATGTTGGTGTTTTTGCTTGCCAAATCCATCAAATGGAATGTAGGGGCGTGAGGATATTTTTTTTTGGTAAATACATGGCACTGAACCATTCCATTTACGGTAATCAAAATTTGAAGATTACATACATGGAGAAGGAACGCATTGTGTCCTAGAAATAAAGTGGTTTAATCAGGAGAAATTACGAGCGCTTCTAGAACTAGATCAAATGTAATTACCTTCTCCCCAACCGTGCAGCCGATGATCCAAACGATACGACCCACCGATCCCGCCGCCTCTAACACCAGCAGCGCCGGCGGCCGGTCATTGCAGCCTCGGCGACGCCTCCCCGCGGCGGAGGTTCATGCGCGCGTGTCGGCGAAACTCGTCGAACCAGGTTGAGGCGATCGCGGAGGCGGCAGGGAGACCAGACCGCCGGCGAGCGGGTCGCTGGGGTGTGGAGGAGGGCGGCAGCGCACAGCGAGGACGTGCGTGTTGATTTCCGATTGAGGGGAGGTGCCGGTCGCCTTGAGGTACGGGAGAGAGATTTGGGAATTTTGGTAACTGCCGTTTCCAACGGGATTTGATTTGATTCGCTGGGTTGGCGACGAAAAAAAAAAGCTACGCCAGGCCGTTCGATGGAGTCGATGTTGACGGCATCGAAGCGGTCCGACGATTTCTTTCCCATCGGCCTGTGATACATAGTATTTACCCTTTCGTACCATCTCACATGATCCACAAGACGGTTGCATTAATGAGATATTTGGCAGAAGCATGTTGTGCATCAATATTTTTTCATCAGTTACGTCTCAACTCGAGATCTAGCTAGCTACAGTTTAGAGGAGCTCTTTTCCTCTATACTAGTGGAATTAGGCGCGGCGGCACGCCGCGCCCTTAGCGATAATTCTTGGTATCAGTATGTTTGTTTGTGTTTGTTGTATAAAACGGAATGGAAATAAAAATAATGATTTATAATATTAATAATGTATTCAGTGTTATAGCTGATTTGATTTACATATAGAATCAAGTGTATAATTTTTTCATGAATAGTACAGAATGTTGATCTTAATGGAAACAGGGGTATTGACAGAAGGTAGTGCACGGTAGAATATGTACTTAGTTACATGATTACATTAGCTTGCATGATGATCATATGTACAAACATCGAGCTGACATCGCAGTACCGTGGTGCTGTTTTTCACAACTAATTTACAGAACGATGCCATGTCGTCATCATAAGCAAAGTTAAGATACTGGCCTGCTGAATATATTGGCTACATTGGCATCCTCCAACTCGCCTATTCATTTCTTCTGGAATGAAGTCATAGAAGATCGCATGATGTTTATGCATCGCTAACTGAGAGTAACCATTATGTCGGTATTAGCCTGATCAATATAGTGGGCCACATTGGTATCACAAAAGATTAGATGTAGCCCATGGTAGCAGGAGGTATAGCCTGAAATGTACTGTAATTTGTTGAATTAAAATGCGTATGAGAATCGTACAGAACAGGTATTGACAAAATTGAAGAGGTGCATACTGGTACCTTTAGACGCCGTTGTTCACAATAGATGGACAAAAGCTAATAGCGTGACACTCGAAGCAATAGAGAAATGGTCTGAGTACATGAATTCTTCTAGGTTCGCTTGTGCAGATTCATTTTTCATAAAGACGTGCCTTCTTGAACCATAGCCTGATTTGGATGCAAGAATGTCGGTAAGCTTGTACACCATGCCAACGACATCTGTGTTTGAAATGAACAAAGCACATGCATGAAGTATAGTCAGCAAATAAAGAAGTATAAGAAGTTTGCTGAATTATTTCTGTCATACCCGACAAAGTTTCTGTTGCTTTAACATGTTTTGCAAGAACGTCAAAAGGTTTTGCACTGTATGCATACAAAGGGAAATCATCAGCCTGTGCATAAGAGCTCGAAAAACCAAGCCAAAACATCAAGATATAAGAACTAAGACTATGCATAGTTGCAGTATGTTCATAGAAGATAGCCAAAAAAAAGCTGGTCTATCTAGATGCAAGTAAGGAGCCACAAATAGAGAATTTTGCTGCAAAGCCATAAATGAATAAGCGAATTTTCGTCCAACTACAGGCGGCTGCAAGACTATAGACAGAGTAGAAGTGTTAGAAGATGACACTTTTCGTGGATAAGTAACAACAATTAATGTAAGACTGTAAGCTAGAAGAATACATGACTTTGTGAACATATATATATGAACATAAATGGTGGAAGAGGAAAGAATACAAACTATGTACATGGTTTGTTTAGAAAATGCTACATGGAAAGAAAAGTAAAAAGATTTTAGTAAGGGGATTGATTCACCTCAGTTTAATCAGCACTCCATAGGCCTCTGGTAGCAAACATTATGGAGAAAAAAATAGAGGCCAATCGCTCTGCTCTGTGCTTCCGTACTGCAGCCATACATGACCGGGTAGTTCATCAGCAACAGTGCAAACATATGTGCCTAAGAGCCAGAGCACCAAGTGACTGCCGAAACTGCATCTGACGACGCGAAGATCTGGCACCTGGGAGGATTATAGGAGTCATACTTAGAAGCATTGAAAGCTGGCCACAAAGCTGACATCAGTTCAATGTGCAAAAAAATAGATCAATAAATGTGTAACATTGTTATAAGAGAACACATGTTCGTCTTCCTTTACCTTATGAGAGCAGTAGAGATCCCACATCTTCAAGTACACCCTACAAAAAGTTCCAAACCTAAAACAGTTTCCAATAAGAAGCCATCTAAAGTTCAAAACTACTACCTAAATGAAACATGTTGAGAACTATCAAACATGAGCATTTTGTCTTTGTACAGCAATCACTTACCATCGAGCCATATCAGATAATGGACACGTCAAACGAACCAATCAATGCATACCGGCCAACATCATCCCATCTCTCAACCCACTCACTGAACAGAGGAAACCAACTATCCTGGTCGTCATTTTCTGTAGTGGAAGAGTGATGATCAGCAAGCCAGCCCATGGAATGTTTGTATCTGGTGTGCCTGCAGTGCAAGGAACATGTAAGGTTACAATGCAGGAAGTCCCCAAGTACCTAAAATATAAATCAGGTATCACTATTAATTGATGTGCTAATTTCCAAACTGCATATGTGTAGATTAAAGCATATGTAACTATGATCTGAGAACTGCTTCCTGGGAAACGAAATAAGTGGCTAATTGCATATGTGCCAAGAAAAAGATCTGCTAACTCGCGTCTTCGATTATGCTCGTTTTGTGGCAACATCTGTGAATATGATTTGATCCGGGATCACTCCTCTTGGAGGAGCATATGTATACAATAGCATTTTAGTATTAAATTCAGTTGTTTCAGGTGATTCTTCTTTCCAGATGAAAACTCAGCCAACAAAGAAATTTAATATGTTTACATTCTTTAACTACACATAACATGACGGTAGAAATAACAAAAATGGAGAGACATAGAAAGAAGTATTTTGGTTAAATCATCTTACCCCTGCATCTCCTTCATAGAGCATGAATGCACCAACACCACAGAGTGTTCAAAGTTCAAAATCGAAAGAAGTGGCACTGCCTGAATCTTTAATTACTGACGTAGCAGACTGATGGTAACTAATAATAAAAATCTGTAGTAGACCTCCAAACCTAATCAGGGGACAACATGCAACAATACGTGATAATTTGGATCCAATTGACACTTAACTCTTTTTATGGAGATCAATTTCACATGAGCTTGCCATGCCATCACTTATTTTCCATTAAACATCAGATGGACTTAGCACACTCCAATTCTACTATCCAACTAACTGCATACACAATTTCTTTTTGTTGCTATATTTGTTTCCGAGCAAATACTGAGACCCGATTTGAAAATCTGTAATGCATAAAGAATAAGGGTTGTGTTTGTTCAAAGTTTCTATGACTTGTAGATAATCCTTAAACACATGAGTGCATAACAATACCTGTGACATGGGAGTACTGGAGACAGGCACGCAGGCTAGTGTACGGGGGCCGGGGAAACAATTAACGAAGAGCAACCGCAGCCACAGCTTGTTTAGATCGCTCTGCTACCTCCGCTGCTCAGGTGCTGCTGTCGCTGCATCCGCTGCTCCGCTCGTCCGCACGCTTGACCCGCCATCCCCCATCACCGCCATTAAAATTGGACCTTTGACCGCGGGATTAGCTGCCACACGCGTGACAGAACACGGAGAGAGCATGGAGGCACGGCGGCGCCGACCAGTGGGAGAGAGAGGAAGATATGTGTGCGGAGGGAATCCCGAATTTGTGGAGCCTGCTTGGGTACCTGGGCATCGAGGAAGGAGCAAGCGGCCTCCAGGGCGAGGTCGAGCGCTCGGAACTCAAAGGGAGCTCGTCGCCGTCGGCGCGCTTGAGGAGGCGCCGTTGCAGCTCGACGGCATACTGGAAGACGTAGATGTCGACGGAGTTGAGTAGGAGCACCTCTTCGGCGACCGGGAGCCTCCTCCTATACGCAGCCGGCCGTCCGTCGCGCCGCCGCCCTCGCGACCGTGGCGTTCGTGGTCTAGGCCGGGGTTCGCGCTCGCGGCCGGGGCGGAGCTCGCGGCTCGCGGCCCTCGCGCCGCCGCCAGGCCCTCGCGTCTCGCCTCCGCCATCAAAGCTTGGTCGCAGGGAGTCGATCGCGGGAGCGGCGGCCGGCGGCTAACCCTAGCGTGGGGTGGGGAAAGTGAGACGTTATTGCAAGAAGGTTCCTGTTTTTTCTTCTAATTGGAAATACGTCCTTTACAGCGGGGAAAGCTGGACTGTGGGTTGATTTTTCCGATAAGTGAGGGCTTTTTTGAAAAACCGTCACGAACGTGTTCTGTGGGACGTTGGATCGCCGGCCGACGGCGGGGATCGTTGTACTGTTCCTGCAACAGTACTTACTGTTGCAGAAACAGTGGCCGATCGCGGAGAGAGAGCTAAAGGTTCCTTCTTTGATATAGTTAGTGATTTTGTTTCACCCTTTCATTTCTTTTGCTGCTCAACCGTTTATTTTCCTAGAAATGGGTGGTATTAGGAATATATCTCACATTTACTTGATAAACGATGAAAGTGCATGGACCTAGCCGTCAGGGTTGAAGCCCACACGGACGACAGCGCTCTCTCCTACATCCTCACCGACGGCGTTCCGGCCGGCCAGCGGGTCAAGCAAAACGCAGAAGGATGGGTAACGCCGCATGTGAAGCCAAGCACACTAATGGTCTGGCCGGTGCTGCCCGTCAACGACGCGCTGGAGATCCTGTGCCACAAGCGCTGTATACCAGCATGCTCTGTCGCGCGGCCTCGTCAATACCCGTCGGCTGACATTTTACCAAATCTAGATCAATGCTTCGGTGTCAGTTGTTGATGTGCTATCTTGGCTGACTAGAAACTTAGGATTTTGGAACCTCATCTGGTACTCCCTTGTGCCTTAATATTTTCAGAATATTCGCTTGGCAGTCCCGCAAAATAAAGTGAAACGCCATCAGAACGGCTCAGCCAGGACCAACGAAACTCGCGGCATGGAACGGCCGCGATTGGGAAATCGCTGGGCAGTTGCAGGGCTTTTGGATGTCAAGAAGGGCGAATTGTTGACTGTCCCTGGATTCATGGGGTATCTCTAACCGGCAGAACCATAGCCATTGTCATGACTGGTATATTACAGAGCTATCGAGCAATCGTCAATATTGAATGACGTTATTCCACTAGTAGAAACAAGACCTTTGGTCCAGAGCCGAATTGAGCTCTAGTACCGGATTAGCCACGAACCCGGACTAGAGGGGGGGACTAGTCCCGGTTCGAAGGTTACGAGGCCGCAATGAACTCGTCCCGGTTCATAAGGGACCTCTAGTCCCGACTCGTAATACGAGCCGGGACTAGAGGGGTCTAGCCCGGCAGGACACGTTCGAGACCCCTCTAGTACCGGTCCGTATTACGAATCGGTACTAGAGGTCTCTCTTTAAACCTGTAAATCTCCCGCCGACGGTTGCGCTTTGGAAGTTGATCAGCCCGGCGTTTTGATTGTGCTTTGGAAGATGATCAGCCCGGCGTTGATTACTACGAAAAGTTAATCACTGCGCCGCCTGCCGGCCTCCCTCTCTGCCCGCCGGCCTCCCTCTCCGCCCTATAAAAGTTACACTAATCCATGGCCTTAAGCACACCCAATTATCTCTCTAATCCTTGCAAAAACTCTCTCTCTCGATCCCTCTCCTTCTATTCCAATGGAGCCACTCGGGCGCGTACCTCCGTCTCGGTTGTACTACTTCATCAAAGAAGATATGCACTTCAAGGTATGGGTTACCCTCCGTGCATCACGCATGGAGAGGTGGATCCGCGACGTGAAGAAGTTCTTCCTCGACGCCGCACCGATCAAGTGCGTTAGACTCGACTGTGAGTTCACCGACCCTCTCCCGGGTCGACAGAGGGATCTTCCACCCGAGAAAAGGCAACGCGCCGCCGTCCTTCAACTCTCGGTGGCATCCGAGACTCTTGTCTTCCAGATATGCAAGGCCGATGGGGTGCCGCAGCTCCTCGTGGATTTCTTAGGTGACGAGACCATCAACTTCTACGGCGTGGCTATCCACAATGACGTGCGGATGCTGCGCTACTACAGAATTGTTATTCCGTCCGCGATCGACCTCCAGAGAGATCGCCGGAACCCAACCGGCAATCCTACTCCGAGTCTCTATACTCTCTCCAATGCTATCATTGTGACAAAACTTGAGAAGAAGAAGAACAACAAGAAGGACAAGAAGAAGGGCAAGGACGACGACGACTTAGAAGACATCCGAATTTTCGGTTGGGGCAACGTTCCATTGAGCTACGAGCAAATCTTGTATGCCGCTCTGGACGCTCGCCTCGGCTTCGAGATTGCACGGAAGTGGGATAGTCTACGTGGCTATAATACCAATGACGATCGTCTTAATGTCGTTGATGAGTAGACTAGCTATATAGTGATGTGTGTGTGTGTGTGCTCCGTTGGGTGTTCTCATGTAAATTTCGGTCAATTCGGTCCATTCGGTTACTTAAAAACTAATGACCGAAATATTTGGATTCCTATCATTTTTCTGTTCGATTTATACATATTATTTGTCGAATTTCACTTTACGGATTTAAAGATATGAATTTATCCATATTAAATTGAAAATGGCAATAATAATGTAAAATTCATTTTTTTGTTATTTGTTAGCAATTATTTTTACTTAATCATTAATATTTATCCAAAAGATGATATGGACACAATATTTAGATTCCTATCATTTTTCTGATCGATTTATACATATTATTTGTCGAATTTCGATTTACGGATTTAAAGATATGAATTTATCCATATTAAATTGAAAATGGCAATAATAATGTAAAATTCATTTTTTTGTTATTTGTTAACAATTATTATTACTTAATCATTAATATTTATGCAAAATATGATATGGACACAATATTTAGATTCCTATCATTTTTTGATCGATTTATACATACTATTTGTCGAATTTCGTAAGGGACCTCTAGTCCCGGTTCGTAATACGGACCGGAACTACAGGGGTCTGGCCCGGCAGGACCACGTGCGAGACCCCTCTAGTACCGGTCCATATTACGAACCGGTACTAGAGGTCCTCTGCTCTATATATGTCGCCCCTGCTCACCCCTCTCTCTCTCTATTTTTTCCAGCATTTAGAGGTGAGAGGTGTGTGCTAGTTTGTTGTTTACTTCCTATGCACAAGAGGTGTTCGATGAAATGCCCGAGCTAGCCAGCTTCCTTCTCCTCTGTTCTTCACCACCGAGCTCGAGTTTATCCCTGTTTTCTCCACGATTTGTCAAGATTTAGCGGCGCCCCTTATGTTGAAGTGTCAAGATTTGGTGGCGCCCCTTCTATTGAAGTGTTCCAAGAGGTCAAGATTTGGCAGCGCCCCGTCCCCGTCCTCACCACCGTCGATCGCCTGCGCCGTCCTGTCACCGGCACCACCTCGGTGAGCCTCTTGTTTTTATCTTTTATTTAAAAAAATCTTAGTTGTATGATTTAGATGCATAATTATTACTTGCATATAATTTTCTTAGTTGTATAATTGTTTGTTATATATAGTGCCATGGTTTTGACATCTGTCCACACCGGCTCTCGTCCGCTCTATTATTCGGATGTTTGTTGATTGTTTGTTATAACTATTTGTTTCATTTCGTGTTTATGACAATTATGCCGACCAACTTGACATAGATATATTTTTATCTAGGAGGTAGTTGAACCGGAAATTCCAACCGACCCTATTGTCGAGTTTTTTGAAAAAGAAAACAATGATTTGAAAGCAAAATTGAAAAGAAGTGAAGATCTTCGTCTCCAATGCTTAGAAGAGAAGATGAAATTGGAGTTCAAGCTTGCCGACGTCGTCGATGATCACGAGATCAAGATGAATGCAATGCGCTTAAAGCTTAAAAAGATTAGAAAATATGCCATTAATCAAGAGGCTTGGTATCATTATGCTGTTGGTTCAATAATTAACTTAGTTGCGATTTTGATCGCATTTGTTGTTGGATTTAAATTCTTTAGATAGTTGTATATTAGTTTTAATTAATGTATGTTTTATGAGAACTATGTATTAGATTTGGTCACTACTCTACTTTTGTTTTAACGTGGTGAACTTGTATTAATGAATTTGGTCAGTTCTCTATTCTATTCATGATGTAGTTTAATTGGTCGATTATGTTCGTATACTGTAATGGGTTTTAACGGTGATTGCGTTTGATATACTTATATAATGCAGATGAGCTATCCATGGATGTCCGCTGACCGACGCTCTAACGAGTACATTCAAGGCCTGCGTTCTTTTCTCAATGTGGCTGAGACAAACACGCGGAATGGTTTTATGTGTTGTCCATGCAAAGTCTGTCGGAATGAGAAGGATTACTCTTCCTTAAGAACAATTCACATCCACCTGATAGAGCATGGTTTCAAGCCCAGCTATAATTGTTGGACCAAGCACGGAGAAAGAGGGATTATAATGGAATACGATGTAGAAAAAGAGGATAATGACAACTATCCTATGTTCAGTGAACACAGTGGTACTACAATGGGGGATGACGAAGCTGAAGAAGAGCCCATTGTTGATGAGCCCAATGATGATTTTTGTCAGGCCATTCATGATGCACAGATAAACTGCGGAAATGAAAACGAGAGGTTGAAGTTGGAGCGCATGTTAGCTGATCACACAAAATTGTTGTACCCAAATTGCGCAGATGGCCAGAAAAAGCTGGGTACCACACTGGAATTGCTACAATGGAAGGCAGAAAATGGTATTTCTGACAAGAGATTTGAAAAGTTGCTGAAAATATTGAAGAAGATGCTTCCAAAGGATAACGAATTGCCCTCTAGTACGTACGAAGCAAAGAAGGTGGTCTGCCCTCTAGGATTAGTGGTGCAGAAGATACATGCATGCATCAATGACTGCATCCTCTACCGCGGTGAGCACGAGAACTTGAATGCATGCCCGGTATGCGGTGCATTGCGGTATAAGATCAGGCGAGATGACCCTGGTGATGTTGAGGGCAACGATCGCCCCAGGAAGAGGGTTCCTGCCAAGGTGATGTGGTATGCTCCTATAATACCACGGTTGAACCGTTTGTTCCAAAACAAAGAGCATGCCAAGTTTTTGCGATGGCACAAAGAAGACCGTAAGAAAGACTTGATGCTGAGACACCCCGCTGATGGGTCGCATTGGAGAAATATCGACAGTGAGTTCCCGACATTTTCAGATGACGCAAGGAACTTAAGATTTGGTCTAAGTACAGATGGCTTTAATCCTTTCGGGGAGCAGAGCTCCAGTCATAGCACCTGGCCAGTGACTCTATGTATATATAACCTTCCTCCTTGGTTGTGCGTGAAGCGGAAGTTCATTATGATGCCAGTGCTCATCCAAGGCCCGAAGCAATCCGGCAACGACATTGATGTGTACCTGAGGCCATTGGTTGAAGAACTTTTAGATTTGTGGCGTGAAGAAGGTGTACGTGTGTGGGATGAGCACGAACAAAAAGAATTTAACCTATGGGTGTTATTGTTTGTAACCATCAATGATTATCCTGCTTTTAATAACATTTCAGGACAGTCAAACAAGAGATACAATGCATGCACGCACTGTTTAGGTCAGACTGAAAGTATACATTTAGGTAACAAGAATGTGTACCCGGGGCATCGTCGATTTCTTCCAAACAGCATCCCATCAGAAAGAAAGGCAAGCATTTCAAAGGTGAGGCAGATCACCGGACGAAGCCTACCTGCCCTACTGGTGATGATATATATGACATGGTCAAGGATTTAAAAGTAATCTTTGGAAAGGGTCCTGGCGGACTATCTGTTCCGAATGACGCTGACAATCACGTACCCATGTGGAAGAGAAAATCTATATTTTGGGAGCTACCCTATTGGAAAATCCTAGATGTTCGCTCTGCAATCGACGTGATGCACGTGACGAAAAATCTTTGTGTGAACCTGCTAAGCTTCTGGGGCGTGTATGGGAAAACGAAAGATACACTGGATGCACGGCTACACCAGCAACGTATGCACGAACGAGACGACCTGAATCCAGAGAAGTATGAAGGTCCTGCCAGCTACGCTCTTACCAGAGAAGAGAAGGAGATCTTTTTTGAAGTCCTGAGCAGTATCAAGATCCCGTCTGGCTATTCGTCGAATATAAAGGGAATAATAAATATGGCAGAGAAAAAGTTCCAAAATCTGAAGTCTCATGACTGCCACGTGATTATGACACAATTACTTCCGGTTGCATTGAGGGGTCTTCTACCAGAAAATGTTCGAGTACCCATTGTGAAGCTATGTGCATTCCTCAATGCAATTTCTCAGAAGGTAATCAGTCCAGAAACTCTACAAAGTTTACAGAAGGATGTGGTCCAATGTCTTGTCAGCTTCGAGTTGGTGTTCCCACCAATCTTCTTCAATATTATGACGCACCTCATAGTTCACTTAGTCGAAGAGATTAGGATTCTCGGTCCTGTATTTCTACACAACATGTTCCCCTTTGAGAGATTCATGGGAGTCTTAAAGAAATATGTTAAAAACCGTGCTAGGCCAGAAGGAAGCATATCCAAGGGCTATGGAACAGAGGAGGTCATTGAGTTTTGTGTTGACTTTATTCCTGACCTTAAGCCGATCGGTGTTCCTCAATCGCGCCATGAGGGGAGACTGCGTGGAAAAGGCACGCTAGGAAAGAAAGCAACAATATATATGGATGGACATTCTTTCACTCAAGCACACTACACAGTTCTACATAATTCCAGCTTGGTGGCTCCGTATGTCTTGGAACACAAGAATATTTTACGCTCGAAATACCCGGAGGAACCTGAAGATTGGATTGATGGAGAACACGTGAAGACTTTCGGCAGTTGGTTGCAAATGCGTCTCATTAATGACACCACTGTTGGAGAACAACTATACTTGTTGGCCAAGCAACAATCTTCGACTATATTGACTTTTCAAGGGTACGAGATAAATGGGAATACATTTTACACGGCTGACCAAGATAAAAAGAGCACCAACCAAAGTAGTGGTGTCCGCTTTGACGCAACAAATGACTATGGGCAAAAGGATACATATTATGGTTACATAGAGGAGATATGGGAACTTGACAATGGACCTTCTTTTAAGGTCTCTTTGTTTCGGTGCAAATAGGTCAACCTGACAGCTAGCGGGGTAAAGGTAGACCCGCAGTATGGAATGACAATAGTGGATCTCAAGAATCTTGGGTACCACACCGAACCATTCGTCCTAGCCCATGATGTGGCTCAGGTTTTCTATGTGAAGGACATGTCTACGAAACCGAAAAAAAGAAAAGATAAGCAAGCGAATACATCATACGATGAGGCAAAGCGCCACATAGTTCTTTTAGGGAAAAGAAACATCGTGGGAGTGGAGGACAAGACAGACACGTCAGAGGCTACCCTCTAGTACCGGTTCGTTGCTCCACCCGGTACTAGAGGTCCCTAGGTATAAATACCCAGGCCTCCTCCCCGGGTCGAGCCACAACCCGGGATAGAGGAAGAAGGAGGCCACCGCGACGACATTGACGCCGCCAGGCTGCCCAAATCCGCCGTCGCTCCCCTCCGTCGCGCCCTCCGACGCCGCCGCGCGCTCCCTCACCCTCCTCGCCGCGCTCCATCGACGCCGCCGCCGCACCCTCCTCGCCCTCCGACGCCTCCTCTCCGCCGCGCCCGCCGCTCTCTCCTCCGCCGCGCCCGCCGCTCGATCTCCTCCGCCGCGCCCGCCGCTCTCCTCCGTCCGAGCCCGCCGCGCCCGCCGCTCTCCTCCGCCGCCGGTGAGCCCAACCCTAGGTGCGGTGGATTTAGGTAGTTTTTTTAGTTTAGCTAGTTTTTTGTGTGTAATTTAGTTAGTTTTTTGTGTAGTTTAGATATACTTGTGATTTTTTTTTGTGTAGTGTAGGTAGTTTAAAAGTTTTTTTTGTCTAGTTTAGGTAGTTTTTTAGTGTATATATGAAATCCTAGCTAGTGTTAGCAAAAAATTTAGGTGTTAGTAAAATATTTAGTGTTAGCAAAAATTTAGTTGTTAGTGTTAATTTTAGGTTAGTTGTTAATTTTTTTGGCTTAGATCTTCTAGTTGTTATTGTTAATTTTAGGTGCTTCTAATTCTAGGTTAGTTGTTAGTGCTAATTTTTTTGTTTTATAAAAATTGTGTTTTTAGTTTATTTTTCTTGGCGACGATGTCCCTGTTGGATCAGAGGGGCGATGTCCGGGACTAGGCTCCGCCGGGCTGGCACTGGGAGGTGCTACCTTCCGGGACGCGTAGCTTGGTGAGGAATCCGGGTGACGTCGTCGACCCGGATCTTCTTTGGTGGCAGTCGCGTGGGCCAAGCTCGGTGCAGAGGGAGCTGGCCCCCGAGGAGGTGGTACGTCGCCGTATCAGGGAGGAGGACGAGCACGTCCGTCGGTACATGTATTTGTTAGATAGGCAGTATGACAGTAGGTGGTCGTTTCTTCAGAGGGTTCCTCCTCACGTGAGCTATGCCCCTGTGAGGGTTCCTTCTCTTTGGATGTGCAACGCCCGCGGCTCAGCACCTCACGGCTCAGGACCCGGTCGAAATTAGTTTGAGA
Source organism: Poa pratensis (assembly GCA_947311845.1). Lineage (NCBI taxonomy): Eukaryota > Viridiplantae > Streptophyta > Magnoliopsida > Poales > Poaceae > Poa > Poa pratensis. The sequence continues at coordinate 23,594,333 of CAMZMU010000121.1, forward strand.
GGTTCATGCATGGGAGAGGAGATGTATTAGTGATATTATTCGTGATGTATTAGTGTTAAATAAAAATGGACGAGTTTGGTTCATGGGAGATGTATAAGTGATACTTTTGCATACTTGATCAATGCTGCTTTTGTAAAGTGAGGAAAAATAATGTTCTCTACCTTTGAATTATTTTGTTAATGCTAACATTATTTTATCTTTCTTTTGTATTAGTTAAGCAATGGATAACTTCAACAGTAGAGACGGTGAAGAGGACATTTTCGCCCTTATGCGGGAACCCGAGGGTGGAACAGAAGTCGGTGGAGCAGAAGACAATAGAACAGCAGATGGCTCACAGTTTTTGAACGATTTCGGTCCGGGAATGGAGGTGGACCAAAGAGACGAAGCGCAAACGAGCGTCGAGTGCGATGACGAAGCGCAAACGAGCGTCGAGTGTGATGACGACTTGCAAATTGGTGGACATCCGCCGTCTGGCGAGGTATATTAAGCCTCCGTTGATCAGATGCAATAACTGATTTGTATATGTATGTATATTAACAAATGTTTCTTATTTTTAGACCTCCGCATCAACCCAATCTGGAGCAAGTAAACGAGGCCATGCCAATGGGATGGCCGAAGATGCGCATCTCCGAATTGAGGTGGTCTCTCCAGAGGGCAAACCGTTGGAGCCCACGGCGAACGCAAGTAAGTTTGTGCATCAATGCGGAGTTGTTGTTAGGGACACCGTCCCGATCAGCGTTCAGAAATGGAATAAGCCAGCAAAGGTAGAGGGAGTTAGTTATGTCAACGACAGATTGAAAGATGTGCTTTGGGACAAGCTCATGGCACCTTTCACCCTACCGGTCTTGGATTCGAAAGAACAGACAAAAGCCATGACGTACAAAGTCAAGCATTTCGCTCTTAAGAAGATGGCTGAACAATTCAATAATTACAAGAACAGATTATACCGTGAGTACGTCAAAAAAAATAAAGCTCCAGATTTCAGTGGCACACTAGAGAGGCAGCAGGCTCACTGGAAATCATTTCTGGAGTACAAGGATTCGGAACTAGCTAAGGAAAGGTCGAAAAAGAATAAGATAAATGCAGCGAAAAAGAAATATCACCATAAGATGGGGGCAGGGGGCTACATAAGTGCCGAGCCTAAGTGGGATGCCCTTGAGGCCGCCATGCGCGAAAAAGGGATCACTCCAGCTACAGAGCACTTTCCCATAGGGCAAGAAACTGGGTACTTGGGCATGGGGCGCAGTATGACAGGAAAACAGGGGAGTTAATAATTGATGAAAAGAAAGAAATTTCTAAACCCCAGAAAGCAATTGTTGAAGCTGTCAAAGAGGTTCGAGAGGGAAAGTTTATTCCTGACAGAGAGCACGACGAGCTGACAAAGGCCTTCGGGAATCGTGAAAAAGGAGGACGAACACGAGGCTTAGAAGTTGACACACCGTGGCATATTGGGTTTCCCGAGGACCGTGAAACTTATAGAAGCCGACTGAGAGCAAAGAAGAGGAAGGAGAGGGAGGACTCATACCGGTTGAGCAAGCTAGAAAGAATCGTACAGCAACAGCAGAAGCAACTAGATCAAATGTGCGAGCAAGGGGCAACTCATCAGCTGCAGCAAGATAGTCAAGGCGGCCTGATACGTCCAAAACGTATCTATAATTTTTGATTGTTTCATGCCATTTTTATGCTTTTAGCACTTGTTTTATATTAAGTTTATTATTTATTTGGACTAACCTACTAATAGTTGCAAAAGTGCACAATGTTCTTGTTTTACTCTTTGATGTGTAGAAATTATCAAGAATACAAGAGGAAACCTTGTTGGAGTCGAATTGGGACTTTCCTGAAATCTGTCTGAGAACTTTTTACGAAGATTGCCAGTTTGACCCTCGAAGATGACGTTATATGGAGACCTGGCTGTTACGAAAGTTGTCACAATTTTCCATACGAAGATTTTAAGCCCGAGATCAGCCCAATCGGAGTTCGGACGCGGCCTGTAGGCCCGTTTTGGTGGAACCCTAAAAGGGGGTGACGGAAATCCGAGAAGATATATAAAGGGAGGAAACCTAATTCGTGGAGGACTCCTCCACCCACGAATTTCAGCCACCAAAAGCCACGTTTTTGCCTCCCCCATGGATCCCATCTCCATGGGGGAGGGCTCCCAAGAAGCCATGAAGGAGGGAGGCTAAGGGGCGGCGCTCCCCAAGCTTGCCGGCGGCGGGGAAAGGAGTTCCCCGCACCGCCGGCGCCGCCGCCGCCCTGCGCCGCCGCGCTGCCCCTCTCCGCCGTCTTCACCGCCATCTCCATCACCATCTCCTCCTTGTATTCAGTGGTTCATCCTCCCACAAACCTCTGTACCGTCCTATGTAAACATGGTGTTTGATGCTATAATATTTATCCTATGATTTACATCATGTTTCCGTAGTTTATTTGTCTTTTGATTGCTTAATTGAATGCATGAGGTTCATTAGAGTTGTATGTCTATATGGTGCTGTCCTTTGGTGTCCATTATATTTGTGCGCGCATGGATCAAACACCCTAGGGTTGGTAGTATTTGTAACGAAGCGGGGGAAGTTCTGCCGGAGTGACAGAAACCTGAGAACGCGAACCGATTAGTTGCACGTATGGGAGTAAGAGGACCTTGAACTTAAGGCTATGGTTGGGGAAACCTTAATGCATTGTTAGTATTTGCGGATGCTTTCTAACAATCCAATCATATAGTACTTGTAATCCCAAGTAGTGGAGTGCATGTATATTTAGCCTCTCCCACATAGAAAACTGCATCGAAGACAATGAACCAAGTACCTTCACTAATTAATCTTGGACAAAGCCACCACAATTACCACCACTTTTCCACACTCATGGTACTGTTAGTATATGGTTACTTAGTGTATTTTATTGCTGCAGCACTAACATTTACTTTCTTGTATTTATTATCTTGCAAAACTACCTCTCATACCCGTATTGCTACCGTAGTTTTATTTCTAGATAATGCAAACGTTTAGTGTGCGTAGAGTTGTATCAGTGGTTGATAGAACTTGAGAGAATACTTATCCTACCTTTAGCTCCTCGTTGGGTTCGACACTCTTACTTATCGAAAAGGCTACACGCGATCCCCTATACTTGTGGGTTATCAAGACCTTTTCTGGCGCCGTTGCCGGGGAGCCATAGCGTAGGTTAATGTTCTTGTGTGCACTTGTTTGCTTTATCTCTAAGTAGTTTTTATTTTCAGTATTAAGTTGTTCTTTATCTTACTATGGATAGGGAATGCGAATTACAAAAAAAATTAGGTGTAGTTGTTATCTAAAAACGTTTTCAAAAAGAAAAGTGATTGGAAAGATGAGTAATGGTTAAATGGGGGTCGACCTTGAACACTTGTGTTCATGCCTATGAAACCAAAACAAATCTTTCCATGGAAGCTTTTCATTAAAAACATGTAAATATTGTAAATATTGTGTATATACCTCTGTACATAAAAATAAAATGCTAATTATAGTCTTTAGTTAATTGAAAGTTGATAGTTTTACTTTGCTGTCCAGAAACAGATTTTCTGTGCTCCACCGTATTAAATGTTTAAAATCACCAGAACGTGATCTTGATCTGAAATTTCTTGAGTGCAAAGTGATGCTTATTAGCTTTCTTTCATTAGACTAACTTTTTCTGATTTAAGGTACGTAGATAGGTCGAAAAATTCGATCTTTACTGACTGTTCTGTTTAGACAGATTTTGTGCTTCTCTGTAAATAAAATCGTGATAAATCTCAGAATAGTATTTTGACTTGAAATTTTTGTGCATAAACCTGAGATTATTATCTTTCTTTCATTAGACTAAAGTTTTTCGATTTGAGCTACTTAACTATCTCGTTGAATGCCATCTTTACGGACTGTTCAGTTTTGACAGATTTCTTTGTTTATTCAATATTGTACTTGGTGTTGTTAGTTTCATTAGTTTTTCGACGGACAACGGAAATCATGAACACCTTAGTATATACAGTGGCTAATGTTGAGTAAAAATTATAAAACTTGTCAATGCTTGAACATGAGTGGATTTTATTTAATGAGTACTAACCCTACTAATGAGTTTTGTGAAGTTTTATGTGGATGTAGCTTATAAGATCTAATCAATATGGTGATATGAGATGAATAAGAAGACGCAAGAGCTCAAGCTTGGGGATGTGTAGGTGCATCCCAAGAACATATTCAAGAAGATACAATCATCTAAGCTTGGGGATGCCCGAGTCATCCCCCTATTCATCAACTAACATGAGGTTGTCTCGTTCATACTCTATATTACCCGTCCACATGATATGTATTGTCTTAACTTGTATTATAATTGCTTTTATATGTCTTGGTTTTACCTTCTTTAGTTTTATTAGGCTCCTTATTTGGTTTCGATTGCTTCTTTACTTTCACTTATAAATTCAAAATAACAAAAATATTTTCTTTTGTTTTGCTTCTTTGTTTGGTTCTTTATTTTAATTTTATTTGGGTTTTACTTTTGATTTTTATTTAGAGTTTTCCTTGCTGTAGCTAGCATGTTTAGGTCTTGCTTAGCCTCTGGTTTCTTAGTTTATCAAAAATAAAGTACCAAGTTTTATCCATTTAGCTTAGTTGATACATATGTAAAAAGTGATTTTCTGTTTTCGGTATCTACTGCTTATTGCGCGATTTTTCATATTTTACTGGAAGCTCTAAAAATCACGAAAAAATTACTGATGTTGTAGCACCTAATCCTCTGCATGTACAAAAATTGGCTAAAATTTCGGGCATGTTTAAGTGCACCTAAAAATTGCGTTTTCCAGCTGCTGTTTTTCTGGACAGATTCTGACTTTTGTTGCAAGAGTGGCCTCTTTTCGTTTTCATTTGATTTTTAATGGTTCTTACCTTTCATTTATAAGTTGGCCATTTAAGCAACCTTTCTGTAACTTAAAAACAAAATTTTATTTGGTTTAATAGTAGCACTTGGGAAATATTATCTATTGTACTAATGTCTAACCGCAGAAAAGAATGGGAAAGTTTTTGTGTTGAAGTTTTTTCACAGAGAATGAAGGAACACCAAACTATGGAATATTGAAGAATTACCAAAGTCATAAGCTTGGGGATGTCCCCGCATCCCTCTTCATCAATAACCCCACGGTTTGCAAACCTTTAAACTTTGTTTTTTGAGCAACATAGGAACTTAACTAAACTTGAAGCGGCTGTATTTTATTATCTATTTATCTTAGCATCAAACACCAGTTACATTAATAAGTGGATCGTCACATATTTTATTTATCCTCTGTTTTCAATGTTTACTTGGTTAATGGATTACTTGTTGAAACTTAAAAATGATGTGTGAATAATACTGTTTAGTAGTTTATGTTTTCTTATGGTTAGTCTCAACTAGCTAATAGTGCATATTATGTTATTTTGATATCAACATGCATTGTCCTGTTCATAAGATGGTATGGTATTGTGGTATCCTCCTCTGAATAATTCACTTGAATCGACTTGGCACATGCTCACACATGTTATGACTGAAAAATAAAAGTCAATTAAGCCTTGATGATCTATTTTGCCTCAGAGTTTTAGTATCGTTTTTATGCCTCCGTTAATTTTATTTTGTCGCAAGCATGATTATGACCGTTATCGCTCTCGTGGTTGTCGCTTCCCAGTCTATTGCTAGCCTTCACTTGTACTGAGCGGGAATGCTGCTCGTGCATCCAAATCCTTAAAACCAAGTTATCCCAAAGAGTCCACCAAAAAATTCCTATGCATGGTATTTCAAGCCATTCCAAGTAAATTTGCATGTGCTACCTTTAAAACCTTCAAAATATTTCTCTTTTTGTGTCAATGTTTACTAGCTCATGAGGAATTAGTGTGGTTATTCTTTATTCTATTTGTCAAATGGACTTTTACACCTGGACTAGTGGCATATACATCCGCTTATCCAATAACTTGCAAAAAGAGCTGGCAACGGGGTGCCCAGTCCCAATTAATTACAACTTTAACCAATTAATTCTCTTCACACTTTTGCCCTGATTCATCAGTAAGCAATGACAAACAGTGAAATACCTGAATGTGTGTAAACCAAAGAGAAAGAGGGATGATCTGCCTTGCTGGTAGAAATAACGTCCTTCATGGGAGCCGCTCTTAAAAGTCCGTTTGACAGGTAGAATACTGTTCTCACCCGCTACCATTCGTTGACAATTAACAAACACCTCTCAAAACATTTTTACCTCTGTTTTTAAAAAAAAAGCTCTAGCACGTGTTAATCCCTGCTTCCCTCTGCGAAGGGCCAATCTTTTATTTTTATGTTGAGTCACCATCCTTTCTTTGAGCACTTCTTCGAGAGCATAGCTGTCGTTCTTAGTGTAATGTGCTTGTCCCAGAATACGATTAATTGAGGTATAACCATGATGCTTTTATCTTTGATATCTCTATATCTAGTCTTCACTTGAACTTCAGAGGTGCCTTGGCATTTATGTTTTGCTCCACAATTAAGGGCAAGCGAGATACCACTCTATCATGCTTTATTATGGTCATTACAATCTTGTTGATGTTTATAAATTTCATGTTATAAGCTCTTAGTTCGTTGATACTTTTCATTAGGAAACATGATTGCTAAGTTTTATTATCCATACATCATGCAATTGTTAAAGACCTGATCATAGCATTTACAATCAAAAATTATTTTGTTATCATTTACCTACTCGAGGACGAGCAGGAATTAAGCTTGGGGATGTTGATACGTCCAAAACGTATCTATAATTTTTGATTGTTTCATGCCATTTTTATGCTTTTAGCACTTGTTTTATATTAAGTTTATTATTTATTTGGACTAACCTACTAATAGTTGCAAAAGTGCACAATGTTCTTGTTTTACTCTTTGATGTGTAGAAATTATCAAGAATACAAGAGGAAACCTTGTTGGAGTCGAATTGGGACTTTCCTGAAATCTGTCTGAGAACTTTTTACGAAGATTGCCAGTTTGACCCTCGAAGATGACGTTATATGGAGACCTGGCTGTTACGAAAGTTGTCACAATTTTCCATACGAAGATTTTAAGCCCGAGATCAGCCCAATCGGAGTTCGGACGCGGCCTGTAGGCCCGTTTTGGTGGAACCCTAAAAGGGGGTGACGGAAATCCGAGAAGATATATAAAGGGAGGAAACCTAATTCGTGGAGGACTCCTCCACCCACGAATTTCAGCCACCAAAAGCCACGTTTTTGCCTCCCCCATGGATCCCATCTCCATGGGGGAGGGCTCCCAAGAAGCCATGAAGGAGGGAGGCTAAGGGGCGGCGCTCCCCAAGCTTGCCGGCGGCGGGGAAAGGAGTTCCCCGCACCGCCGGCGCCGCCGCCGCCCTGCGCCGCCGCGCTGCCCCTCTCCGCCGTCTTCACCACCATCTCCTCCTTGTATTCAGTGGTTCATCCTCCCACAAACCTCTGTACCGTCCTATGTAAACATGGTGTTTGATGCTATAATATTTATCCTATGATTTACATCATGTTTCCGTAGTTTATTTGTCTTTTGATTGCTTAATTGAATGCATGAGGTTCATTAGAGTTGTATGTCTATATGGTGCTGTCCTTTGGTGTCCATTATACTTGTGCGCGCATGGATCAAACACCCTAGGGTTGGTAGTATTTGTAACGAAGCGGGGGAAGTTCTGCCGGAGTGACAGAAACCTGAGAACGCGAACCGATTAGTTGCACGTATGGGAGTAAGAGGACCTTGAACTTAAGGCTATGGTTGGGGAAACCTTAATGCATTGTTAGTATTTGCGGATGCTTTCTAACAATCCAATCATATAGTACTTGTAATCCCAAGTAGTGGAGTGCATGTATATTTAGCCTCTCCCACATAGAAAACTGCATCGAAGACAATGAACCAAGTACCTTCACTAATTAATCTTGGACAAAGCCACCACAATTACCACCACTTTTCCACACTCATGGTACTGTTAGTATATGGTTACTTAGTGTATTTTATTGCTGCAGCACTAACATTTACTTTCTTGTATTTATTATCTTGCAAAACTACCTCTCATACCCGTATTGCTACCGTAGTTTTATTTTCTAGATAATGCAAACGTTTAGTGTGCGTAGAGTTGTATCAGTGGTTGATAGAACTTGAGAGAATACTTATCCTACCTTTAGCTCCTCGTTGGGTTCGACACTCTTACTTATCGAAAAGGCTACACGCGATCCCCTATACTTGTGGGTTATCACGGCCCATCTCAGCGGAGAAGCAGCGTGGCTTCCACGGAGCTCGGTGCTGATGAGGCACCGACGTTTACCTACCCCGCGGATTATATCACGGAGAAGACAAGTTGTGAGCTACATGTGGAAGTGAGGAACTTATCCCTGAAGGCGGCGGACGGCTATGCTTTAACTTGTGAATCTACAGCACTGTGGTCTGGCAATGAGATTTCAGATGGCTATGCTCATGTCGGCGTGGATCGAATTGAACCAGGATATGAATCACTGAAGCTTGACATCCCTGGAGCTAATGATGAGAGGACACTGGGAGACGTCGGGGGTGGTATCATTCTATGGCGCAAGAAATACATCGTGTTTCTAAGCTCGGTGCCAAGGCCACCATCGTCTCCTCCGAGTCGGCGTGGATCACCTCCAAGTCCACATGATGACGAGAGGGACGACCACCACAACACGAGTCCATCTTGATCTCCGCCGCCGCATCAGCCGACTCCGCCGCCGCATCAGCCGACTCCTGAGCCGACTCCGCCGCCTCCGCCCACTAAGGCTTAGGGCCTAAAAAGGAATCATGCCGTTTTGTCGATGGGTTTCCGACGCGGACCCCGACAGGAGACCCTCCCAAAAGTACCGAAGGTTCCTCCCCCGAGAGCATACGACAGGACTGTAGAGGAAAACGCCACGATCGTGGCGGCCGAAGTGAAAAAACAGCTTGCACCGAAAAAGCCCGAGTCAAAGCCAGTATATAAGGCAGAGGAAAAAAAGTGGGCTAAGAACTTTCTTGAGCATCCATCGCAAATTGAGATAAATAGGCTAGATGACTATTTACGCTACATGAGGAGAGGTAGATCCCACACGACGACAAGTACTAGTTCCAGCGGGAAAAGAGACGTTGCCTAGCTCGGAGAGCAGGAAAAACAGTCGATCTCCCCGCTCAAGGTACCCACTGGTCAGGGCTCCGCGGCGAACATTGATTTATCCTACGCGGCGCAATTTGCTGCAGAAGCTGGTATTACACTTTCTCAACTGCAAAGCGAAGATATCCCCACTAATTTGGATGTAGTGTGGAAATGGGAACACGGGAATCCTCTGCTGCCACCTGAACAGATCGAGCTTCTACCAACACGAATGCGAAAGCTGCATGACTGGTACTTGGAAGCCACAAAGGATCCAGAGCTCGAAGTTCTCCCTATGAAAGTTACAGAAGAACATTACATAGGTCAAGACCAGGTGCAATTTTTTTTGAAGAACTCTATATGTTATACAAGCTTGATGCCCTCGACTTGAGTCTCGTCAGTACCTATTGTCTGTAAGTGATTCAATTCATTTATTTTTAAAGTAAAGTCTTTAGCTCAGCTCGGTCATTGCCTGTAGTAATTATGCTCACTACGCTATTATGCAGAATGAAGAGTGATGAATGTGACACAAAACAAATCTTTGACATTGGGTTCATTGACCCAGTACAAGTTAATGAAAGATTGCTACAGCAATACCCCAAGGAAACGGAGGCCAACTTGGTAAGGTTCATACAGAGGCAACATTACAAAAAGAAGATATTGTTTCCTTACCACTCCGAGTAATAGTGTTACTGTCTTGTACACATTAATTTTTGCTCACTCGATGTTAAGTGTAACTGATGAGTTACTGACGTATATAAACGTGCGCAACTTCCATTACATTCTGTTATTCATTGAAGTTGACGCTGGAACAGTTGAAATCTACGACTCAAAGAAGTATCCCGAAGAGAAGTCCCAAGGATTAAAGATGTGCTCCAAAGGTAATTTCAATCATTATCGCACTATATCGGTCTCTTTTGTTCATTTCCTGAGATATCAAGTAACTAATAACTCATTTATTCATTTTTTTTTGCCGGGCAGGGTTTGGAAAGTTTTCAAAAAGAGAACAACTGGTGTATTTACAGAGGAACTTACTTTTCATCATGATGAGGTAAGGAGTACGAGCTAGCTAGGTTCGCGCATCTCTTTAATTCTAATTTCAATACCATTATACCATGCTTGATTATTATTTGATTGAATTCTATTCTCATAAAGACCTGCGATACGCAGCCACCGGGGACCAATTTGTGTGGATGCTTCGTTTGCGAGTGGATTCGACAGGAGGTCAGCGAGCGGAACCGAGCGATATCTGCAGAAGTACGTGAACAAATATATTCATAATTCTATTTTATTACCATCAATTGTGTTGAGTGTCATTCATAATTTTTGTTATGATGATTGATATTCATATTGATCTCCTTCTTTTATAGTTGTGGGCTCACCGGAGGAACATGCAACTAAAGGAGCGCTTTCAAGCAATTCAAGAGGAAATTGCGGGATTTTTGCTGGACCATGTCATAAATCCAAAGGGAAAATACAATGGCACGTACTACTTACATTGAGTCCCGGTTATGATCTCCATGTAATCGAATAGACGGGCTCTAGTCTCGATGTTATGAGATCTCCATGTAATTGAATAGACGGGCTCTAGTCTCGGTTGTGATCTCCATGTAATAAAGTATAATTTTATTAGATATTTATTTATTTTATGAACATTTTAATAGGCTATATGTATTTTTCTGATTTTTAATTAATTAACCATATATTTTGCAAGATTGATCATAGTTTTAAATATACAATAAGGCGGGAATACAAAAAATCCAGAGGCTGCCACGTGTGGTGCTCTTTTGTCCCGGGTCGTATTACGAACCGGGATAAAAGGTCCTCGACCACGCGCGCAGGCAGCGGCCACGTGTGTAGCCTTTTGTTCCGGTTCGTAACTGACCCAGGACTAGAGGGGGGGGCTCTAGTCCCGATTTGGGGGTCCCGGGTGGTAAGCCGGTATTAGAGGGCCTTACCACCCGGTACTAGAGCCCTTGTTTCTTCCAGTGTTCCTAGCCCACTGTGAAGATCATTAACAGAGAACCCCATTCGGATCACCGTCTTTTGATCCTTGACACCAGCTGTACGCCGGTGCCAACTGCCAGCTTTGATCATGCCTTTCGGTTTGAGGTGGCATGGCCCCCGGAGGTAGCTGCGCACATATTCTGCATGATGGATGATGCCTGCATGGAATGATGTTTCTAACGAGTCGGGTTGAACGGCTGACAAAATTAAGATTTTTTTTTGATAAAAGGGTTCCCCCTGGTTTCATTGAAACCAGCATAATTCACAGAGTTTTACAACCCCAGGCTATAGAAATACCCTAAAATTGTGTGTCTATTACGGTGATCCTCATGGGGTATATATAGGAGTACATGACTTGATGGCCAAGATGTCTAATGACTTGGGATACAAGAAGATCCTAGTCTATCTATCAAATACGTATTCTAACATTCCTCCTCAGTCGTCCTAACATTCCTCCTCAGTCGTAGCGGGAGTGAAGCGAACGATTGCGACTGGATTTAAAGTATTGCGTTTCCGTCGTCTTCTCCTCTCCGCCATCATCAACTGCGTCTCTGATGGTCTCTCCTCTCTTCCCTCCCGCAGTCACAACGGGAGTGGCGTGGACGCAAGTGACGACGCGGACGGTGTTGACTGGAGTTGTTGCCGATGTGTTGCTGTAGATGTTGCCCTTGATGTCGATGTCGAGGTAGCCGGTAGTGATGTAGCCGTGGTCGATGTTGTTGTAGTCGTGGTTGTTGTAGCCGATAGTGCCAGAGGCGCAAATAAAATTGCGCGATTTTGATCGTAGTGTCTTAGATTTTGTACGGCGGCAGCAGGAATCTTGGTCATAGTGCGGCGGCGGCAGAGATCTGCGGCGGCGGCGGGTTTTTCTATGCGGCGGCGGCAGTGATCTGCGGCGGCGGCAGGTTTTTGGGTCATTGGACGGCGGCGGCAGGGATCTGCGCCGGCGGCGGGTTTTTGTGTCATTATGCGGCGGCGGCAGGGATCTGCGGCGGTGGCGGGTTTTTGGGTCATTGGGCGGCGGCGGCAGGATCTGCGGCGGCGGCGGGTAGGTTTTTGAGCGGCGACGGCATAATACCACATGGATGTAGACCTTGGCGATGATTGTGTTGGTGATGTTGAACTCGACGAAGATTCTTGTAGTCATATAGCTCGACGGAGATGTCGCAGGTCGGCTCGATGTAGACGGCGGCGCGATGGCCGCTCCATGTGACTCCAGCAGATTTGATTGTGTAGTCGTAGCAGGTTGATGCCGTGTTATCCTAATGCAACCTGCATGCATGTACGTACAATGTCCATATCTTTGATCAGATCACAGCGATGCTGCATGCCAGGCCTCGGTGACTCATGCTCGTGGCCGCGCCTCTGACGCGTGCACTGCTGCCTGCTGCGGTGGCTCTGAAGACGTGTGCACTGCTCCCGTCCAACGTCCGCGAGGGGACGCGGTGTGTCTGACGCGCGAGCGTGGTCGCGTCCAGATCCATCTTCTCGGCAACGTGTTCGCCGCCGGGATGCTTATCGTAGAGGATTCCTGCTTGATTTCACCGAACGAGGATCGTGCTATATAGGGCTTTATTTGTGGCTAATTGAATCTGAAGAAAACGAGATTTCAAAAATTTGGATCTAAAATCTAATCTAAGAACCGATCCGATCTTTTGATCGAAACCGGGTGCCGCGCCCCCGAGGAGAGGAGATTGATCTCCCTGGGGGCGGCGCGCTATGCGGAAGTGGTGGGAAACCCTATGATCGGCGTCGTCAGACTAACCGCTCGGATACCATATAGAAATTATAGAACACTAAAATTGTGTGTCTATTACGGTGATCCTCGTGGGTATATATAGGAGTACATGACTTGATGGCCAAGATGCCTAATGACTTGCAATACAAGAAGATCTTAATCTATCTATCAAATACGTATCCTACCACAGGCAACACCAGGTCAGTGAAGCAGGAAAAGTAACAACAAGCAAAACGACTTCTCAGACTACACCCTACAGCTAAGTTGCCATCCAGGACCACCAACTCCGATAGAACAATACAACCCAGCTACAGCCAAACAAAGGAGCGACTACTCAGCACCAGAGAACTCCAAGATCAACAATCCACAGGTCTCCGCTTGTTTGGCATCAAAGGCTGCACGTTCATTGATACGTCTCAAACGTATCTATAATTTTTGATGGTTCATGCTTGTTTTATATCAATGTCACATGTTTTATATACACTTTATATCATATTATGACATTTATTGGACTAACCTATTAACAAGATGCCACAGTGCCAGTTTCTGTTTATTATGTCTGTGCACTGCAGAAAAGGTCCAAAAATGAAAGTGCTCAGAAAAATCCGAAAAAATTACAGAAATTCTATTTCGCCAGAAGACTCCGGGAGCCAGAAGGACAAGTCTGGGGGAGGCCCACAACCTCCACGCCAGGCCTCCGCGCGGCCTGGAGGGGGGTGGCGCCGAGGGGTGGCGTGGCCACCTCGTGCACCGCCTCGCGACGCCCTTTGGACTATATATTGCCTCCGCGGTGAAAACACTAAAAGAATCGATGATTTCTCCAGAAAGGTTCCGTCGCTCCGCCGCCACCAAAAACCAAGTTTCGGGGGTCAGAAGTTCCTGTTCCGGCACCCTGCCGGGACGGGGATTGACCCCCGGAGCCTTCTCCATCGACGCCACCGCCTCCATCATGCTCCATGAGTAATTCCCCCATGGACTACGGGTTCTAGCTGTAGCTAGTTGGTACTCTCTCCCATGTACTTCAATAGAATGATCTCATGCGCTGCCTTACATGATTGAGATCCATATGATGTAATCGGTGTTGTGTTTGTTGGGATCCGATGAATTGTTACATTATGATCAGTCTATCTATTAAAGTTTGTGAAGTTATTGTTGCTGCAATCTTATTGTGTTTAATGCTTGTCACTAGTGCACGAGTGGCATGATCTTAGATTTAAGCTCTACAATTATTGCTTAGATTGTATCTACAAGTTGTTTGCACATGTCTCTGCCCGGAACTCGAGTCCCCAGAGTGACAGCAACTGGGATAACTGGAGGGGATGGTTTAGATATGAGGATCACATGTTTTCACTAAGTGCTAATGCTTTGCTCCGATACTCTATTAAAAGGAGTACCTTAATTACCAGTAGTTTCCCTTGAGGCCCGCTGCAAACGGGCAGGTTGGACAAAAGATGTTATGCAAGTTTCTCATTGCAAGCACGTATAACTATATATGGAAAACATGCCTACATGATTAATAGACTGGATGTTCTGTCTTAATGCTATTTCAATTCTATCAATTGCCCAACTGTAATTTGTTAATCCAACACTTGTTATAGGAGAGTTACCTCTAGTGTAGATAGCTGGGAACCCCGGTCCATTTGCCATCATCATTGCTTTCCGGTCCATATACACGCCATCAAAGTAGTACCAACTATTTTCTGGTGCCATTGCCTCTGTGTTACTGATACTATTGCTCTCATATTACTGCTGCTTTCACATCACGTTTGTTACTAGTGTTTTTCTACGTGCAGCTGAATTGACAACTCCGCTGTTAAGACTTATAAGTATTCTTTGTCTCCACTTGTGTCGAATCAATTAATTTGGGTTTTACTTCCCTCGAAGACTGTTGCGATCCCCTATACTTGTGGGTCATCAAGACTATTTTCTGGCGCCGTTGCCGGGGACTACAAATCTTCATCATCAAATACTCTCCCGTCAAGACGCTAACGAAAATAGCATCAACTATTTTCTGGCGCCGTTGCCGGGGAGCATAGCTCTACTCATAAGTTCACCTGGGGAGTACACTCTACTTGTCTCTCTGTTTTTATTTTATTTTGTTTTGTCTAGTTTACTTTTGTCTAGTTTTATTGTGCTTAGTTTATTTCTGTTTAGTTGTGTTTTTCTTAGTTTACTTTTGTTTAGTTTACTTTTGTTTAGTTTATATTTGTTTAGTTTTGTTTTTTCTTATATACCCGAAAATTCATTAAAATTTAAAAACTGAAAAATCTAAAAAAAAACTGTTGCTATGGAAGAACATGCTAGAACCTCTATGTTTATGAAAGCTAAAGAATTATATATAAAGTATAGGAAATCAAGAGAGGGTAAAATCATAAGAGGCATGTTAAAAAAGTTAAATCAAATTGCTGAAATTTTGCATGAAAGGCATGATATAAATTGTAGCTCTGAACAGGAAACTAAACATCTTAAATTTCAATGTGGCTTTAGTAAAGAAGTTTTAATTATGAACTATCATTGGAATAACTATATTCATCTTGGATTTGAAGAAGTAGAACAATTTGTTTTACTTATGGGAGCTTCTGAAATAGATTCATTCATGGCTAAAAATTATGAAACTTGTGTTGCTTGTAATAAACTTAAAGAAACAGTCTCTTTTATCCTTGATTATTGCCAAGAAAATTTCAGCAATAATTGTTATATCATTGATTATAAAGACAGAGTCATTCATGCACAAGAATGTACTCACAATTTGCAGGAACCTGTGGAAGAAGAAATTGCTGAAGCTGAAAGCTCATTAGATGAAAAAGAGGAGGAGAGTGATGAACAAAAGGAGGAAGAATGGATTAGCTACCCATGCCTACCTTCTAATGAGAGTAACTATTTATCTCTTACACTATTTGATTGTCCTCCATGCTTACCAAAGAAGGATGAATGTTATGTTCCTGTGGATTCTCTTGAAGTATTCCCTATGAGTAGCACTTGTGAGAATAATTATGCTACTGTTATCTATGATAATCCATGCTATTTTGATAAATCTTATGATAATTCTTTATTTGTGCCTGATATCAAAATGCATGGTACTAAAGAGTTTTGCTTAGAAAATGTTTATGATAAAGCTCTAGATGATGGTCCTATGTTACTTGATAATATTAATTGTTCTACTAATGAAAATGGGATTGGAGAGGTCTTGACTTTATCTAGATGGAGTCCCATACCTCTTGAGAATGATCAATCATCTTGTTATAAAATTGTTAAAAGTGGGTTTGAAAGTTTTAATCCCACTATTTTTGAGCTTGATAAAAATTATGTGTTTGTAGATCATGAAAAGCATGCTTTATGTGATAGTTATATTGTTGAGTTTGTTCATGATGCTACTGAAAATTATTATGAGAGAGGAAAATGTGGTTGTAGAAATTTTCATGGTACTAAAACACCTCTCTATATGTTGAAAGTTGTGAAGTTACTCTTGTTTTATCTTCCTATGCTTGTCACTTTGTTCTTTATGAATTTATTTGTGTACAAGATCCCTATGCATAGGAAGTGAGTTAGACTTAAATGTGTTTCGAATTTGCTTCTTGATGGTCCTTTTGCTTCATTTTCTATTTTCATGTGAGCATCATTAAAATCTTCTAGCCTAGCTAAAAGGCATTAAAGAAAGCGCTTTAGGGAGGCAACCCTTTATCTTTTATTTTCAGTTTTGTCAAGGTTTTGTTTACTTCTGTAGCAATCCCTTTGTATCTTTATTTTATCGCATTTTGTGCCAAGAAGAGTCTCTAATGATAAGATGATGCTAGATTTGGATTTCTGCGCAGGAACATATTTCTTCTGTTCACCGTTTCATTCTTATAAAATCCCCAGAAAATCAAAAACATCTGCAATTTTTTGATCCTCAGATATGTACGCATCTTTCATTAGTTTCGAGTTTTCTGATTTGAGCAACGGAAGTGCCTCGAAAAAATTCATCTTTACTGGCTGTTCTGTTTTGACAAATTATGTCTCTGTTTTTTGCATTGTCTCTTGTGGGCTTTAAGCAAGGCTCTCTAACATGGAGGGCTGCAGCTAATGTTTTATTGAGTTCTTGCAATGTGTCACTACAGAACCAAAGTGGATTAAATTTTTTGAGTACTAACCCCTCTAATGAAGTTTATGAGAAGTTTGGTGTGGCGGAAGTTTTCAAGGGCCAAGAGGGAAGAGTGATATAATAGGATAAAGAAGAGTGAAGAGCTTAAGCTTGGGGAGGCTCCCATGGATCTCCCCAGCATATTTCAAGAAGACTCAAGTGTCTAAGCTTGGGGATGCCCAAGGCATCCCCTTCTTCATCGACAAAATTATCAGGTCATCTCTAGTGAAACTATATTTTAATTCTTTCACATCATATGTGCTGTTCTTGGAGCGTCTGTGTGCTTTTATTTTCAGTATGTTATTTTTATTTTCTGATCATATCAATGTCGAATCCTAGCTATCTTGTTTGGGAGAGAGACACGCTCCGCTTTTTCTTGGAATACTCTTGTTCTTCACTTATATCTGTTGAGTATTCAGTTTTCGCACTGTTTATCTTCTAGCTCTTGGTTTTCATGTATCTCTTGTTCAGAGCTATTAGTTCTTTTGTAGAAAGTACTCTCTTGCTTAACTTATATTTGTTTGGAGAGTTGCTTGGTTGATGTGTTGGTTCAGAAAATGTTGCGTGTGATAGTGGTATAATGAAAAACTTGCATAATCTTGTAGATCATTGAACTTTGATAACTTGATTCTTTGCAAACGTTTTGAGGTATTAAGTAATAGATGGTAAAGCTTGCTGGTTAATTAAGTTAAAATCATTAGTGGATTGTTGTCTTTAAGCTTGTACCGTATACAAACTCTACTAAAATTGTTGATGTAGTTGAACTTGATAGCTTTCATTGTCTAAAGGTAATTCGTAATAACTGAGTTGTGCTGAAAGTCGAGGGATCTAGCGGGGTACTTGTGCAGCCGTGAACGGCCCTTCTTGGAGTAAATTTTAACCATGCTCTTAATGTTGAACCTGCTAGTTGTTTGCAATAAGCTTGTGAGTTCTTTTTGACTAATGTTAAGCTACGGTTTTTGGCACTTCTAGCCTCTTCGGTGCTGTGCATTGCCTTCTGCTCACATTGAGAGTTGTGCATACTTCGCCAGTACATCCAAACCCGTGGGAGGACTTTCTCTTGTTCTCCTACACATAAACCGATACATCTTCCTCAAAACAGCCCCATACCTACCTACCACAGCATTTCATAGCTGTTCCGAGATATATTGCCATGCAACTTCCATTTTACATTACATGACTTGTTGTCATTTATCATTTATATATTGCTTTGTATGATTCTATACAGCTGATGTGTGGTTTACCCATGTTACGCTAGATCATTGCACATCCTGCTACACTGGCAGAGGCATACAGTTTTATACATCATGTTTTGTTCATTATGAGTTATTTGTACCAAAAAGTGTCTTGTCATATTAGAATGTTGCCCCTAAAAGTGAAAAGAGCCATGGAGGCCATCGAAAAGTGAAACAGAAAAAGAAAAAAAATAGAAAAAAAGAAAAAAAAAAGGGACAACATTACTATCCTTTATCCACACTTGTGCTCATGTTTCAGCACCTGCAGTATTCATAGTCATAATTTGTGCTCATGTTTAGCACCTATACTCCATGTGAGAGAGTTTTCATGTTTTACTAGTATAACTATGTGGGGAATTTTCATTATAGAACTTGGGTTGTATATTCCAATGATGAGCTTCCTCAAAAGTGCTCTAGGTCTTCATGAGCAACCGAGTTGGATGCACCCCCACTAGTTCCGTTGGAGAGCTTTCATACACATATAGCTCTATGTGCATCCGTTGCATGGCAATCACTACTCCTTACATAGCTTCGATTATAAGACTTCCTCTTGTCTAATGATCACTTATAGATTTGTGAGACTTTCTTCCATTGGTCTTCCAAACCCCCATTAACGTTCTCTTTGCCATAACATCCTGGTGCCAATACTAAATGCTTACGCTCACCGGTTGAGTAGGCTTCGAAATAGTTGATTCATGACGTTCATGTTTAGTTTTACTTGACTGGATCCGTACTCTATGTTGTGAAAATTTACTTGATGCTTGGAATTGAAGGATAGAACTCCTACACTGGATACTTAAAACATCTATAATGAACCTTGTACGGTTTCATGTCTTTAAAGCAATCATTCATGAAAACTTTTAGCTTGTTTAACTATCTTGCTTTATTATCTCTTATTTAATATCAATTATAGACATTTGCTTTGAATGATTTGATCTCAGCTCACTTGCCATTACATCACTATTAGATGAAGATTATGTTGGTAGCATGTCACTTCAAAATTATTATTGTTTTATCGTTTACCTACTCGAGGACGAGTAGGAACTAAGCTTGGGATGCTTGATATGTCTCAAACGTATCTATAATTTTTGATGTTTCATGCTTGTTTTATATCAATGTCACATGTTTTATATACACTTTATATCATATTATGACATTTATTGGACTAACCTATTAACAAGATGCCACAGTGCCATTTCTGTTTATTATGTCTGTGCACTGCAGAAAAGGTCCAAAAATGAAAGTGCTTAGAAAAATCCGAAAAAATGACAGAAATTCTATTTCGCCAGAAGACTCCGGGAGCCAGAAGGACAAGTCTGGGGGAGGCCCACAGCCTCCACGCCAGGCCTCCGCGCGGCCTGGAGGGGGTGGCGCCGAGGGGTGGCGTGGCCACCTCGTGCACCGCCTCGCGACGCCCTTTGGACTATATATTGACTCCGCGGTGAAAACCCTAAAAGAATCGACGATTTCTCCAGAAAGGTTCCGTAGCTCCGCCGCCACCAAAAACCAAGTTTCGGGGGTCAGAAGCACTAGTAGAAAAAAGGCTACTAGTGGCGCACCAAAATAGACTATCAGTGGCGCACCGTGGAGCACCACTAAACCCGCGCCACTGGTAACCAACTTATCAGTGGCGCATAAGACAGTGCGCCCCTGGTATAATTTGCATTTTTTTAAAAAATGCACCGTATTTTGTATTTGCATAGGTATGTTGTACATGTATACAGTACACATGCAGTAAACAATTTTTGAATAACACAAGTCCACAGTATTACCAAAAGATAAATCAACAGAATCAGCCATATCTAGCAGTGATTTAGAACCAAGGATAGCAAAGGAGTTACCTTTAAAGATAGCAGGAACCTCAAGATTCCTCCTCCTTTGGTATTCCTCAGCCTTATGCAGGAAATTAACATCACTATTAATCCTAGCACTCCTCCTTGAGACCACTGTAGGCCCCCATTTGCTTTTCTTCACTGGAGGAGCAAGTAGATTCACAGACCCAGAAGCCTCATCAAGGAAGTGAAGCAAGGTTTTCTTAACACTCTTCAACTGATCACAGATATCCTGGTCCAAGCACACCATCTGATTATCATCACCCACCTCCTCTTGTTTCTCATCAGTCGCCTCTTGATACTCATCTAGGAGTTGAGAGTAGTTTTCCAAATTAACTGACCTTTCACCCAGTTGGGACAAAGCAAAACTGTCCAGTTCATCCACATCAATGTGAATGAGAGCCTCCCAGTCCCACACACCATCATCCAGTCTGTCATACTCCATGCATGCATGAAGAGACTTAGCAGGACTAGCAACAGTGCTACCAGAAGCAATTGGTAAACCATTCCAACTTTTGCAGGAAGTTAAACTCCCCCCAGCCATAGATGAGAATCTAGCAGTACCCACATTACCACCCGAATCTGCTGGAGAGGGAGCACATGTGTAGTGGATGTACCCCCATTGTTAACATAAGTATCCATCTGCATTTGGGCTGATCATTCACACCAGTACTACTACTCACACCAGGAGCAGGACCATTACCATCAGACTGAGTCAAGGGGAGCGGCTCAACTTTCAAGAACAACATGTACAACTGTTGGTTCAACACCACCACTCTCTGAGGAGGAATCTTGGAACGATCTTTGCAAGCAATGAGCAACTTCACCTCTACATAAAAGCTCTTGAAGAACACTGACCAATCAACATCCATAAGAACCCCAAACAAAGATGCAAGTTCCTCGTTTTCCAGGCACACCACTTTGGAGGAATGCCTTGCACAGTAACCCAAGTATCATGCAGAGATCCATATGGCTGAACATCACCATCCCAAGCAGTGATCTTAACAATAACTCCTTCCTTTTCCAGATAAAAAGCAGGAAATTCACTCAACTCTTTAATATCCTTCCAAGGAGGAAATCTCACTAGGAAGGAACCAGGCTCCAAATCTCGAATCTGCCAGGGCCACTTCCTCGTTTTGCAAAAAATTGCAGACAAGTTCTTCTCGAGCTCAGCAAGACTGATGGAACATTTCTTCACAGCAACCACACCACAATTACTAAAATCGAACCACTTAGGTTCTTCTTCACTGGGCACATTCAAATGATAAAAGCCTAAACCTACGGTAGCACTACCAAAGTAAGCTGCAGTTGGATGAGTTTTGACCCACTCAGGACATGCATGTACAGGATGTCCCGACAAATGACACACAAAGCAAAGCTTCGCCTTGATACAATTGCCCACAAAATGCCCTGGATTTCCACAGTTGAAGCAAATCATCTTGTGATACCTTGGATCAAGTTCTTGCTCTGGAGTCAGTTGAAAGTGCATGAGCCCTCATGTATGGTTTTGGTAATTAATGACAATCTCTATGGACTAATGGTTGCATTGAGCTATCCTTGTAGGGCTTGTCCATTGGCAATGCTTGAACACCATGTGTTGGTGTCAAGTTTGAAAGAAGAAGATAAAGTGATGACCAAAACAATATCCAAGTCATCATATATTTAAGAGAAGAATTTGAAGTGCAAGTTCAAGAGAAGCATCTCGAAGAAATCCTATGCTTGAAGCTTGTCACCCATTTGGAGATATTGGTCAAGTGAAGATGTGCCTTATAGAGGCTCTCCCATATTGGTGTATGGGGGAGCGATATGTGAGTCTTCACCAAGCAAAGCGCAATCAAGAAAGGTGGTCCACTTGAAGAGATAAAGATCATCATCATCTAGCTCAAGTGGAATGTGCAAGGCAAAGGTATGATCTTGATAGGGTTTCTATTTTACCGGTCTCATGATGTTACTGGGAGACCGGATTATAGGATAGACGGTGTACTATCAAGAGGGGCTCTCAAGTGAGTATCTTGATCGCATCTTTGTGGAGAGCTTAAACCTTTGCATATTTGGCATATCATCTTTCTTGGTTCTTATTTGGCTTTTATCCATGTGAAAATTTAGAGCTTGTGTTCATCTCCATACCAAGCTCTAATTCATCAAAAACGGATTTCATTTGAATATCTTGTGGTGTTTTTGATGTTGGAGGTTTTACCAGTTCGTCTCTTGTAGAGAGGTCAAACTCTCCTCTTATGGTCTCCTCCTCACTACATGGACTATGATGTTTCTGTGCATGATCTTGTGAAGCTCTTCATTGCGATTCCGACAAACCCAAGATCATCGAAATTGGAGTCCGGATGGAAAACTTGTTGTCTTTTCGTGTTGAAAATAGTATCGGTTTATCCTTGAGGAAAGTTCCACACCTTCCCATGTGTGTCAACTTAACTCTATTTATGGTTCTTAATATTTCCAACAAAATTGGTTTCACCTGATTTGGAGTTCGAACGAGAAAGTTATTGCATTTCAGGTTTTGCAGTTTTGCTGCTGTTTTGCCTAGGCCGGAGTCTCTAGCCTCGGGGGTGCTCAGGGGCCGGAGTCTCGGCCCATCAGGCTTTGGAGCGAAGGGCTCCACTCGACGGCACTCTCTGCCTTGAGGCCGGAGTGGGTCCGGAGTGACCTCGGAGTCTCCGGTTGGGGCCGGAGTCTCCACCCCCTCGGGGTCCGGAGTCTCCGCCCAGGCCGGAGTCTCCGGCCCTCCTGGATCGGAGTCTCCGGTGTAAGTTTCCTGCAACGGCTCTTTTTCTGGGGACCTATAAAAAGGCCCCCCTTCTTCCCTAAAGTGTAAGCTCTTCCAAGCACGAATTTTCCCCCTCTCTCACCTCCATTGTTGACCTTGAAAAGCTTGCCTCTCTCTCAATTCCTCCCATGATTCTTGCATATCTTTGAGGGATTTGAGAGAGGAGATCTAGATCTATATTTCCACCAATCCATCTCTCCTCTAAGTGAGGGGAACCTATTCGATCTAGATCTTGGAGTTCTTGTGTGGTTCTCTTCTTTGTTCTTCCTCTCTTCTCCCCCCACAAGAATTAGTTGCTTTTGGTGGGATTTCAGAGTGAAGGACTTGAGCACTTCTTGTGTTCTTGCCATTGCTTTTGTGCATCGGTTTGTGCTCTCCATGAAGATTCGTGGAAGTGAAAGTTCGTGAGCTTGTTACTGTTGCGTCTTTGGACCCTAGACGCCTTTTGTGGCGGTTGACGCCTTGTGTGGCGGTTGAGGCCTTTTGTGGCCACTTGGGAGCTCCCAATCCTTTTGTGGGTTGTGCCTCAAGATTGTTGTACGGGACTCGATTTCTGCCCAAAAGGGAAATCAATAGTGGAAGGTGAACCGAGCTTTTGGGCAAGGTTAATCGGAGAATAGGGTGAGGCCATTTGTGGCGTCTTGAGTTTGAAACTCACACATCTCCAACGAGACGTACTCCCCTAAATAGGAGGAACTCCGGAATACATCGTTGTCTCCGCGTGCCTCGGTTATTTCTTTATCTGAGCTCTTTACTTATGCACTTTACATTGTGATAGCCTTCGTGCTTGAAGTTTTACATCTTGCTATCACCTTGTTGCTTGTCTTGCTTAGCATAAGTTTTTGGTGCACATAGGTGAGCCTATTATATTTAGGTTGTTGGCTTGTTAATTTAAACACCAAGTTTTACTTCGCAATTATCAAGCCTAAACCGGAAAAGTTTTTAACTCGCCTATTCACCCCCCCCCCCCCCCCTCTAGGCGACATCCTTGTCCTTTCATCAGTGCCGAGGTAGAGGTGTCATCAACATTAGCAGATGAGGACCCGACACCAGAGGACGCCAGGGGTTGAGGGACCTGAATTACCAACGACTGAGTTGGCGGTTGATACCCCAGATTCGCATGATGGTTGATCTGAGACTGCATCTGCGAGGTGAACTGGGGATGCAACTGCACATGATACTGAAAATTATGCGGCCCAAAATTCTGATACCCAAATTGCGGCTGCAGATTCTGATTCTGCACATGCTAAGAGTTGTTGTACCTGGGCAGATTCCGCTGCTGAGGACACTGTTGCCTGGGCTGAACCGGGCGAAGTTGAGGCACCGCTGCAGCTGGCGCCGCGCCCTCAGGTTGGGCAGGTGTAGAAGCAGGCGGAGGAGCAACAGGACCGCCGACCGGCAGCCCATTCTGGCCCTTTCCCCGCCCCTGAGGTTGCGCCGCACCACCCGCCATGGAGCTCTTGATCACTTCAGCGTAGCTAGGTCAGAATCGAGGAAGACGCCGCAACTCTCAGCGGGAGGCGCCGCGGACGATGATGGACTAGAGCAGAGCGCGTAGCAGGGAAGCAATCCGCTAGGGTTAGGGATTCCACCGCAGCCCCCTTCCGAATCCAACCGAGGATGTTGTTCCCGGCACGTGTCGGAGCCGGCCACGAGGGAGAAGACGAAATTGCCCATAGCTGCTCATAGAATTCCTCCACCGACTCCTCCTCGACCTCACCAGCTTCGCGACACTGCGAAGCGGGTCCAACTGAGCTCTGACTGCCAGCGGGTCCCGAATTTGAACCCCGAACCTCGCCGCCATTACGCAAAGCAAGGAACATCACCGAATCCCCCAGCCATGGCGGAACAAGCGAGGATGACTCCCTCGGCCCCAAACATCCCGAGGCCGATCTCCTCCGATCCTCCACCAGCACGGGAGCCCTGTGAGGTGGATATGAAAAAGCAAGCCTCCGGACCACCTGGGATGGGGAATCTCCGCCCACAGAAGCCATCGACGCACACGACCGCGGGGAATTTCCATCGCGATCTCTCCCTGACGCCACATCACTCTGAGGGTCGATGATCAGATTCGCGATCCCCTCTAGATTGGATTCTAGCCTTGAAACATGCGAGAGGGGAGCGAACAGATCACCACCGGCAGGAGAGGGAAGGACGGGGCGGGGAGGAAACGGTGGCGATGGTGGAGGCGGCGGCAGCGCCGGGAGCGAGAGTGGAGACGCGAGAGCGAGGGTCGACATTTTTCAACCGCCCCTTGGGTGATCCTTTGCAATCCAACGTGAAGTTGTTTTGTGATTTAATCTAGAACGTTTGACGATCAGTAAGACATCTACCGGAAACAACGTGCTCATGTTATTTTTTGAAACATGGAGCCCGGAACAATCGTATTTTCCATAGCTACTGCTGAGAGTGAAAGTAAATGAACACATCACAAAACTAAATACTTGCGGTTAAGCAAATGGCTTCACAAATTATTAAATGAGGAGGGGGTTTGGCAAGAACTACTCTCCAATAAATACCTATGTGGTAAGACTCTAGCTCAAGTAACCCCTAAAGCATCCGATTCTCCTTTTTGGAGGGGACTACTTGCGGTTAAGCAAGATTTCTTTTCTCATGGCTCGTTCATTATTGGTAATGGCCAAGGAACTCGCTTTTGGGAAGACTCATAGCTGGGAGATAGTCCATTGTCGGAACAATTTCCAAGCCCTGTTTAATATTACTCGCAACAAGAATGCTCTTGTGGCTGATGTCTTGTCTAATGCCCCGCCAATTAAATTGGAATTTAGACGGGCTTTAATTGGTCCAAAATGGATGGCTTGGCTAGAATTAGTACAAAAATTGATGATGGTCTCTTTGACAACGGAGGATGATAAGTTTAGGTGGAAGCTGACTTCTAATGGGATTTTTCCGGTTAAATCTATGTATACTGAATACATGAATGGTCATACACCATTTCTCCGAAAGTATCTTTGGAAATTGAAAGTACCTTTAAAAACTAAAATATTTATGTGGTTCGTTAGTAGGAAAGTGATTCTTACTAAGGACAATCTAATCAAGAGAAATTGGATTGGATGTAAGAAATGTGTCTTTTGTCACGAGGATGAAACGATAGAACATCTGTTTTTAACATGTAATTTTGAAAGAAAAAAAATATGGAGACTGCTCCATTTCACTTATAATATTCCACCTCCAACAAGTCTAACTAACATGTTTGGTTCTCGGCTTGTAGGATTAGATAAGAAAACTAAAAGCCGTCTAAGCATTGGTGTTTGTGCTTTTTTTTGGGCTATTTGGAACTGTCGAAACGATGTGGTTTTTAACAAGGTAAAAAATGTGCACTTTTTACAGGTTGTCAATAGGGCTACTTATTGGATCACTATGTGGTCCTTCCTCTTGCCGCTGGACCAGCGTTCTTTGATGGAGGCTGGCTGTACTCGCCTTATGGCTGTGGTGCGAGCTATACTCTGCCGCGATGGGTGGCCACATGACCGAAGAATCTGCGCTCCTTAGTTCTTTGGTTTTTTGGTTTTTATCTATATCAGTGGCTGGCTTGTAGTCACTTTGGATGTTTACTTCGTTTTTGTAATACTCTTAAGACTCGTTAAACTTTGCAATAAAAGGCCATGTGAATCACTCTGATGTAGAGGCTGGGGCGTTGCCTCCTTTTCTAAAAAAAAAACATCACAAAACTAAAATAAGAGGACGCTGAAATCATATTTCTCCAAAAGGTGACTTATAAGTTACCATTCAAACTCCTCTCTTAAGTCTTAATTAGTATAATTAGGCAAATCGTTTGCCTCCGTTTCAAAAAGTTACCATTCAAAATTGTGTCTGCATATTAACCAAAAGTAGGGTTGTGTCGGATGCTTTCTTACAGAAGAAACGTACGGTCAGCTGTTGTCGTGCTTGGGTTTACACAAGCCAGTCGCGCACGGCGAGTGCTTGACCAAGGAACTTACCAGCTAAAGCTTTTCCTTACCCCTACCGGCATAGTTGGGGTTATGCAGTGGGATTTCGGAATCCAGCCAATAGTTAGTTAGGCATCTATTTTTCGTTGGTATATGCAATATATATCCTACTAGTAACACCACATGTTGTCATCTCAATTTTCAGGTGGCACGTGACTTCCTTTGATGAGTTGCATCATTATCTCACCCACCACTTTCGATTCCCGATTATATATCTTGAAAATACCTTTCTCATTTCATCGACCTGTCTCCGCCGCTACCAAAAATGTCTAGCTAGGAATGAGATCTTGATGTTGTCATTTCGTCTCGTCTATTGCCCGATCAATTTTATCATGCGTAGCTTGGAATGAGAGGTGTCAAGAATGTTTTCAGCACATCGGTACCATTATATAGGGCATTTGATGAAAGGCTAGCAACTAGTCTTTCACCATGATGAACCTCCAGGTGAACTACTACTGGGGGTACCCGTAGTCGGACCTGGACGTGGATGTTGAAGCCTACATGAACGTCAGCTTGCTCTCTTGTAAGAGATGAGCCAGACGGCGTCCTGGGCCTGCAGGTCAAGCAAGATAGTGAAGGGTGCGTGAGGAGCCAAACACACCGACGGTGCACGGCAACGACCTTAGCAACGAGCGCTACACCAGCGTGCTCCGTCACGGGCTTGTCAACCACCACGCCACATTCGCCGAGCGGACGCCAAATAAGATGCCGCCGTTGTAACTGTCTAAAATTGTTAGTTAGCGAACGGGAGTCGATGAGGTTCGCGCCGCCCATGTTCTGGCAAGACCTGGATCACGAGGTGATGAAGAAGAAGCATGACGTGCGAGGAGGAGGAGCAGGAGGAGGGCAAAACGGCGTCGTTGTACAAATTAATTCATACACACTGAAATTGACCTTAATCTCTACGGTTCCATCCTATTTGTCTTAATTTTTTTTTTTGAAAGGGAGTTCGTGTACAAGATCAAACAGAGGAAGAACACACACGCACGAACAGAGGCAAAGGCCACACCAAACACGGCGAACACGGCACCACCAAGCAGCAGGCCACCTTCGACCACCAGCAGCACGCCGCCGGGAGAGAAGAAGACGGCCTCACCTCGCACCGAAGCAGCCAGCTCGACCAACCTTGTTGAGATGCCGCAGAAGCCATTCGACGCAGGCGCCGGAATCTTGACGCTGAACGAGCATCGGCTCCGAGCCGCCGCCAGACCGTCGTCGTCGCCTCACGCCAGAGACGAAGACGAAGGCTCCACCCGTCTTCCACAGGGCCCGCCGAGTCCGCCGACGAAGGAGAGCACCCCGCCTGCAAACTCCCAGCAGATCTAAGCAAAAGCACCACCCCGCACGTCAGCGAGGGAAGAAGGACCCCAAGGACAAGAGCCGCGACCGCCACCACGGACGCCGGCTCGAGGGGAAGCACGCCGCGGCTCCGGAGAGCAGCGGACGCACCAGAGACGGCAGATCTGCCCAAGGCCTCCACCGGAGCACCGAGGACAGAGGAGAGGACCGCCGCCTCCAAAAGCTTCTCCGACCGCGCCTCCAAAAGCTTCTCCGACCGCGCCTCCACCTCCATCGCGCCGCCAGCAAGCAACCCACGCACACCTAGACTATGTACACGCCGGGATCCGTCGATTCCCCGTCCTCCCGCCGCCGGAGCGGCCGCGGAGGGCGAGGGATCGAGCGGATCGCCGGCGGCGAGCTGGTTCGCACGGGTTTCGCCCAAAAATCGCCCTGTTCACTGTAGGTGGGGAACGAGGGAGAGGTCCACGAGCTGTTTGCTTATTTGTCTTAATTATTTGTTCGCATATACGCTGGGGTAATTGTTTAACTTCTAAGATGTGGTGATAATTCAGCCAGTTTCTGTTTGTGTGAAATGTTTTGATGTTATTATAGGTCAAGGATGCGTGTGTTTGGTTCAACATTGATCGATTTGCTTCTAGTATGTTTTTACGAAAAGAGCCCACCGATCCATTAATAACTGTCAAGAGCGGTATAAAGAAGACCAAGATTAATCAGATATTTAAATAGATTCTTGGACCACCTATCGACGACTATAAGCGCTTGAGTGAGCTGATGGACGCAGTCTTCGCCCTCCATCATCGGAGCCGGACAAATCTTGGCGTAGTATATATTTTTGTGGAAGACAGACATAAACTTTTTATGCTAACACTTGAAAGACTACGAAAGCTCGTATCAGCACTGGTGTGTGTGCTATGCTTTGGACAATTCGGAATTGTCGAAATCATACTGTATTTAACAAGATAAGATGTGATCCCTTTTTGCAGGTTATTCACATGGCTACATGTGGATTCAAATGTGGTCATTTCTCGTGCCGGTGGACCAACATGGTCATATGTATTCCGGGTGCACTCATTTGATGGGGATATATTCAATCAGGGGTGGCCGACAACAAATGCATAAGGCGTTTCTGTTTTCAATTTTTTGTGGCTTATTCATGTCATCATTGGATTTTAAACTTCGATTGCAAAATTCTTGATAAAAGCGGGTCTGTGTGCATTATCTCAATGCAGAGGCTTGAGTGACCCTCTTTTAGAGCAAAATGCCGCATGTTGAGTTAAGTAAATCCAAAGAACTCCCCAGCTAAAGCTTAAATTCCCCCTCCCTTTACTGGCTTTACTTCGGTTTGATGGGTCCATGTCTATCATCATAACTGAGTCAAGTCACCAAGTGCACTGAGATTTCTGAATGAATCCACTAGTAAGGTATCTATTTTTCGTTGGTATATGGATAGGAGAAGGAGGAGGAGCAGGCCCGCGGCGGCGGAAGTGCGGCCATGTGAGGGAGGAGGGAGAGCACAGGGAGAGAGTAGGGATTGGGCGAGGACAGGAGAAGGGCGGCGGGGGTGAGGTCGGGAGAGGGAAAGTGGAGGGGGTCAAAGCGGCGGCGGCGTCGAGCTCCGCCAAGGTCCAGCACGGGCGCCGCCGGTAGCCCCGTCCCCGCGTGGCAGCCCAGCTCGCCCAGCTCGTCCAAGCCCGTCCCCGAGACAACCCACGGCAGCCCCGAGGATCAGCGGACGGCGACGCGGCGCGCTCGCGAGGGTGGCGGCGCGCTGGGCCAAGAGGGCGGTGAGGCGGAGGGAGGCGACGCCCTGGGCCGGGAGGGCGGCGGCATGGTGGGCTTACGGGTGGGGAAGTGAGAGCAGTTTGCGATCTAGGGTTAGGGTTCAGGCTATATGTACGAAGGACCTATTTGAAATTTCGTAAAACGCAGTGGCTTTTTTGCAAAAAATGCGCGGGCAATGTTCAACACTGTAGCATCTACAGTGACCGGGCGCGGAGAGAACGAGGATTTGCGCGTCTTTGATATACTTAGTATGTACTACTAGTAACGCCACATGGGGTCTTCTCAATTTTCATGCGACATGTGACTTCCATTGATGTGTTGCATCGTTATCTCATCACCCACCACTTTCGACTCCAAATTATATTTAGACAATACCTTCCTTCTTTCACGGATCTGTCACTTCCGCACTGAATGTCAAGCTAGAAAGGAGATCTTGATCTTCTCGTTTTGTCCCGTCTAATGACCGGTCAATGTTCTCATACGTAGCTAGGAATGAGAGGTGTCCAGAATTTTTTCAGCACTAGAGGACCAGGACGGCATAAGCTGAAAGAGGGGCAACTAGTCTCTCGTGATTATCAAGGTGATGAGCTCATGCTCGACCTACGTACTGCTGAACAATAAGGTCTACTACTGCCGGGTGTGCCCGCATCGGAACTTGGTAGTCGGGGTCAAAGCCCACATAGGCGTCAGCGCGCTCTCCTACACCCTCACCAATGCCGTCCCGGGCCTGCAGGTCAAGCATGACGATGAAGGATAGGTAACGGCGCGCTATGTGCCAGGAACACTCATGGTGCACGTCGACGACACGCCGGAGATCCTCCGCAACGGGCGCTACACCAGCCTTCTCCGTCCCGGGCTGGTCTACCACTAAGCCGCACGTGTCTGCCCAGTCTGTCTTCGTTGAGCCGGCGCCCGGTCGATAAGATGCTACCGCGGTAACTGTGTCAGATTGTTAGCGGACGAGATTCAGCGAGGTTCGTGCGACAGAGTTCAAGCAAGACCTGGAGCACAAGGTGCTTCAGTGCAACACTAATTAACACTAAACACAATAATTCATACTAGTAAACAGTTAAGTTATCATTAATCTCTAATGTTTCCGTCCTATTTATTTGTTCCCATGCATATATGTTGGAGTAATTGTACAAATAAGCTAGTTCATGTTGGGGAACAATTTGCTTTAATTTTTGGGAGGTGGTGATAACTCGGCCATCTTGTGTTGTATTTGTGAGACTTATGTCGATATTTGGATGTTATTATTATATTATGGGTAAAAGATGTGTGGTTTACTTCAACTATATGAGTGATTTGCTTCTAGTTTAGGCGTGGTCGGCTGATATTTTACCAAATCTAGGTCGCTGCTTGCGTATTGCATTACAAAAGTCATGTGCGGTTATAAGTTTAGAAATGTGCTTTACACTTGTTGATGTGCTGACTTTGTTGATTAAGAACCTCGTGTGGCATGCCGGATTATTTTTATTTTTCAGAATTTGACACCATGATAGATTGGGAGTGCAACAAAATAGAGTGAAACACCGTCAGGCTATCCAAACTTCCAAAGTACTTGCACTTTTTTGTGGCAACAAATGTAAAGGATGATTTTCATGTGTTGGATAATTTTTTTTTTTTTGATACATCATGTGTTGGATAATTGCATAAAGGCTCACGACTAGGATTTTCTCTCAGAAAAGTATGGCATATCTCGGGCGGGGATTTCTTTGTTAAATCAAGCCAAGATCGTTGCTTATCCTATTGGAAAATGTTAACACCGATACCTGCTGCAAGTTACTCTTCCTCTTATGGATGGCTTGGCAACTTACGAACATTGTGACTTTTGGCGAAGATAATGCTAATATTGTAGCGCTGGTTATGAGACTTCTAAGAATTTTGTCCTTGGACATGAGTCAAAGTTAGGTACCCAACATATGTGCAACCTTATTGGAGTTTCTGAGGAGATGACTTTTGGTAGATAGAAACAACCTTCACTTTGATATACCAAGATTAATGTGGATGCCGGTCTTGTGGCCACCTATCTTTAGGGTAGAGTTTGTGGAGCACGATTCTAAAGACGAGTTTTTTTTACCTGTTTACAATGTTCTTACACTAGCTTCGGACATACTTGGCACTCCTTTATATTGTTTTGGAGATGTATAACCCGATTATGTGCAAATCGAAAGCTAAGCAGTGGTAATTAAGACCCCCAGGAGAAAATAGGGAAATTCTTTGTTTTTTATGTATTAGATTTGTTTGTCTCGTCTATGTACATATATACCTGCCTTTGTAGATTTGAGTAAAGATGCATTTGGGGTTATGCAATGCAAAAGTCTTTTTTCTACTTTGGTGAAGGTTAATTAAGAAGGATGGGAATATGGTTGACCAGAGGTTATTACATTTTGCAATGCATGACAGGTTGGGTTGAGAGCGATTGTAAGAATGGTGAGAATGTTTAATCTCTCTCTCTCTATATATATATGACGTTTTACGAGAGCTAGCATGTTATGTTTTGTTTATTTGAGCAAATAAAATGTACATTCTTTTATATGAATGAAGATATGTAGATAATAAGAGCGTGTTGGACTACTGAAGATTGAAATAAACGAGGTATGAAATCGTCGGGATATTCCTTTGGAATCGATCCCATATGAATCTAAATTTAGAAATTTGATAGGAGGATCGAATGATCCCTAGTGAACTTATAAAACAAACTTTTTGTGCTGAAATTCTATATTATTCCTAGATAATCATAGCACCCTAAATTGCAGTGCCGATAAATGTGTAATTTTATCTTACACATAATTGAAATTATACACTAGTTTTGTTTGTGAAAATGATGATGGCTGAAGATTAAACCAAATGCCAAGAAATGTTCCAACATATCAAGAAAAAAACTCAAGCAACTTACATATATGGTTTTAAGGAATCTCATTTTACAGATAGTTACCATCATCGCCAAGGTCTACATCAACGTGGTCTTCAAGACAACCTCGTCAACACACAACCGCGGCCGCTACATCTTCCACAAGGATGGACATGTGCCCTCTGACACTACTGCAAGGCGCCACACGACACTACACCGACGACGGTATTGACCGCGTACGACGGCTAAAACTGCATCAAGAAGAAGAAAAAATCAGCATCATTATTGTGAAAGTCCCTACGACCGCACACACGGTTCTAGCAAAGAAGTTATGTGCTCGGTGGGTTTCCTCCAGTCTTGGCAAAACTGGCGGACTCACTTATGACCGCGTCCTCTGACATCTGCATCAACGGCAACGTCATAGAAAACCACAACTACAGCTCCGTCATATACATCGCGCAATTTTTTTTGCTACTCTGGCATTGCGGCTACACCGACTACGACAAGTACAACATCGACCACAACTATCTCGACCACGGCTACATCAAGATCGGCTACCTAGACATCGACATCAACAACAACGTCTACTGCAACACATCGGCAACAACTCCAGTCAACAACATCCGCGTCATCACTTGCGTCCACACCACTCCCGCTGCGACTACGGGAGGGAAGAGAGGAGAGACCATCAAAGACGAAGTTGATGATGGCGGTGAGGAGAAGACGAGGAAGCGCAAGACTTCAAATCAAGTCGCAATCGTTCGTTTCACTCTCACTACGACTGAGGGGAATGTTAGAATAGTATACATACACGACTAAAGATAGACTAGGATTACTGAGATCTTCTTGTATTCCAAGTCATATGAGTCTTGACTCTCAATTCTAGTACGCCTTATATACCCCACGAGGCGCGGCCGCGCCTAGGCCGCACCGGGGCGCCCTCCGTCCCTCTTCCACGAGGACTCCCGCGCCATCCTCGTCTCTCGCCGCTGCCGGTGGAGTCGCCAGGGCAAAGCCCGGAGGCGTGGCGGCAGCGGGATCTTCTCGGCGCCGATCTGAGCGCAGTGGCGGCGCCCACTCCGATCCAGAAAGGTGGGGCGACGGTCTAGCGGTGACCGGGCGTTCTCGTGGTGTCGGCGGCGTGGCGATCCGTTCTGGTCATTCGGGTTGGTCCGGCTACAGCTCCGGCGGCGACGCGACGTGCCTGGACGTGACTGCCTGCAGCTTAAGGACGCCGGGGCAGCGGCCGCGGGATTCACGGCGGCGGCATCTCTTCACCGAGTGGATGGTCAGGAGGCGGGTTCGGGCGACGGAAACGGGTGCAACGGATCACGTGATCCTGCGCCCAGGTTTCCGGTGCTGGCTATGGCGCGCTATAATCGGAGCTCTGCTCTGACTTGCGGTGTCCAGGCAGCGGGGACTCCACTGCCGGTGGAAATCGCGCTCCGACTTTGGTCACGGCGGACGATGGCAGCGCCTCATGGCGTCGTTACCTTGTTGAAGGCATCATCGTTGCAGTTCTTGTCTCCTTGTTGAAGGCTCGGGGAACTCCGGGGGAAACCCTAGATCTGGATCTTTCGGATCGGAC
Organism: Poa pratensis; assembly: GCA_947311845.1. NCBI lineage: Eukaryota > Viridiplantae > Streptophyta > Magnoliopsida > Poales > Poaceae > Poa > Poa pratensis. The sequence continues at coordinate 23,628,626 of CAMZMU010000121.1, forward strand.
GATGACGCCACTGCGGTGACGTTCACCCTCTTGAGGGCTTCGTTTTGGAGCATGTGCTAGTTGGAGGGGTTTAGAGCGGTGTTGTATCTACCACATCATCGATGGTGAGTCTCGGTTGTGTGGCGCAGCGGAGTATCGGCGTCAACGCGTGATGATGGACTCGTGCAGGGCGGTGGCGCCGTCTGGTGTCGTGGCGGCGTCGATGGCAGGACTGGCAAGGGTCTTCGCCTCAGTCTACACGTTGGAGATGGGTTGGTGGAAGATGGCGGATGCGACTTCCGGTGCGTGCGCACAAGACGCTATCTCTGGAGTTGGACAGGGAGCCGGCGATGGGCGTGGCCGGGGCATAAGGACCCATTGTTTACTCTATCGTTTGTGTTAGTTGTGGTGCTATCACTGTTTGGTGGCTTCGGCTTGTGTGATCGTTGTTTGTAAGGTCTTTTGCCAATTTATTTATGTTGAATAAATGAAATAAAAGCGGTATGCATCTTTTCGATACAGAGGATCAATAAAAAATAAAATATTAAGCTTCTACAATTTCTACAGTACGTACCTATGTTTTCTAAGCTCCTCAGATAGGTAATCCGTCCGAGACGGCCGCTTTCGGCCAAACTGGCTTGTCCATCGGTACTTCACACTGTTATTTCCTTTGGCTCAGCTGGCAGCGTGTATATCAGTAGAAATGATATCTTTCATGTGCTGTGGTCCTTAAATATGGTTACAGGCTTACAGCTAGCTGCGGTTCCTTTTTAAAAAGTGTAACGAAATATTCTGGCCCAAAAAAAAGTCATATGAAATATGTACAGTGCCTCTGGTGGCACGCAACGATGTTTACAAAAAGTGCATGCATGTGATGAGGTCCGCCTTCAGAGATGATTCTCCTGCCTGCCTTTGTACGGGCCTGTATCTCGGGATTTTTTGCCATGGTTCCTTTCTTATAAGTTGAATGAAATATGTTCTTGCCTCTCGTTGAAGTAAAGATTGTCAGGAAACGAAATGTGCATACCCTGATGTCCTTCTTAAATGGTTCTCTCCCTTCATATAATGTGTACCTTCGAAGTTCTTGTTGTGGTAGCTAGCTTTATTATGATATGTAATTCGTCTTTTACTTGTTTCAGACTTGGGTATTGGTGAATTTATGGCTGTGTAAATCCTAGCTATGCAGAGGCCGGGTGTAATGTTTAAAAATTTTAAGTAATAAAATTCCCTGTATCGAAAAAAAGCTTTCTTATAGGCCGTTTGAAATTATGTTCTATGCCTCCAGCAGCACCTGAAGATTATAATAAAATGTGTGCACATGGTTAATTAGGTCATTCCTAAAATAAATGACGTCTAAGGCACTAGCATCTTGACAACATATTAATAAAGGAAAAAGTCCAAAACAAACCTTAAACTTATAGGCAAAAGCTAAATCAAACCCCAAACTTGTAATCCCGGAAATTGGCACTCTCAACTTATGAATCCCGGTCTAATTTAAACCCTGGAGCTGTTTTCCATGGTACAATTAAAAAAATTAAATTGATACTCTGGCTGACAGCACGGGCCCACTTGTCATGTTCATCTCCTATCCCCAATTCATCCTCTATCCTTTGACTGCCATGGCCGAGCTCGAGCACGTCCGCGCTATCCCGGCCTGCTCCAGCGAGCCGCGTTGCCGTCTGCACGCGTCGTCTGCGCCTCCGTGAGTGCACGAGAAAGCGGCGCCGCACTAGCTACACGTCGACAAAGAGGGCTCGGGAGATCAAGGAGAGAGGCCGTCCCCAGACCCCAGCTCGCCGCCACGCTCTGCAGACGCCGCGCCCTCGAGCTCGCGGAAGAGCGCCGCCGTCGCGCTGGGCCGTGCCCCCGAGATCGCGGGAGAGCGCCGCCGTCGCGCTGAGCCCTGCCGCTCGTTGCGTGGCCGTGCTCGCACGCCGCGTGCACCGCCGCGCGTCGTACACGCTCGCCGTACGTGCACCAAGCCTTACACGAGGTCCGAGCTGCGCCCACGCGTGTCGTCTGCACCTCGCCGGACGCGCGTCGGTGAGGATCAGTCACGCCATTATCTTGGTCAACTCGAGCAAGAGAAAAAGATTTAGGGAAGAGAATGACATGACATGTGGGGTCTAGTGTCAGTGAGAGAAGCCCGTAATCCCGACCGGGATTTTCCCATTCCCGGTATACCAAACAGTTTCAGGGTTTAAATTAGACCAGAATTATAAGTTGAGAGTGTCAATTTCCAGGATTACGAGTTTGGGGTTCGATTTAGCTTTTGCTTATAAGTTCAAGGTTTATTTTGGACTTTTTCCTTAATAAAGTGGTGCAGGGCAGCAGACAACCACTCTCCATCACTGCGCTATGCGCCTATGCCTCAGTCTGCCTGAAGCCATTCCAAAATGGTTTGCAGAAAAATATGGCGGTGGTGGTTTGGTGAAGATGAAGCCAGCAGTGGTTTGCCATGCATGGAAAAAATCTGGAACATACGTGTAATGGCATCGGAATAAAAGATGAGCTGTGTCCTTGATGTCCTTCTTATGATTTGCTGAGAAGTAAAGTGACGATGGTGTCTGTAAGATGAATATATATCTATCTTTTTGTCAGACTCTGGGACTAAAACTTTAGTTTGGCACCCTAGGCAATCATGCGTGCCGAGATGATCAGTTGTGGTGTTCTTTATTCCAATCCAGCAATCTTTCGCTAGCTTTTCTTACTTGGCAAAACAACACGAAAGTCAGCCAGCCAAGGCCTAGGCCGGTGATGGTAAATAAGATTCGTTTGCAGGCAGCTCTTTTGGTTCTTTTATCGGTTTTGATCTGTCGGGTACTTTTCCCCTTTTCTTGGGCTCCAATTCTCGTTCCTGGTAAATGTAGTTTTGCATAAGAGCATCTCCAACCGGAGTTGTCAAATTTGACCCCTAAAGTGTTCGCGGACACGTCCGAACGTGTCCGCGGACAGCGACCGGACAGACCTCAAAAAAGGTGTCCTACAACCATGCCCCCCATATCCGCATCCTCAAAACCATACTAGCCATGCAACGTAAATAAAGAACGTAGATCGGAGCTCAAATGTAGTACGAATTGCATAAGATTAGTTCGATTGGAGCTCATAGTTCGGATTACATACATAGTTGGGCTAAACTATATAGACAAATTGTAGCAAAAGTAGGCAAACCGGCGGCGCCGCCATCCTCTCTGTCCGCCGGTCCCTTCGCCTCCATCAGCGGCGCTCACTGCCTTGACGCCGGCCCCTTCCCCTTGTCATCAGCGGAAGGGCGGTGGCGGCGCAGCAGCTCGAAGGCCGCGTACGGGTCGGCGAGGGAGGAGCCGGAGCTGTTGGAGCGAGCGGCGAGGACGGCGCGGGTCTGCTCGTCGGCGAGCCTGGCCACGCGGTCGCTCTTCGCCGCCTCCTTCTTCGACTCGGCGATGGCGGCGTCGAGTATCGCCTTGTTCTTGCGGCGGAGAAGCCTGGCGTCCGTCTCAGCGGTGGTGTACGACCGCTCCAAGACGGCCAAGGCAGCGGCTCGTTGGCCGCGGCGTGCAATGCCCGCTCCGCCGCAGCGGGGTACGCCTTGCGGAGCTGCCGGTAGGCCTTCCCCTCCGTCTCCGGCGTGCGCATTCGCTTCGAAGACGGCGGGGTCTTCGGAAGAAGGCGCCATCCGCCGGCCCCGTCCGGCAGAATCTTCCACCCAGGTGGAGCTTGGACGGGGGGGCCGCGGGGAGGCGGAGATGGGGAGGCGCAGATCTTACCGGAGCGGAGCGCGGTGGAGGAGCCGATGATGCCGCCACAGATCCCGCCGGCATTGCACGGCGCCGCACTGGCGCAAGTTCGGACCAGCGGCTGCATTGGCCTCCGCTTGGCGGCGCCACCGCGCTGGATCTGCCGCCGACCTCCTTCAAAGATTGCTCGACGGCGATGCGGAAGGCCTCCTCCTCCGCGTCCAGAGGTTCCGGTGAGCGGCGCGGCGCCGCCACGTCGGAAACCTCGTCCTCCGGCTCCGAGCCCCAGTCGATGGATGAGGAAGACATTGCGCCGGCCGCTCGAGCGGAGAAGGCGAGGTGGCGGGGTGGGGAGTGGAGTGAGGTTAGGGTTACGGCCGGTGGGGTATTTGTGGGGACGGAGCTGCCACGCGGCGGAAGTCAGCGGGGACGGCCGGCCGTTCAGCGGTGACGGTCAGCCTCCCGTAGTGGGTCCGCTTTGTCAGCGAGTAAGGGGCGGACGCGTCCGGGCCGCCCCAAACCCGCCCTAGATATGGGCTGGGTTTGGGGTGTGCCGGACCGCCCGGGCGTTTGGGCTGACTATGGGGGCCGTCGTTGGGTAGCGGTTTGAGCCCCAAATGCCGTCCGGGCTGTCCGCCCGGACGTTTGGGCTGGCTTTCGGGGCTCCGCTTGGAGATGCTCTAAGCAATCCATTGCTGTTGGTACACACGTTTGCCATTCTTGTGTTCCAAACAGTCACTTGAAAGAGAACTTGAAAGAGGAGAAGGAAGCTGCTTGGTAGAGCGGACCGCAACAAGAGCAGAATGACTGCATGGAAGAAATGCAGGGCGAGTTGCATAGCTATAGCGCGCGCTTTGCTGATCGCCTTGAAGGAGTCGATCCAGCCTCAAGGCGCTCGAGGGCTGTACCTGCAACAGGCAGCTAGCACGGACTGGGCCTTGGAAGAGGCGCAGCTGAACATCTGCATGGTATGCGAGCTGTTCGTGCAGATCCTTGCCTCGGGGCTCGGCGCCCTCGCCTTAGTGTGGGCGACCGTCGTCCTGCTCGGCGGTTTCTCCACTTCCCTGGAGGGGACTGATTTCTGGGTCATCACGGCTATCGTTTTCATACAAACAGCCAGGTACGTACGTAGCCCCTCAATCCCTCATCCTCTCTTCCTACATACACATTTCCAGTAATTAATAGGTTTGCCTTTGTTGAGTGACAGGGTCGTGGGCATAAATGTAAGCCCGGAGGCAGAATTTTTCAATCAAGTTCCGCCGGTATTCCTCGAATTGGGGCGAAGAAGGCGAGCCACCCCGTTTGAAGAAAGAAGAAGGCTAGTCGCTAGCAAAGGACCTGGTATATATAAGGGTGTTGATTACATAAATATTATGTCTGGCTTTGGAATATTGGTCCTTGCGATGCCGACGATCGCAGGGTTATCCTGTATATCACTTTCTATCTATCGTCTCATGGCCCTCCTGTCGACTCATCATGTCAATTCCAACGTGTTTCATGCACTCATGTTGTTCTATGCTCTCGTGGTTCTCCAAGGTGGACTGTTCATCATCTGGTTCTGTATGAGGTTGTATCGTTCTTACCTTGCTTACCTCCTGAGATTGCCGTATCGACTTGATGTCAAGAGAGAATTGGTTGACAAATATATGGATAAAACCTTCAGCACGGCCATAGAAAATGGTGTGCCAAGTACCATCAACATGAACCTGGCTTCATTCGCACTAGACTTGATAAAATCTGACTACAGTCAAGACCACATTGAAGCAGTTTACCTGATACATACATTGACAGCCAAAGAGGACCATAGAACAAGAACACTATCCCAGATACAATCCTCACCGCTCTTTATTTCCAGGCTGCTTGACATGGTTACCTCAGATAGCCCCACAGATCAGAGGACAAAAATTTGCATCGCAGAAATTGTGGTACATCTTGCTAGCAACTTGGACCTGGCTGACATATCAGGAGCAACGGAGTCCATATCATCCATGATTGATCCCTATTTTACCAAGATATCAACACCAGCTACCAATGCCAACATTGACCATCAGACATCTATTGATATCACAAATGACATGGAGGGAACTCCTCGATCCTCCAGCAGTACCAGTGGAGCTGAAAGCAAACCTCTTATTATCTATGGCCTGTTGATTCTCGCCAAGCTTGCTGTTAATCCTGACAACTGCAAACAAATATATGATTACAGGGGTCTCTTCTTGAAGATCATATCGCCGGTCAAAAATAAAGTGTACGAGATTCCCAGCGATGATGGTATCACCATGGAAATAACTGAGAAGGCACTTGAAGTGGTGAGCAAGCTTGTCAGTGGCAAAAATGAAACCAGTGAAAAGATATGCCAAGATATTAGCTGTAACATAGCATTTTGGGATATCCGCCCAATCATGGAAAGGGACCACAGATACAACAAGCTAAAGGTTCCAGCAACAAAGATCCTCACACAGCTATATTTGGATAGGTACATGCCGTACCAAGAAGATTATATTGCTGAATTCATCAAAGTCTTGATGAACATCTTCTTAGATGCTGTTAATGAGAGTGGACTTAGGAAGACTGTAGGGAAAGCATTGGTGGTACTGGCGCTGGACACTGCCACATGGTCGACGATGATATTGAATTTCAGCACAGGGACAGAAAGTTCAGTTCTTCAGCTGTTCACAGCTATGATTCCCGAGGAAAGCAACAGATTATATCGAACTGCCATAGCACAACTGGTGGCGCGATTTCTTGCAAATTTGGATTTAATTGCAGAAAGAAAGGGACTTGAATCAATCAAAACCATTTTGCCTGAGGTAAGAGTAAATATAAATGTCCATCTTATTTTCCAAACAAATACAACTGATTTGTAAATTTAAACGAAGCTAATATTGTTTATCTTATTTGAAATATTGTTTACTCTTAGTCCAAAACATATTTAGCAAATAAATCATGAAAATAAACCATACTAAAATGGGTAGAATAAATCTCCACTGGGAATACGGCACTAAAGGGTTCCGCTTCCTGAATTGGACTATGTGACTATTTAGGTTTATAAACCATACGTTGCTACGACCCCATATATTCCAACACTTTCTATATTCTTCCCTGAAACAACACTTCACACATTCATAATTAAGAGCATCTCCAGTCGGAGCTCCCATATCCGGCCCCCAAACTGTCCGCGGACGCGTCCGGACGCGTCCGCGCACAGTGACCGGACAGCCCCCAAAAGTGGTGCTCTATAATCACAATGTTCAAATCTTCACACCCAAAAACATGCAAGCCATGCAACGTAGATCACAAGGATAGATAGTTCAAAGATCATACGAATAAAGCATAGTTCAAACATCCACGGACATAGTTCGACACACAAATTAAACGGACAGAGTTCAAGCATCATCACACACGGATGCACATTCGTCGGAGAGACCGGAGGTGATCAGAGATTGTGCGGAATTGGGCCCCTGTTCGCCCGTACCGCCGCTGCCGCTTCTTCCTCTACACGGGCCCTTGCTCGAGCTCGGCGTGCCCTGCGAGCCCCAGCTGCACGCTCCAGTTCCTGCCGTGCCAGCCGAGCCCTAGCTTCATGCTCCAGTTGTTCGCGTGCCTCCCTTGCCTCTTGTTCCCTTTGGCGAGCACGGCGTTCCGTCTGAGCCTGGGTCTCCGCTTGCCGCACCCTGTCCCTCTTCTCCGCGTCCGGCGTGTAGTCTACGAACGGACTCTCCTTGAGTATGTCCCAACAATGGAGGAGATTCCACTCCGTGTTCGCCGGCCTCCCCGCAAGCACATTGTACAGTGGGATGGCATCCTCCATCTATGCAAATTGAATGAATAGCTAATCAACGAAATGAAGCAAGTAGGATACCACATTGTTGAGTAGGATAGTGCATTGTTGAGTAACCAGATGGAACTTACGGAACCCATTTGGGCATAGCATCCAGCAAACTTGTTAATCTCGACGACGATGCATTGCCACCTATGGCGGAGAGACACCTCATTGTGGTAATAGATGGAGTTCGCATTGAACATTTCGGCCATCCGGCCCCAAAATGAACCGTAGTTGTAGCATCCATTTTGAGCATCGGGCGGGGTGGCCAACCACACTTTGCACAGCAGCTTATCATCGATAACCTCGTACCTATTCCCTCTAGGAACGACCTACGGGTTCAACAATTATTTCGTAAAGTAACAAATTGCTACAATCCCCATCCTAATTATTCCTAAATCCTACAATGGTGGAAGGTAAGAATGAACATCCCCGTGGAGGAGCCGCCAGTTGTGCGGACGAGCCGGCTCCGGAAGCGGCCGCACAGCCGGAGGAAAGAGCCACCGCCACCGATTTAGCTGCCGACGGCGCGGCTTCCATCTCCGCCCCGGGGCAGCTGCCCGCCTCCTCCTCCTCCTCCTCTGCGAGCGCATCCCAGTACATCTCCGCAGATCCGCTGCCGGAGTTGGCCATCCGTGCAGCTCTACGGGCAGACAAGAGTGACAATGGATTGGAGCGGAAAGGGGATCGGAGGAAATTGAGAGCTAGGGTTTCATCTGTGGTGGGCATTGAGTTGATATAGGTAGGGTCGCCGCGGGCTGTGTCCGACGTGGCGGCCTGTCCGGGAGCGTCCGGATCGCCCCAAACCCTCCCCACATATGGGCTGGTTTTGGGGTGTGCCGGACCGTCTGGACGTTTGTGCTGAGTTTGAGGGGCACCGTTGGGTGCTGGTTTTTAGCCCAAACCCCTGGGCGTTTGGGCGGCCTTTGGGGGCCATGGTTGGAGATGCTCTAATGCCTGCATAGTTGATTGGAATTCTAGATCAAGTTCACAAATTAATGTTACCATTCATTGCGTATTTTTTAATTGTATTCTACATCCAGAAAATGTGATATAGACGAGAAAGTAAATATGTGACTTAGCATTCTTAATTACTCTTTCATATCTATGATTGATGGAGCACTAATAGATTATTTGCTACCATGTATTGTGAGTACAATGTTTGCATGTATTTTTTATTGTTTTTTCTAGAATTAGATATATGTAGTATCTAAATTTTGTGAAAACTGTGAGATTGGATTGTTTGGGGTTAAACGTGCACTTGGCCTCGTGCCGTTTCATCGTTAATATAGTGGCTCTAGGCCAAACAGATTACAACAAGAGTTGTTACAAATTACAACTTGCAAGGCAAGGAAACGTACGATCTGGTTTATCTACACCGATCGTACTATCTACTAACAAACCACACTAACAACTCTGAAGCCTATCGTTTAACAAATTGGTCGTGACACAACAATTTGTATAGTCCTATAATCTTTAGTGTGCCACCATGAAGGCCCTCTTTGGTACAATCAAATTTCTTTAACCTATAGAAGTTAAAATCGGGGCTAGCATAGAGCAGAACCAAACGACACCCAAATAATAAACAAAAGAAGTGGTTTTGTTTTCTTAACGTGTTTTGGACTGATGCACTCCAAATGGAACCTTTGCGATCTTTCGTATAACGGAAATCCCACCAAAAAGGCATGCACCAGCCTTACCAAAAATAATCGTAGAAAAAAAGTAACGACTAATGAATATTATCATACCTTAATGTGTTTTCCAGCCAGCTAAACCCTTTCCCATTACTTAACGGAAATACAAAGTTCTTTTAACACTACTACCTATCCTACTACCTCCTTATCAACGCAAGAGTAGATAAAAGACCAGCTTATAAAGAACACAAACAACTAACCATAGTTCAACAGGACAATGAAGATGTAACTCTGAAGATGAAACACCATCAGATTCAGCCCTCGATGATCATCGGGCATCGGCATTTATGTTGTTGGAATCAAAAAAGAGGAAGCAGCAACAACATAATCATAGCAGTGTCCTTTGTCCTCTGCATCAGTTGCTCCACCTACACAAATAGCATCTCTGTCCTCCTGCTTGTATGACCATGCCGAGTATTTAAGAAAGGAGAACATAGTGAACACAATTGTCACAGGGGACCAAAGAGATTGTACTTCTCAAAAGTCATCCTATTTGTGGTTGTCGAGATGGACCAAAACACGTCAGCAATGAGCAAAGTTTAAACTTCTTCCCCAGGACAGAAATACACAATTAGGTTAGACATTGCCACACAGGAGTAGGAACTAATAATACTCCAAACTACTTGAGCATGTAAAGAACACATGATCTTTTGATTCCAATTGACCACAAAAGGAAAATTATGGATTACCAGGACATTTACTTTTGTTCATGTTAATCTTCATACCATTTTGTATAACTTGACACATGATAGTTTTATCTTTAAGAAAGTTATCTTTCCACATACTTCTAATTAGGGCCAAAGAATTAGCTTCCAAGTATTCATACACATATTTAGTACAGATTTCTTATTATGATTTAGGCTCCACATGTTTTATCATTAACATCAGATAAAGGAATATATTGAGCTCTACTAATAACATAATATTTTGTTTCCTTAAAACTTTCACATCACCCTTGGATGTCGATTTACAAATTATTTTCCATTTCATGATATAATATTTCCTTTCGTTAGTTTTATTTTCCAAAAGGATCTTCTCATATGCTCAGCTAACTTCTCAATAAAAGTTCTATTCAGCAAAAATTAGGAAATATATTAAGATCGAGTACTAGCTAAGAAGTTTTATTCTTTCCCAGAGCCCACCCTTACGCTGTCCATAGATATGGATCAGTATCACAAACCCAGGAATTTCGCATCCAAAAAACCCAGTTCATATTTTTAAGAGCAGCAAAAGTTACTGGTACCCCTAAATGCTTAAAAGATAGCTTACCCACTATACAACTGAACATATTGGCATAAAAAGTGCATATATATCCACGCGAAGACTTCAGTTTGAATTAAACTTATTTACAGACCTCACATGAGCTCGAACATAAACAACAAAGGTTTCAGGTTAATAGCTTTTCAGGTTATCATACCTCAATTTGTCTGAATTAGTAATAATTAATCACGATTAGAATATGCATGACAGTTTTTCCTTTTTATCTCATGTAACGTTGCTGTTGAAATATCTCACATGCATCCTTGTTCTTAGAATAAGAGGTTGATTTCTTATATTTGCTAAATTGCTTTTTGGCATGGCAGGTGCTCAAAGTTATGTGCAATGTTGAACAAGCAGGGAACACAAATCAGGAGTGTTCTCCACATAACAAGTCAGGCCAGCCTACGTTACGAACACTAACACTACCTCGTCGCCATAACAGTCTTCCCAGGCCTCGCCGCTCTCACGAGGCTCCCGGTGACAGTTTGCCGGCTGCTGCTCAGCTCGTTGGTGGTAGAAGAAAATCCCTGGCAGCATTCTTAGGCCTCGCCATACAGATATGTGACAAACTGAAGATTACTGCAAATGATTTTGATACCGCGCTTGTGAACATTCCTCTTTCCATGGGCGAGTTCGTTGATAAACTGAATGATATAATAGAACAGTGCAAGGTCCACTCTGTTGATAGCTTGGAAGGGAAGCGTCCATCAGTTGATTATCTTGTAATAATCAACAACGTGATAAAGTTATGTTTATGGATGATGGATACCAAGCCAGACTGCATCAAAGAATTCCAGGACAAAAACACTAGCGCAAAACTGCAAGGTGCCTTGGAGGATATGAGAGACCTGGAACTGGGTATGATCCTTACCGGCAATGTAGGGGACGTGGCTCATTACCAGACCCTTTCTACCAAGGTGGCTGCTGCACGGCAGAAGATGGATGATAATGTGCTAGGAATGAGTGGATAATTATTACAAGTGTGCAATTGTCTTTCGGTGTCTACTTTTCAAATAATTGTTTGGTATGTGTGTCTCCTATAACGTGTCGAAATCACTATATTTACTTGATTTTATATCTTTCTGGTTTGTGATCTGCCTAATTTTCCTTCGATTAATTGTGCTTGTCTTTTGCTGGGTTTGTCATTGTAAAGAGACTTTATATGACCATGTTGTCTTTGCATTCTATGGTACCAAACTTGTAAAATTACATAGATTTATGTTTCAGTAGGCTTTTGTAGGATAGATAGACGCATCACACATTTAATAAGGAAGAGCTGACCCTGGAGAATATATACCGGCCCTCACATCCTCGTGTCATACACTCACATCGGGAAGAGGCTTTTGTGTCATGCATCTCTCTGTTCTGCCCGTCGCTTCTTCATTTGCCTCGCACCATCGAGACCACGCATTCTCCTCACCCTCTTTCCGCTTTTATGCTCAGTGCACTCGCTCGTCGGAGCTTCTTCCACCTCGATTTCCTATACTCCTATCTACCCATGCAGTACATGCCTCTCGCGAATGTCGGCCACCTTTGGCCTTCTTGGGGTTTCAGTTGGTCATTTTTAATTGGTATATGCGTTAATAGATACTGCAAGTAACGCCACATGGTTGGAGGAGGCGGGGTTTCTCCGGCATGGTGGCGGTGCAGCTTGGGCGGCGGCGGTCCGGCTCCGGCCAGGAGGCGGCGTGGCGGCGACGGTGCTTGCAGACCTGCGGGGCGGCGCAGGGAGGCGGGTGGCGGCGCGCGGCAGCTTGGCCAGGGCTTCGGTGGCCCAGATCGGGGCCCTACTGGCCCCATCTGGGTCGGAACGGGCCAGCTCGGTCTACTGCGCATTCGGCGGTGGGGTGCGAGGTAGGGGTTGCAGGAGCAGCGACAACAACGGCCGGCCGGTTGCAGCGTGGCTGCGGGCTTCACGGGCCTGATCTAGGCCCAGCCGGACCCTGGCAGGACTGGTGTGCCCCCGAGGGGGCTTTACAGGCCTGACGGCCTGGCCGGACCAACCAAGGACTGGTGTGCTCTGCGGCCGCGTCCGGTCGACTACCGCCTTTGGCGATGGAGGTTGTTCCCTCCTGCGCGGCCGCGGTATTGCTGTTCCTGGAACAACTTGCTCTTTGTCTCTGTCTTGCTGACTTCGTGACGGTGTCTTCGGTGAGACGACGATGGTGGCTTCGCATCCGTGGTGGTGCTTGCTGGTGGGTGGTGAGTCTGGTGGTGACGAGGTTCGTCCTCGCGGGCTCCTGTGCTACGATTCGTCCGGGATAGCGGACAGGGTTTTTTGGGAGAAATCCTTGTTGGTTCGTCCGACATCGACGCGGTGCCGCCTTCGGGTGGCATCTTTCCTTCCTGAAGGGCATCGTGGCTACCCTTCGCCGCTTCCCTTTGTGCCGGGGGAAACCCTAGGACCAGTGTGCTGGTCCGGCAGCAGCAACTTTCCTTCTTGAAGGTGTTGCTTGGTACTCGTCGATTCGGTGCTAGGAGCGTGGTGGTACATCTTCGGAGAGGGTGCAATGGTTGCGGGTCCTCGTCGCTTGGTCAATCCGCCTATGTCGTCCTTTCTTTCTTCTTTTCCTTTTCTTTGGGTGCTTGTTGGCTGTCGCCCCAGCAATTATCGCACCCAAGCTGCAGCTTCCAGTCTAAATTAGTTCATATAGATTAAAATTATCGTTAATATCCCATCCCATTTATCTTACTTGTTTGTTCACATATATGTTGGAATAATTTTACAAATGAATTCAGTTTTAGCGGAAAACATTTGTTTAATTCTTTGGGAGTAGGTGATAATTCGGCCATTCTGTGTTGTGTTTGTGAGACTTATTGTCTATGTTTTGATGTTATTGTTGGTAAAAGATGTGTGGTTTGGCTCAACTACGATCGATTTGCTTGAAGCTATAGCACGGTTGGCTGTTACCTGGTTGATGCATGGGTATCTGCGCTCCAAAATCACGTGCATTTATAATTCTAGACATGTGTTTTGACTTGGTTGACGAGAAATTTATGACTTCGGAACCTCGTGTGGCATGCTATTGTCTCACAATGGAGAGTAACTAAGACTAGTAACATCCACGGGTTACGAGTCTATGTTACTACTCTCATAGTGCAAAATAACATCAAGAGAGTAACATAGATGGTCTCATTTATTATGTTGTAGACTCATCTTGTATTGGGAAGCGCTATGTGATGGTAACTAGCTATGTTACTCCAATTGCCTCTCTCCTCATTAATTAGCTGCCACATCATCTTTTTTGCTTAGGTGGCATCTATGTTACAACCTTAGCTACTCCCACTGTGAGCAGTCTTAATATTTTCTGAATTTGGGTAGCTTGGCAGTCCCGCAAAATAGAGTTGAACACCATCATGCTATCCTAAAAACTTGCACTACTTGTGGCAACGAAAAGATGTTTTTCACGCGTTTGATAATTGCATAAAGTCTCGCGCCTTGTGATTCACTTTCAGAATTGTCTGGCATACCTTTTTTTTTAGCAAAAGGATCCCAATAAGGGCCCCAAGTTTCAATTAAGAAACATGAGTGTCCATACAGGATCCGGATTTTTAAGACCACCACACAACATCACCGAAAGCAGCGGGACGAACCCCCACTATCTTTCTACAGTAACAGAAAAAAAACTACCACAACTAAACCAACATATTTTCAAGGATAGTAAGCTTAAAGACTCCGGTACAAACAACTCTGTTCTAAAGACAAAACAAGCTCAAGCTTTCATTGCTTCGGGTCAGGACAGGGCGACGGCAGGAGCAGATGCTGGTGACCATCGAGATCAAAGATCAATTCTTCTGATGTCTGGCATATCTTGGTTCAGGATTTCTATCCCTTCTGGTGGCCGTCTTCCGCTGCGCACGCCCTCTCCACCACCACGTCGTCATCAACATTGTGGCATTGTTGCCTAGGACATCTCAGTAGTCAAGCTTTGTCGCACCTAGCAAGTGTTTTTTTCTTTTCCGTGTAATAAAAATGCTACCGATGATCACCTGTGTCATGCTTGTCAATTAGGAAAACATGTTCGTCTGCCTTTTGATACATCTTCTACTCAAACTATTCGTCCTTTTCAGCTTATCCACTGTGATTTATGAACTTCACCTCTTCCTAGTGTGTCTGGTTACAAATACTACTTAGTTGTTCTAGATGATTTCACCCATTACCTTTGGACTTTTCCTTTGCGCGCAAAATCTGGCACTTTCTCTACACTTAAACACTTCATTGCCTACGTCTCTACCCAATTTAATACAACTATCCAATCTGTCCAGTGTGATAATGGTCGCGAATTTGACAATAAAATTGCTCACCTTTTTCTCGTATCCCTCGGCGCCACCCTTCGCGTGTCTTGCCCATACACCTTTTCCCAAAACGGTAAAGCCGAACATGTCATTCGCTCGACAAATAACATGGTGCGTTCCCTTCTTTTCCAAGCTAGCATGCCACCAACCTACTGGGTTGAAGCTCTACATACTGCCACGTTCCTGTTCAACCTTCACCCTACCAAAACCCTCCAAAACCGTACACCTTACGAAGCTCTTCGCGGCCTTCCTCTACCTCTCGAGCACCTACGGGTTTTCGGTTGCCTTTGCTATCCAAATCTATCCGCTACAGCACCTCACAAACTAGCTCCTCGCACAACCGCGTGTGTTTTTCTCAGGTACCCCTCTAACCATCGCGGCTATCGTTGCCTTGACCTCGCGACAAATAAAATAATAATCTCTCGCCATGTCGTCTTCGACGAAAACACCTTCTCTTTCGCCCAACAATCCACTATACCACCTACTGCCACCGATCTCTCCTTTCTTGATGATCATCCTATCATTCTACCATCTAACATTACACCACTTGCACCCATGCCGCAAACACCTATTCCACCCGAGCCACACACGCCACCGCATACTCCTCCTCTCACACCTCAACCCACTCCTCCATCTTCGCCAGTAATTTTAGCCCCTGTCGGCCCTCTACTCGTCGACAACACCCACTCCATGTTTACTCGTGGAAAACGTGGCATGTCTAAACCTGTTGACCGTCTTAATCTTTTGGCTGATGTTCTTAGTCCGCTACCCAAGAGCTACCGGGGTGCTCTCAAGGACCCTAATTGGCACTCCGCTATGATGGACGAATTCAGTGCACTGCAGACTAATCGGACATGGGATCTTGTTCCTCGTCCGCCTGGCGCCAATGTTGTAACTGGCAAGTGAATTTTTCGACACAAGCTTAAGCCGGATGGGTCTTTGGATCGATACAAAGCCCGCTGAGTCCTCCGTGGCTTTACCCAGCGCGCAGGCGTTGATTATGGAGAAACTTTCAGCCCGGTTGTCAAACCGGGCACCGTTCGCACTGTCCTCTCACTTGCCGTCGCGCAAGATTGGCCGGTTCATCAGCTCGACATCAACAATGCTTTTCTACATGGTACTCTTGCCGAGACGGTCTACTGTGCATAGCCGTCGGGGTTTGTCGATGTCTCCCAGCCCGACCATGTTTGCCAGCTCAATAAGTCTCTCTATGGGCTTAAACAGGCGCCGCGTGCCTGGTACAACTGCTTTGCCGACCACCTGCTACGCCTCGGTTTTGTCAGCTCCCGCGTGGATCCCTCGCTCATCATCTACAACAGCAACACTGAGATTGTTTACCTGTTGTTGTACGTCGATGATATAGTTTTCACATCTTCATCTGCGCAACTTCTCCGGAAAACCATAACGGCTCTCGAGCGTGAGTTCTCTCTCAAGGACCTTGGTACATTGGACTATTTCCTCGGAGTTGCTGTTACACGGTCCTCGGATGGCATGTTCCTCTCCCAGCGGCAGTACATCATCGACATCCTTGATCGTGCAGGAATGAGTGAGTGCAATCCATGCTCCACTCCCATAGATACACAGTCCAAGCTCTCAGCTGCTGGCCCCACCGTCGTTGATCTGTCTGCTTATCAGAGCCTATTGGGTGCTCTCCAGTACTTGTCTTTCACAAGACAAGACATCGCCTATGCCGTGCAACAGGTCTGCTTGTACATGCACGACCCACGGGAACCGCATCTCAATGCGGTCAAGCGGATTCTCCGGTACCTTCGCGACACCATCGACCATGGCATTCAGATATACCGCTCGTCGCCTGCATCACTCACTGCATACACGGATGCTGACTGGGCTGGTTGCCCCGATACTCGCAAGTCCACCTCCGGTTATGGCGTTTTTCTTGGTGACAATCTGGTTTCCTAGTAGTCCAAACGCCAGCAAACTGTCTCCCGCTCAAGTGCCAAGGCTGAATACAGGGGTGTTGCCAATGTTGTTGCTGAAGCATGCTGGTTACGCCAGCTCCTGTCCGAGCTCCATCGACCTCTTCAGCGAGCTACGGTGGTCTACTGCGACAACATCTCTGTTGTCTACCTTTCAACAAATCCGGTCCAGCATCAACGCACCAAGCATGTGGAATTTACCTACACTTTGTTCGTGAGCGGGTTGCTTTTGGAGATGTCCGTGTTCTCCATGTTCCGACATCTTCCCAGTATGCTGATATCTTCACCAAGAGGTTGCCGTCCACTGTGTTCACCGAGTTTCGCTCCAGCCTGAACGTCCGCGTTGCTCCCGCTCCGACTGCGGGGGGTGTTAGACGTGTAGTTGAAGGACACGTCTTCTCAGCCGCAATCAAGAGGTTTAGAATTAGTCCAGATTATTTCCTAAATTGTAATATCTTTACTTGGCAACCAAGCCACCTCCTTGTACTATATAATCCCACCAAGGGATCCGTATCAATCTAAGTGCAACAATTGCAATTGCCTTCATTAAGCCCTGCGCGCCGTTTGTCAAACGGGCTTGTCATTGGTACTGCTCTATATATGTAGTTTTTTTTAAAAGTTATGAATGTTGTTTTTATCTCTGGCGTCATCTTGTTGAGTAGAAAAAAATATTCATGTGATATCGTCCTCCTTATATTATTGGAAAATGCAACTCCAAACTTAGTTGGATGTCCCCTGCTTATCTGAGATGTCTAACGGCTTTAGGATTCGTGTACAAACTATTAATGATTTTTTCAAATATCAATACTTTATCAATAATTTGTGGATTTATATAAATTATTTTTGGATTCATGTACTAACAAGAAATTTCCGTTCATGCATTAATATTTGATAAATCAATACATCAGTTATAGAAGTCATATCCTTCATTGGATGCAAATTCGACGGTTATGATAGTTGGTGGACATCCAACTAGGTATGATAGCTCTGCTTTGCATATTATTCTCTCTTATTGTAGAGCGTAAACCTGTGGAGTTTTTTTTGTTGTTTTTTCAAGACACCCGGCCGAGAGGTGTATTATATTTTATAGGAAAAAGAACAAAATGGTCCGAACAACGCCAATGATTCTAACACGATACAAACATGACGTCACATCAACCACACGCCCCTGTAAGGAATCGATTTAAGTGCACATGGATTTCTGAATCCAGCTAATTGTGAGGCGTCTACTTTCCACTGGTATATGCATTTTATATTCTACTAGTAACACCACATGGGTCCTCTCAATTTCCATGTGACACGTGACTTCCATTGATAGGTCGTATCATTATCTCAGCCACCACTGTGGACTCCAGATTATAAATCTTGGCAATACCTTTCTCCTTTCATCGACCAGTCTCGTCCGCTACCCGAATGTCAAGCTAGAAATGAGATTTTCATCTTGTAATTTCGTCCTGTCTAGTGCCCGGTCAAATTTCTCATATGTACTAGCTAGGAATGAGAGGTGTCAAGATTTTTTCCCAGCACAACGATATCAGTATACGGGGTATAAGCGTGAAGACTAGCAACTAGTATGTCGTGGTAATCACGGTGAGGAGCTCATGCTCGACCTACTGCTGATCAAGAAGGTCTACTACTACTGGGTGTGCCAGCAGCCGGGCTTGGTATTCAGCAACAAAGCCCACGTAGATGTAAGCGTGCTCTCCTAGACCATCACCAACGGCATCCCGAGCCTGCAGGTTACGGCACGCTATGAGCCAAGTACAAAGGTGATACAACAGCGTGTGCTATGTCACGGGCTTGTCAACCACCACTCCACACACACGTCTCGCGGTTTGTTTTCGTTGAGCCGTCGCCAGATAAGATTTTGCCGCGGTCTCTGCCTGAGATTGTTAGCGAACCGGGGTTAGGAATGGATAGGGCTCTCGACCCGCAGGAGGCGACCATGGCAGCGCCCAGCCCGGCCGCCGCCTCCACCCCACTGCCCCGTGCTCCTAGCCATAGATCGCCGCCACCAACCCTCTCCCCTTCCCCGTGCCCGTTTATGTGGGCGGACTGCGCAGAGGATGGCGTCGAGGAGATTTCGGTGGTGCGCGATTCGTAGCCGGAGGGGACGCCAGATCGGCTGGCTTCGCAAGATTCCGTGTCGGCCGGCGGCGCCGAGCTGGGTGGGGGAGCCATGCCGCTCGGGGAGCTGGCACGCGCGGCTCCTCCTCCCCCTGCGGGAACACCTCCTCGCTTCCAGCCGCGCTTCCGCAGGGCTCTAATGGAGGATCCCAAAGCGCGAGGTGTGCTGCCGCCTTCTCCCGCTGGGTCGTCGCCGGTGGGCTGGCCTCGCCGCATTCAGTCCAAGGTGAGTGCGGTTGGAGGGAGTCTCATTGCTCCTGCAGGTGCGAGCCCTGTGCGCCTTCAGGCCCATCGTCTGGCAATGTCGATGGGGCAGCGGCACGCAGCAGAGGAGCGGATGGGCTTGGGGCAGCGACACGCAGCCGAGAAGAGGAGGGGCTTGGAGCGGCGGTCGGCGCATTCACGTCAAGACGCGGAGGGTTGGAGCACCGTGCGTCCGGCGCATTGGTGGCGTCGGGACGGCGGCCGCACCGCCCAAGCTCCTGCTGCACGGCGCGCGCCCTAGGCGGATGGGGCTCGCGGCAGCCGGCCGGCGACGCGGGATGGAGCAATCCGGGCGAGACGCGCTCTCCTCCTTGTGAAGATGCGGGGACGCTGCTTCCGCTGTCTTAGTCACCGCCACTTCGCCATTGACTGTCGGGGCTCAAGGTGTGCTGGAAGTGCCACAAGCCTGGCCACCTCGCTGGAGGTTGCCGTGAGCCTCCGGCTTCTCCTCCACCTGCCAAGCCACCGCGTAGGAGGGCCACCTCGACCTCTCCTCTCCGCTCCTTCCGCGACGTGCTCTTGGCACCGGCGGAGCTTGCAGGCGGCTTGGAGCTGGACGTGTGCTGCTCCGAGGCAAAGGAGGAGGTGTTGGCCTGCAGGCGGGGCTACAAGGAGGGCGTGGATAGTGCTCTCTCGGAGGAGAACGTGCGGGACGGCCAGATGCCCTTGCTTTTGCAAGGGGAGGACGGCGACCGCGAGGCGAGGGAGCAGGAGGTGTTGGTGTGGCAAGGACTGATCGGCGAGATGTCGGCGTGGGACTCGTGTCCGGCCTCGGGGTGCTCCCCGCGTCCGGTTGTGAGCGACGAGCCGCCTTCTATCGTCTCGCCAGGCGATGCGTCCTGCGAGGTGGTGCTGCTGTGCGAGGAGGTGGAGGATGAAGAGCAGTGCATTGCCGAGCCTGGAGCGGGCTCTACCCTGTTGTCCGCTCAGGGAGAGATCGTTGTTGAGAAGGAGGACGGGCAGCAGCTCGTGAAGGACTTTGTCTTGCCGGTACAGGCTGGACCTGGGCAGCAGGACATGGAGGTCGGTGCATCTCTGTGCCCCTTGTCGGGCTTCTTAGCCCGGATCACGGTGCCACTTGCGGCGACCGTATTGGGCACGCCGGCCACGCCGTTGGTCCACGAGATGGAGGTGGAGGCGCCGTCTGTGTGGAGGAGCGAGAGACTCGCCAAGCTGCACCCGAAGGGCGCCAACATCGAGCAGCTGGCCAGGGAGACCGTGGCGCGCCGTCTCGGCTCGCTGACCGAGGAGGCCCACCCCTCGGGGCGCCGGCGAGAGGACTTTTTGGCCTTGTTAGATGTCTCGGACCGGCCCTTCTCGGACCAGGAGGTGGCGGCCATCGATGACCTCGTCCTCGCCGTGAACAAGACCAAGAAGAAGAAGAAGACGACGTTAGGGACCAGGATGGTGCGGCAGATGCCGCCGGGGGAGGCCTAAATGATGAAGCTTCTGATGCTTGGACACTCCTCCTTGCAAATGCTGAGAGGAGGTGTTTTTTGTGTCTGTGGGGCACAGGGAGAATTGTACGTTGCTGATCGAGGTTGCCTGTTGTCATGACGAGCACTTGTGGGTTCTTCGCACGAGGCTAGGAGAGCGACTGGCGAAACCATCATCCACTTGATTTGGCGGACAGGGAAGGAGAGGAGCCAAAGGACCTTATGCAATGTGGCAATCTCGCCTTTGGAGGTGGCGGATTTGGTGCGGGAGGAGTTGGCGATGCGGGTTTTCGCCCACACACAAGATCCTGGAGACTAGTTTTTGTTGTTTTTTGCTTGTGAAGGGATTTTTTTCCCTTTCTCAAAATTCTGTACATAACACTCTATTCTATCTAATCGGATGACGGATACGACCGTCTTAAACCTCAAAAAATTGTTAGCGAACCGAAATGGTGAGGGCTTCCATGAGAACAAGGTTCTAAAGGAAAATCAGGACATACGAGGAGGAGGAGGATTGCAAGAAGGCACCGTTGCACCCAAGCTGCTGCTGCTGCTCCTTGCAACATCTATTTCCTCCATTCCTATAAGTGAGCAATGTTTTTCATGCGTTCGATAATTGCATAAATGGTCATGCCGTGTTTGTTACTTATCCTGTGGTACAATGTTAATGAGATTACATGTAGTAGATGGGAACTGCCTCTGCTTCGATCTACTAAGATTAATGTGGATACCATTCATGACGTCGCCTACCCTTTGGGTATTGTTCGCGGAGCACGATTCTAAAGGCGAAATCCTTTTATCAGTTTGGCATATTATTATTCCACTATGTTTGAGGGTTAGAGGAGGCTGAGCTTTGAGCTAACTTTGCACTTCTTTATCTTGGTTTGGAGATGCATAACCCTATTACATTTCAATCTTTCTACTGTTTTATAGATTAGTTTTGTTTGTCTTGTCTATGTATAGGTCCACCTTGATTGATTTGAGGAAAGAGTCATTTGGGGTTATGGAATGTCAAACTTTTTTTTTACTTTCGTGAAGGTTATGAGGGATGGGGATATGGTTGCCCACCAGATTAGTACTTTGGTCGGCGATGTCTCGTCATGCTTGATGGTCTAGGTCCAGAACAATTGTAAGAATGTTTAATCTAAAAATATATGTTGTTTTACTATAATGGTCTTTGAAATTGTACTATAGCTAGCATGTTATGTATTTATGGCAGTGCAAAGAAAATATACACATTTTTCTGCTGTAAAAAATGAAGATTTTTCTGCTGTAAAAAATGAAGATATATATCATAAGAATGTATTGGACTACTCAAGACTGAAATATACGAGGTATGAAATAACCGCAAGAGGGTATCGCACGGCCCAGGTATAGGAAGGCGACGATGACGGCCCATGGACTCGTCGTCCTACTGCAGCAGTAGCTGCCAGTAGAGTACACTTCCCCTCCCTCTCTCGCCGTCGAGATCGGGTCGAGGTCGCCGGCCGGAGTCGCTCGCCGCCGTGAAGATGAGGAAGCGCGATCTGGGCATCCTCCTCCTCGCCGCCTTCGCCGTCTTCTTCTCGCTCCAGGTCAGCCACTTCTCCATCCTCTCCTCCCCTCCCCTCCCCTCCGATCCAAACCCTAAGCTGCAAACCATTCCTCCAACCTCCAGCACGAGGGAGACTTCTCGTTCCGGGAGGCGTGGTACCACCTCTCGGACGACGGCTACCCGATCAAGCACGACGCCGACCGCCTCCCGCCGCCGCTCGTCGCCGACCTCAACGGCGACGGCCGGCCCGAGGTGCTGCTCCCCACCCACGACGCCACCATCCAGGTCCTCCAGCCCCCGCCCGCGCACCACGCCGCCACCACCCTCGACGACTTCCGCGAGGCGCGCGTCATGGCCGAGATCTCCCTCCTCCCCGACAACGTCCGCGTCGCCTCCGGCAGGCGCCCCGTCGCCATGGCCGTCGGCGCCGTCGACCGCTCCTACAAGGCCGCCCACGTCCACAAGCAGGTCCTCGTCGTCGTCACCGCCGGATGGACCGTCATGTGCTTCGACCACAACCTCAAGAAGCTCTGGGAGGCCAACCTCCAGGACGACTTCCCCCACGCTGCGCGCCATCGGGAGGTCGCCATATCTATTTCCAATTACACGCTCAAGCATGGGGATGCTGGGCTCATCATCGTCGGAGGGAGGATGGAGATGCAACATCATGTATGCTATCATCAGTCCTCTTCTGCCTAACCTTAATGATTTGAAACAGCAATTTTAAACCTTGTTTATTTCTCAGTCGGCAGATCTTTTCGATGACTTCATCACCTCTGAACACAGCAGGGAAGAGCACCGTAGAAGTGCCAGCGAGAAGCAGGTTATTTTCTTGTAATTCCGATCTTTCTCCTCTTAGCTTATACTGTCTTATTATGGGCTGCAAAAATGTTAGTGCCCCATAATAACTTGATACAAACTTAAGCTCTTTTGGGCTGGCACTTCTATGTCCTGCAGGATTCAGAGGGCGCCAATATAGACGTGCGTCATTTTGCGCTTTATGCCTTTTCTGGTCGTACCGGCACATTGAGATGGAGCCGGAAGAACGAGGTATGCCTCATGTACAAGCATTCTATTCCATGTTTTCTTCATGAATAAACTCAACACCACTGTTGTCAGATGGTGTTGACACTTTATGTGCTCTCTGTTCCGATTTAGCATGTAATTAAGCTGGAATAGCTAGGAACAGAGATCCGACTTACACATTGGTGTCATGTTTTTCTCTTGACATGGCAGAACATCCAGTCTCAGCCATCAGATGGTTCAGAGATGATACCACAACACAATTACAAGCTTGATGTTCACGCCCTCAATAGTCGCCATCCTGGTGAGGTGAGAATTATGTCCATCACCCCTGATAATGAAATAATCTTTAAGAAGTCATATTCACAATAAGCAAGTCCTTTGTTCTGCCCCCACTTGTTCTTTCTTAGCTTGGTTTCACTATCGTGATCCTCTTCTTGGATAGGTAGCACGGTCCTAAACAGTGCCAATATTTCCTCTGATATCCAACAGAGTGATTTGCTTGTACTATGCAAAAATATGTTATTGACATCCATTTGTTCTAATTTAGCAACTATAACCATCCGCCATCGTTCTTTGTGCTGCTGCTGATATTTTGCTTACAAATATTATCTTATGTTTGAACTTGGGAGTTTGCCTACATAGCATTCATACCATTTCTTGAAATTTGGAAAAGAAAAATATGATACCAAATATTTGCTACCGCTTCACACGTTGATTTGGACATGGACCCATAGAGAATAGAGATGCTATGTAGGTTCACATAGTATTATTTTTCTTACCGTAACCTAATGTGTTATATGAATTGGCAGTATGAATGCCGGCAGTTCAGAGAATCAGTTCTCGGTGCCATGCCTCATCATTGGGTAAGATTAGATACGTATTATCTTTATTTTAGTTACTTTATTTTGGTTATTTCTAATTCAGGTATGAATTTTTGTTCCTTTTCAGGATAGGAGAGAGGATACTTCCCTACAACTTGCACATTTTAGGAAGCATAAAAGGAAACAGTTAAAGAAAACTCAAGGGAAAACTGCTGTGAATAACGTGCACAAGCCCAGTGAACATAATCCACCCGGGAAGGATGACACTAATAGATTAACCAAAGCGATCGGGAAAGCTGCAGATCTGGCTGGGTCAACTAAAGGAAGAAAGGTACAAGAAATTCTTATGTGTGTTAATTTGAAAATGCACCTATCTTCTCTTTGTATCAAGTTGACCACAACTGCAGTGATCTTGAACTCCCCTTAGTATTGATGTGTTTGAGCAACTACTCTAGTTGTAGATATTAATAGTAAGTTATAAACTGACAACTAGTATAATGTACTCCCTCCCTTTTTAAATGTAAGATGTTTTAGGTGTTCCACATGTTGTCTAGATACATAATAAAATGAGTTAACGTACACACTAAAACATTTCTAGATACATTTGTATACATGTGAATGTGGACAAAGTCTAAAACATCTTATATTTAAAAACGTAGGGAGTAGATGGCTGTAAAATCAAATTAACCAAACTTACTTTATATACTACTACCTCTGTCCCCAAATATAAGACGTTTTGGTGGGCTGTTTATATTTGGAGACAGTGGTAGTATTTTTTTATGGAGTGCCTGTACAGCCATTCATGTCTATTTTATGATTAAATAAGTGATATATAGCACTGAGTCTTTTTTTTTGGCATCTGCCATTCCCTGGCGAAGGATGCAAAACTGTAAACTGGTTCTATATCGTTGTGATTAGTTTTGTTGGGATCTAGCCTGGTTAATATACTTCATCTTCATGTATTCCCCGAAATATTATTGCCTTGGCCTCTAGGATATACGTAATTCTGTAGCCATATAATTTTCAAACTCATCAGTTTTTTAGTTTACATTTCTATCTGCATTATGCGGCCTCTTCTGGAATTTGTGGTGGCTAGTGCATATTCCTTTTGCACCACAGCCCTTACGTATATTGGGTCACTTTGTACATGAATGTAACATCTGGCTTATATTGCAGTCTCTGAACAGGCTTTATGTTCCTACAATCACAAACCATACTCAAGTTTGGTGGGTTCCTAATGTTGTTGTTGCACATGAAAAGGAAGGGATTGAGGCTATTCATCTAGCATCTGGACGTACGCTTTGCAAGGTACAAGATGCATCGTAGTGATTTTTGCCGTTTGCTCTCTGCTATTGCCTACGTATGTCCTATGGGCTCATGTATTTTGTTAAAAGAAAATCAATCGAGCTTTCGCAAGTGTTTCTTTGATCCCTGACTTATTTTTGTGATATTATTTCCATGTTCAGCTTCATTTGACTGAAGGAGGTCTTCACGCAGATATTAATGGAGATGGAGTTCTAGATCATGTTCAGGTGTGTTGAAGTTTCAAAACTAGAGCTGCAATTCATGTTTTTTGCATCTGCGCCACTTTTTCCAGATGTGGAGAATAATACTCTTCAGGCCACAGGCCCACAGCCATTGTATTTTATGTCCGTAATTGGAGCATAACTATATTTTTTCCTCGGCTACTCATGTCATAAGTTGTTATTATACTTCTTAGACTGATTTTTCTAAACGCAGGCAAGATTTTTGCCTTTTCATTAATTAATCAAGAACATTTTAATTCTGCAAGAGAGGTCCACCAACAGCTCAGGACACGAGGTTGAGATTACTCTCCTAAGTCCCCAAAATGGTTTCCCAAAATGTTCAGCGCATGCCAATACTCTTAGGCTTTTTTATTCACTCAATAAATTGGTTCAAATGGTATATAGGAGTTTTAGTTAGTTTTTTTGTTTGGGGGAGAAAGATGTCTTCTAAACATGAACATAGATCATACTGAACATGGCTTGTTCTGTCTGCATTATTATTACTTTGCTATCATTTTGTCTAGCAAATAGTAAGTTCGTTTGTAATGAAATTATATATTGTCGTCATCTTAAGTGATTAGCCAAAATTTATGCAATGCTCGCACCACTATAGTGCTAAGTGCTAACATGATAAATGAATTCCCTTCCCTGTTCACCTCAAATAATAAGAGTTCATGTTCACCGTCAAAAATTGAGGTCTACTAATTTAATTTGGAAATGACGGAATTAGTGTACACAGACTCAACTTAGAACCCCGTTAATTGTTCTTATTTACGAAGCCTCGTCTGATGAGATGGGCAATTTCTTTCCTGTAATTTTCGTAGTGAAACCGTGATTGTCAGATATGCCTTCTTTCCTCTCCCAAATAGTGCTTTTCTGTTAATCATTGTTATCAAAACTGTCGGTTCATTCTTTTGTAGGTTGTCGGTGCAAATGGTGCTGAGCAAACTGTTGTTAGCGGGTCCATGGAAGTGCTGAAACCCTGCTGGGCAGTTGCCACATCGGGTGTACCAGTGCGGGAGCAGCTTTTCAATGTTTCTGTCTGCCACTACAACCATTACAATCTGTTCCATCATGGTGACTTCTCAACAAGTTTTGGGAGGACATTTGATCCAAGTGGCTTAGAGGTGGCAACCCCTATTCTGCTCCAGAGAGACGATGGGCATAAACACAGAAGAGGAAGTCATGGCGATATAATCTTTCTAACAAGCCGGGAGAGGTCAGCATATTCTTCACCGTTATTTTTCTGAAGTGCACACCTAGTGTAGTTAGGCAGGGTTGCTGCCTGATAGTCGTGATATGCTCTAAACATTTCATAAGTGAGTTAAATCACTTACGAAATATCAAACAGATAAATATCAAATATAATGTACTTATGACCTGTGGGTTTGGAGAGCGGTGCATACTTTAACCTTATCTGTCTCCAAACCCTCTTTGCATTTTAAGGGGTTTTAGATGCATCAAATCGTGATACTAGCTTTTCTCATGAAATTATTAGCAGTGGTTTATTTCTAATAATACACCGACTTGTTTTTTTTACCATTGTAGGTGACCTCATACTCTCCAGGTCTACTTGGTCATGACGCGATGTGGAGATGGCAACTATCGACAGGCGCAACATGGTCCAACCTTCCATCTCCATCCGGGATGATGGAGAACATCGTGGTTCCCACACTCAAGGCCTTCTCCCTGCGGGCCTACGACCCGAAGCAGGTGATCATCGCAGGGGGCGACCAGGAGGCTGTGGTGATCTCTCCTTCCGGCAGCTTGCTGGCGTCCATCGAACTCCCCGCGCCTCCGACCCATGCGCTGATCCTCGAGGATTTCTCCGGTGACGGCCTAACTGACGTCATTCTGGTGACGTCTGGGGGAGTGTACGGGTTTGTGCAGACGAGGCAGCCCGGGGCGCTCTTCTTCAGCGCGCTCGTCGGCTGCCTGATAGTCGTGATCGGGGTGGTATTCGTTTCGCTGCACCTCAACTCGTCGAACGGTGGTAAGCCGAGGTCGTCGAGTGACTACCGGTGACATGCTGTAATGTGTGTTCTGTCGAGAGGATCTGATGAGAATTTCCAGCAGCGAGGTTCTATTATAGTGTTTGAACTAGATTTTCATATAGTTGAAAATTGCACAATATGTATGTATTTATGGTAGTGGACCTATGTTGTTGTACGATGCAGATCCTACATGAGTATAGCTCTGTTACTAATGGCTGTCATTTGATATACTATTTGGTTAACCTTAAATCTTGGTAAAAATCAGCACAAGGGATAACACGAAAAACGTACAACCGGGATAACCAAGACGAGTTGGAAACCATATATTTGTTGATTCTTTGAGCAGTTGTTTACACCATCGATGCTTCACTTTTTTTACCGTTAAGAAATAGGCGACCTTTATCTTCAAAGAGTTTCAAATGAACTGAACATCATGACCGAGGTGAATTTCCATCTTGTTATGTCACTTGTTCGGAGGGAAAGTGTTACAGCGCCTAAGATCTCCCATGGCTTTCTGAACTCCTGGATGTGCTGCACTGAGAGACCTTGGCGAGCGTCAGTCCAGCTGGGAATGGGCCTTTTTGCTGCTGCCATTGTTGCCACTGTGGGGAATGGCCAAAATCTGTAGCTCCCATAGGTACATGGTCTGCCGCCTTTGGGCCTTATGCTGTCTATCCCGATTCATTCTGCGGGGCTACACTACAAAGTCGGTGAGGAGTTTCCGGTGCCTGCCATTTCTAGCTAGAGATTGGACTGATCAAACTCTGCTGAAGGAGAAGAATTTGGTGTTCTTTTATGATTATTACGAGTGATGTTGGTCAGGCCTACAAAGCTTGATGCTAGGACGAATTATATGTCCCCGTAGATGCACACCATCGATGCTTCACTTCGTTACAGACTTAGTTACAGGTGACAAATAGATGACCTACATCTTCAAAAAGTTTCAAGCAAACTGAAGATCATGACCCAGGTGAATTCTTGGATGCGTTGCACTGAGATACCTTGGCGAGCGTGACTGCAATGCTTCACATAAGTTTGTGAAGTTAGTGACCCCACACGCACCGTTCTGTTTTTTGTTGTTGTTTAAGAAAAATCACGAATTCTTCTGAGGTGTGTTTTACTGTAGACGGAAACCCTTTTATTAATTTCAATGCAAAGATGCTTTCATCTGTTTTGGAAGTATTATACTTTAGATTTTAGCTTCATTGTCTTGTACCCTTATGTCATCTCATTTTACTGGCCAAATTCTAGAGCTCCCCATAGGTCGAAGGCCTGTTGCATTTGGGAATTGCGCCGTTGATCCCGATTCAGGCTGCACGGATCTTCAAGCTTGTGGTCGACAAGTTTCCGATGCCTGTCATTCCTAGCTAGAGATGGAACTAATCGAGCACTGACTGATGGAGGAGAATATATTACTCCCTCTGATTCCATATAAGTGTCGTGACCCCTTCTGAAATTTGTACCTAGTTTGTTCATTTTTCACGTCACATATTACCGATCGGAGGGAGTATCTGCTTTCAGAATAATTACAAAAAGACTATTTCCATGGTCAAAAGATGCACAAAGGTAAGTTGGGTGATGTTGGTTGCGATATAAGTACATGCCTGCAAAGCTTGATGCTAGGAGGAACTATATTTTCACTAGCGAGCAGAGTTTTTCTTTTCAGATGAGCATCGAGGGAGACATAGTGAAGCTGTAAGAGGGTGTCAAGATCGGAGTACAAAAGCATCGTCATTGCTTCTCTTAAAAGGAGCCAGGCTACTCGCTCTGTCAGAGCACCTCTTTAAAATGGTATTTGATTTGTTAAAAAAAATGGTTTTTGATTTTGCTCCCGTTGCTTTTGTACTATTGATTTATTTGCTTTCAGTTTTCTACTCTGTTGGCCACTGGTTTGGGCGGCACCGCGGCAGACAGCAGGGCCTCTCGTGCCATCGGACCCATGACCCAGTGGGAATATCCTGGTGAAGCCAGCAGCCGGGTGAGTGAAAGTCAAATGTTCCTAAAGGCCATAGCGGTCAACAACCCTGACATTGGCAGATAAAGGAGGCAGCACCAATCTTACGTCGAACTAGACTTAGGGGTACATTTTGTCGCTCGACCTCTGCTCTCGCACTAGTTTAAATTTTGTAATCTCTCCGTCCATAAAAATATGCTCAACTTTGTCTAAATTTTGATTTATATACATACTAAAATATATCTAGATATATGCAAATTTGGACAAAATTGAGACATCCTTTTATGGACAGAGGAAGTATAACGCTAATAAAAACATGTGGGAAAACGATAATACGTTTAACAGGTATAATTCTTTTGTTTTTACATTTCTTATTACTTCCGTATGATTTCACTGTCATCCATTCCATGTGTCATGTGGGTTGTGGTTCGATGTACGTGTGCATGCTCACGTGCAATGCATCAGTGGCGGAGGACGAAAAAAACCTGAGCTGAGACAAACTCTAAAACACAAAAAAGTTTACTGTAATAAACATAAAAGTATTAGTATTCTATATGATTCTGAACATAATTATTACGTACTACTCCCTCTGTATAAGACACGATATTTTTATGCTGGTCTCTGACATTGATTTTAAAGTATATAGATTGAAAATATATAAATGGTACCGCTGGAATCATCTAGCTAAATAATTTCATTTCGTACATCCTTACACATATTTTGTTAACACATTATAAGTATAAATTAAGGTCAAATTCGTACGTGGTTGACTAGCAAAATTTATGTACAACTTATATTTTGGAACAAACGGAGTACAGTAGAAACTAAAATATATTTAAGTAGAAGAATAACCCGATAATTAATCTTTAATATTGTCTACAAGTTGAAATCAATGATAAGCTTAACCTCTTTTTAATACCATATATTATTGACTTCTTGGAGTAGGAGTGCACATCACGTTGTTTACTATTATAGATAACCTCCATCTTCAAAGAATTTTGAGCAAACTTAAGATCAAGACCGAGAAATTGAACATGATATGCATAACTGGCGTTGTATGTCATGTCATTTGTGATTTTTTTGAAACGGCGGCATAAATTTGTCCCATTCGATTAATTAATAAGAAGTTTTACAAGAAAGTAAAGTAAGATTACAACGAGGCTCTAATATCCCGGCATTAATTTATTCAACCGCTTTGCACCCGCGGTCACCCAAAGGCGAGCTTCTCTTTTTATGTTCTCAAGGATGATCATGGCAGGGGCATGATTTTTTCGGAAAACTCTTGCGTTGGTTTCGTTCTAAATTTTCCACGAAGTGAGCAATGCTAGGGATGCCAAGCCCTTGCGTGGTGTTGATGAACCACACAACATATCTTGCCACACTTTTTGAAGAGAGAGGGATGGCCATCGGGAGGTGAAAAGGTTGTGTAGCCCGACCCAATCTTTGTTGAATCTTCTTATGCGCTTTGTGAAGAGGAAATGTACTAGAGGATGTGTAATTGATTTTGGGGTCTTCTACATAGAGGGTACAAACCACAATTTGGCCAACCTGCCCTTTCAAGGCGATTGGCCGTCCAAAGTCTATTTTGAAGACCAAGTCAAGCGAAGCATTGGACTTGGGGTGCCCCAAATCTTCCAATCCAAGCGTTTCATGTTTGTCGTTGTTGCTCCAAGAAATTGAGCCTTGTAGGCCGAGGCCGCCGAATATTTGCCATTTACCGTGAGCTTCCACCAAATTTCATCCTCCACCCCCTCATCGAGAGCTATGTTACTAAGTTGTGTCCAAAGGTCCACAAGTTGGGTGACATGATCAAAAGAGAAGTCCCCGTTCATAGTAATCTTGTCAATCCACGCATTGCTATCCATTGCCTTCTTGATCGACCATTTATTTGATCTTGATGCCGCAAAGATGAGAGGGGCAATATTTTTAGGCTTCACACCGTCAAGCCAAGGAGTTTCCCAAAATGGCGTCAAATTGTCATCGCCAACCGTGATCAAAGTTGAGGCGTAGAACAAGTCCATGTCTTCCCGGATAAAGGGTTTCCCAATCCTATCCAATTTTTTCCTTTATCCTTCCATTAACGCCATGACCATCTTGAATAGGCATGCAGGCGGCCCGTCCGGTAGGAAAGGCGGACCGTCCGCTCAGCAAAATTTGCACTTATGGCTGATTTTATTTTCATTAGTGCTCTTAATAACGGGAAGTCTGACGGACGGATCTGGAGTCCTTGGAGGACGTCCGCCTGCATCCCTAATCTTGAACGAAGGGCCCTCTTAAACTTGTGGGTGTTGAGAATCCCAAAAGCCCTCCGAGCTCCTTGGAGCGGCACACCGTCTCCCTATTTGTGAATTTCCATCTTATTGTGCCAGCGGCTTGAGAGTAAATAGTAAAAACGTGAAGCATTTCAGATAGATTCGCGAACTCATGGATGTGGTGCACGGAGAGGCCTTGGCGAGCGTCAGTCCAACTTGAAATAAGTGTGCCAAGAAAACAGACGTTTTTAATGTTTGCCACTGCTCTCAGCGAGCCGACTAGCGAAAAGAACTTATTCCGGAGCTCCCCGTGGGACCAAGACCTGCGTCTATTGGACATTGCGCTGTCCGTCTATGCTGAATCAAGCTGCAGGGAACTTCAAGTCTTCAAGATAGTGGTCGACGAATTTCCGATGCCTGCCATTCCTAACTAGACATGGACCCGTTTAAAAAAAAAAAAAAAACTAGACATGGAACTGATCAAACACCCCTCGAGGAGAAAATTTAGCCATTTTCAGGATAATTACTAACATAGCACGTGGTTGGTCTCTTGGTAAAGATTCAAACAGGTTAAGTGGGGGATGTTGATCGCAATACATAGGCCTAGAAGCTGGATGCTAAGTGGACTTATATGTCCACTAGTGTAGTAGCGAGGGAGAGATAGTGAAGCTATAAGAGTTGTCCCGACCGGAGAAGAAAATAACTACCATTTCTTCCTTTAAAAGGAGCTGCTTGACTATTTGGTCTATCAAATAACCTCTTTAAAAATGTTGTTGATTCGCCCGCTTGTTGCTTTTCTACCATTAAAGTTTTTGATTTACCTTCTACTCTGCTTGTCACTGGCTCGAGCGGCGGAGAGCAGAGCCTCTTGTGCCATTGGAGCCGAAGTGGACATCGATATTGCTCAAGACCACGTATAGTTCCCATTTGTAAATAGCCATGCAACATTGGTGAGGACCCAAAGCGGAGACGAGAAAAGCCGATGAAGAAATATCCACGTCACGATACTTTCACGATGATACTTGCACGGGAAACATAAATCGTTATTTTCTATCAATATAATCTTTTATCAATACTACTAGCACATATGTCTGTGAGTTGCAACAGGAGATAAAAATAGTTCGTTGTTGTGGTGCATTGAGAAACCTTGGCAAGCGTCAATCCAATTCAAAAGTTTCGATGTTGCCAGTTGCCACAACTGTGATCGTGTTGAGAATCACAAATTTTGGAGCTCCGCTTGGGGCGAAATCAGTGTGCCAAGAACAATGACAGTTTTGTTGTTCCTACAACCCTGAATGTGGTGAGAAGGACAAATTGCGGAGCTCCGTTCGAGTCTAAGGTCGGCGGCCTTTTGATATTGCGCCGTCCATCTATGTCGACTCATGCAGCAAGACACTACTACAAAGTCGTCGACGATTTTCCGATGCCTGTCATTTCTAATTAGAGATGGAACTGATCAAGCATTCAAGCAGTGCTAGAGGAGAAGAGTTGGTCTTTAAATTTTAGATGAAGAAATGTTGGACAGGCCTACAAAGGTTGTGCTAGGAGGAAGTATATGTCCACTAGCGAGGAAGTTTTTAATTTCAGATGAAGTGGCCAGGGAGAGCTAGTGAAGCTGGAAGAGGTTGTCCAGATCGGAGAAGAAAAGAACTACCATTGTTATTCACTTTAAAAGGAGCAGACTACTCAGTCTGTCAGAGAACGTCATTACAATGGTTGTTCATTCACCTCCTTGCCACTTTTCCAAATTAATTTTCTTGGTTTCTATTTCTAGTCTGCTGGTTTGAGGGCGGACAGCAGGGCCTCTCGTGCCATTGGACCCACGTGCCAGTGAAACGTCCGTAGAGTCCATCGGGGTGAAAAACCCCGACCCTTCTACATTGGCAGAGAAAGGAGCCAGCTCCACCAGTGCTTGCTAGCAGCCTAACATCCGCTTGATGTTAGGTCTGAGCTGACATCCGCTTGATGTAAACGAGCAATGCATTCTCTTATTCACTAATCGAGCATTCACTGGTCACTCATGATAATTAACTTGATCTAATACGAGTTGGCTAAATTAAGATATGACAAATGCCATACCTTGCCATAGCTGGTGCTGTTAGTTTTTGTACAAGGGGTGGGGCCTAGAAGACCCCATTGCTGCATTGTATTGAAACACGTGGCGGGTATAACTTTGCACTTAGTCCCTTTACATCTATTGCCCAGGAAAACCTAGAATTCGAAGATAAGGCCAGTGCTTTTACAGAAAAGTCCCTAGAAATAAAAAATAAAAAGCAATCAAGTCCTAGGGCACCGCCACCGATCGTCGGCGACTAGCAGGTGCATAGAGCACCGCGATTAGAGAGGGGAATGCCCGAAAGCTCTCCGCCAGTGATGAACCTCTGCCACCGGCTGGCTCAAAGTGACCGGGGACAAACCACTTGGCCATCTCGAGCTACCGAGCTCCGGCGCAGGATTCGGCAGGCCTCCGTCATGGAGGTTGAAAAAAGGCCACAATCTTGGCCAAGGATCACGGCGGCAAGCAAGGCCACCGCGTGTGGTGCTCTGGGAAACCGCAGCAACAGACCTTCAAGCCGAGGAAGCACCCAACACCACCCTCCATCTCCCTCGCCACCACGGCCGGTCAAGAAGAAGGAAGATACCAGAGGCGTACCAAGAAGAAGGTCGGAGCGCTTGATGAAGGAGTTTGCTGCCGACTGATACGTCTCAAACGTATCTATAATTTCTGATGTTCCATGTTGATATTATACCAATTGTTACATGTTTTACATACACTTCATAACATTTTTATGCATTTTCTGGGACTAACCTATTAACAAGATGCCATAGTACCAGTTCCTGTTTTCTGCTGTTTTTGTATTTCAGAAAAGCTAGTCTGGAAATATTCTTGGAATTGGACAAAACTTGGACAGAACCTCCTATTTTTCCAACACGTACACGGAAGTTCAAAGGAGAGACGGAGGCGACCGAGGAGGCGGCCACACCATAGGGCGGCGCGGGTCCCCCTGACCGTGCCGTGGTGTGGTGTGGGCCCCTCGGGTGGCTCCAGCCGCCGCCATTTGGACTATATATTACCTCCACGGTGAAAACCCTAAAAGACCCGAGCCATTATCCACGAAAAGTTGTAGAGACGCCGCCGCCGTCAACCCTAATTCGGGGGACAGAAGTCTCTATTCCGGCACCCTGCCGGGACGGGGAATTGCCCCCGGAGCCATCTCCATCGACGCCACCACCATCTTCATCGCCGTTGCTGCCTCCCATGATGAGGAGGGAGTAGTTCTTCATCGGGGCTGAGGGCTCATGCCGGTAGCTATGTGGTTTATCTCTCTCTCCCACTAGTTGAATCCATAGATGTTTCTCTTCATTATCTTATATGCTACTTGAGTGGTTTTATTAATGTAAACTCCGGAGTCACCTTTATCCCACGGTGCGAAGTTGACAGTGTGCGCACCGTGTGTGGCTCTTAGGCTAAAGATTACAGGAATACTTATCATGAGTTATTATTTGTGTTGGATGTCTCTATGAAATTGTGGTGTTTGTCTAGTACTATTTAGGGCGCTCAAGTTGACAGTGTGGGGTTCACTAGATGTGGAATGCGACATTAAGGTGTGCTTTTATAGCCCTACGCAGTGGATTGTTGTTCGTTATCCAACGAGAGAATAATTCAGAGTAGCATAGTGAAGAGGAAATATCTATGTATTCAATTACATTATTATTGTTGAGAGTGTCCACTAGTGAAAGTATGATCCCTAGGCCTTGTTTCTAAGCATTGAAACACCGTTTACAACCAGTTCTGCTAAATGTTTGCTTGCTGCCATTTTTATTTCAGATTGCAATTACCACTTATAATCATCCATATCACTTGTATTTTAATATCTCTTCGCCGAACTAGTGCACCTATACATCTGACAAGTGTATTAGGTGTGTTGGGGACACAAGAGACTTCTTGTATCTTAATTGCATGATTGCTTGAGAGGGATATTTTTGACCTCTACCTTCCTGAGTTCGATAAATCTTGGGTTATTCACTTAAGGGAAACTTGCTGCTGTTCTACAAACCTCTGCACTTGGAGGCCCAACACTGTCTACAAGAATAGAAGCGTGCGTAGACATCAAGCTCTTTTCTGGCGCCGTTGCCGGGGAGGTAAGGTAAAAGGTACTCACATCCTCCATCTACTAAGCTATTTTGTAGCACTGTTGCCGGTGTGTGAGTGCTTGAAGGTATTTCCTTTAGATTCTGCAATTATATCTTTTTGTTTCTTGTTTTTTATTTCACTAGTTAGGCTTAATGGAAAACAATAAAAAAATTAGAGAGCTTTATGAAATTTATCTTGAGTTGGGACATGATGTGTTTGAAGAGAAAATTAAAAAACCTATGGAAAATTATTTGCATGATGGTAGTAATGTTATTACTATAAATTCTTTGAACACCATTATTGCTAATGCTATGGAAGAATTTAAGCTTGGGGAGGTCGGTTTTGATGAAAATGATCTTTTTAGTTCCCCGGTTTTGGAGGAGAAAATTTGATTTGATGATACTTTGCCTCCAATATATGATGTTTATAATGATTGTGATATTTTCACTCCACCTACTCTTGAGGATATAGTTTATGTTGATTATGATATGTCTCCTATATATGATTTTTACAATGATGAATATGATATTTTCAGTCCATCTACTATTGAGGATAAAATTCATTATGATTATTCTATGCCTCCAATTTATAATTATTACAATAATGGATGTGATACTTTTACTCCCACTATTACTAATGAAACTGTTTATGCTTATGTGGAGAGTAATGATACTTATATGCATGTGTATCATGATAAGAATGCTTTATGTGATAGCTATATTGTTGAGTTTATTCATGATGCCACTGAAAATTATTTTGAGAGAGGAAAGTATGGTTATAGAAATCTTCATGTTATTAAATTTCTTCTCTTTATGATGAAGGTTTTGAGCTTTTTCTTGATTTGCTTTTATTTGCTGGGTACTTTAATACCTACTGGTCCTTATGAGAGAGGGAGACACGGTTTCATATATCACAATAATATTAAGTCTCCTCTCTTTATGTTGAAATTTTTGAAGTTACACTTGTTTTGCCTTCCTATGCTAGTCACTTTGTACTTCATTGATTTGTTTTCTTACAAGACTCCTATGCATAGGAAGTGTGTTAGATATAAACATGTTTTATATATGCTTCTTGATGCTCTCTTATATGTTCAATTCTTACTCTTATACGAGCATCATTAAAATCACTATGCCTAGCTAAAAGGCTTTAAAAAAAACGCTTGTGGGAGACAACCCATTGTTTTATTTCAGCAATTTTTCTTTTCTTTTTGAGTCAAGGAGTTTTTTACTTCTATAACAATTCCTTTTTATCTTTACTTTATCGCATTGTTGTGCCAAGTGGATCCTCTAATAGGAAGATGATGCTAGATTGGATTTCTGCGCAGGAACAGATTTCTGTTGTTCACTGTTTTACTTCTGTAAAATCACAGAAAAATTATTTAAATCTGCAAAGTTTTGTGCGCGATCCTCAGATATGTACGCATCTTTCGTTAGTTTTGCGTTTTTCGATCTGAGCAACGTAAGTGCCTTGAAAAAATTCGTCTTTACAGACTGTTCTGTTTAGACAGATTCTGTCTTTTATTTTTCGCATTCTCTATTTTACTAGTGTTGAGTGGAATTATTTTTTTAAGGTGAAGAGCTTCACATAACATCAGTGCATTAGTTAATGTTAAAATTAACGGTCATGTTTGTGTTCTTATAAAACATGTGAGTTTTTAATTGTGCACTAACTCTAATGAGATTTACTCTGAGTTTGGTGTGGCGGAAATTTTCAAGGGTTAAAAGAAAAGGATGATATAATGTGATTAAGAAGAGTGAAGAGCTCAAGTTTGGGGATGCTCCCATGGATCACCCCAGCATATTTCAAGAAGACTCAAACGTCTAAGCTTGGGGATGCCTTGGGCATCCCCTTATTCATCAGCAACTTATCAGATCATCTCTAGTGAAACTATATTTTAATTATTTCACATCATATGTGCTTTACTTGGAGCGTCTGTGTGCTTTTATTTTTGCTTTGTTATTTTATTTTCTGAAATCAACTTGGTTGGATCCTAGCAATCTTGATTGGGAGAGAGACACGCTCTGCTTTTTCATATGAATATTCCTATTCTTCACTTATACTTGTTGAGTATTCTTATCTAGCTATTGCTATGCTTTTAGCTCCTGTTTTGCATGCATCTCTTATTCAGAGTTGTTAGTTCTTTTAAAAAAGTACTCTCTTGCTTCACTTATAATTGTTTGGAGAGTTTATGTTGAAATAAGTTGATTAGTGTTTGATTGGAACAGAAAATGCTGCATGTGGTAGATGGTATAATGGAAAAAGCTTACATATTCTTGTAGATCACTGTATTGGATAATTTGATACTTGTCAATTGTTTTGAGTTATCAAGTAGTTCATGTTTAAGCTTTTGTATCATGTAGTTAAAACCATTAGTGAAGAACTACCGTAAAGCTCGTTGAAATTTGGTTTGCATGATTGGTATCTCTAAGGTCTAGATATTTTCTAATAAAAGGGTTTGGTTAACAAGGAAGACAGTGTAGAGTCTTATAATGCTTGCAATATGTTTTCATATAAGTCTTGCTGTGTCGGTTGATATCCTGTGTTTGCTTCAAATAACCTTGCTAGCCTAAACTCTGTACTGAGAGGGAATGCTTCTCGTGCATCCAAAACCTTGAGCCAAAATCCATGCCATTTGTGTCCACCATAACTACCTATATGTGGTATTTCCTTGCTACCAGTAAATTTTTCATGTGCTATCTTTAAACTATTCAAAAACTATTACTTCTTTTTGTGTCAATGTTTACCAAGCTCATGAGAACGGGTTGGATGTCTTTATGTCACATATCAAACAGACTTTACCACCGGACTAGCGGCATATACATCCGCTTATCCATTAATTTTGCAAAAAGAACTGGCAAATGGGGTGCCCAATCCCAATTAATTACAACTTTAACCGCTTAATTCTCTTCACATTTTTGCCCTGATTTATCAGTCAAGCAATGACAAACAGTGAAATATCTACATGTGTAAACAAAAGAGAAGAGGGATGATCTGCCTTGCTGGTAGAAATAACGTCCTTCATGGGAGCCGTTCTTAAAAGTCTGGTTGGCAGGGGTCATATTGTACTTTCCATTTTCTGATTCATTGATAATTAACAAACACCTCCCAAAACTTATTTTTACTCTCTTTATAATTTCAAAAATTTAAAAAGCTCTAGCACATGATTTAATCCCTGCTTCCTTCTGCGAAGGGATTTTCTTTTACTTTTATGTTGAGTCAGTTTTCTACTTCTTTCTATCTCAGAAGCAAACACTAGTGTCAACTTTGGTGCAACAATTTTTATATGCTTGTATATTGCACTCATTATATTGCTTTGTGTTGACAAATATCCATGAGATATATATGTTGAAAGTTGAAAGCAATTGCTGAAGCTTAAATCTTCCTTTGTGTTGGTTAAATACCTTTTACTTAGAATCTATTGCTTTATGAGTTAACTCTTATGCAAAACTCTTTGATGCTTGTCTCGAAAGTATTATTCATGAAAAGTTTTTTGCTTATATGATTCAGTTGTTTGCTCATTATCTACTTGCTAGCAAACTATAGACCATTGAACTGGATCACTTCATTCATAACATGTGCTTTATAATACTATTTGATCAAGATTATGATGGTAGCATGTCACCTCAGAAATTATTTTGTTTTTATCTTTTTACCTACTCGAGGACGAGTAGAACTAAGCTTGGGGATGCTTGATACGTCTCAAACGTATCTATAATTTCGGATGTTCCATGTTGATATTATAACAATTGTTACATGTTTTACATACACTTCATAGTATTTTTATGCATTTTCTGGGACTAACCTATTAACAAGATGGCACAGTGCCAGTTCCTGTTTTCTGCTGTTTTTGTATTCTAGAAAAGCTAGTCTGGAAATATTCTCGGAATTGGACGAAACTTGGACAGAACCTCCTATTTTTCCAACACGTACACGGAAGTCCAAAGGAGAGACGGAGGCGACCGAGGAGGCGGCCACACCATAGGGCGGCGCGGGTCCCCCCTGACCGCGCCGTGGTGTGGTGTGGGCCCCTCGAGTCGCTCCAGCCGCCACCCTTTGGACTATATATTGCCTCCACGGTGAAAACCCTAAAAGACCCGAGCCATTATCCACGAAAAGTTCCAGAAACGCCGCCGCCGTCAACCCTAATTCGGGGGACATAAGTCTCTGTTTCGGCACCCTGCCGGGACGGAGAATTGCCCCCGGAGCCATCTCCATCGACGCCACCGCCATCTTCATCGCCGTTGCTGCCTCCCATGATGAGGAGGGAGTAGTTCTTCATCGGGGCTGAGGGCTCATGCCGGTAGCAATGTGGTTTATCTCTCTCTCCCATGGTGTGATCTTTATGTGATCATGAGCTTTGTAATCTAGTTGAATCCATAGATATTACTCTTCATTATCTTATATGCTACTTGAGTGGTTTTATTAATGTAAACTCCGGAGTCACCTTTGTCCACGGTGCGAAGTTGACAGTGTGCGCACCGTGTGTGGCTCTTAGGCTAAAGATTACATGAATACTTATCACAAGTTATTATTTGTGTTGGATGCCTCTATAAAATTGTGTTGTTTGTCTAGTACTATTTAGCACGCTCAAGTTGACAGTGTGGGGTTCCCTAGATGTGGAATGCGACTTTAAGGTGTGCTTTTATAGCCTACGCAGTGGATTGGTGTTCGTTATCCAACGAGAAAATAATTCAGAGTAGCATAGTGAAGAGGAAATATCTATGTATTCAATTATATTATTATTGTTGTGAGTGTCCACTAGTGAAAGTATGATCCCTAGGCCTTATTTCTAAGCATTGAAACACCGTTTACAACCAGTTCTGCTACATGTTTGCTTGCTGCCATTTTTATTTTAGATTACAATTACCACTTATAATCATCCATATCACTTGTATTTTAATATCTCTTCGCCGAACTAGTGCACCTATACATCTGACAAGTGTATTAGGTGTGTTGGGGACACAAGAGACTTCTTGTATCTTAATTGCAGAGTTGTTTGAGAGGGATATCTTTGACCTCTACCTCCCTGAGTTCGATAAACCTTGGGTTATTCACTTAAGGAAAACTTGCTGCTGTTCTACAAACCTCTGCACTTTGAGGCCCAACACTGTCTACAAGAATAGAAGCGTGCGTAGACATCACCGACATCACCTACTTCGGCTTCCACCCTGGAAGTCCACCGGGGACGCACAGAAGCAACTGTCATGCGCCGTGCTCGGACGCCTGGACAGCTCCAGGACCACCATCCTCCATCCGCTCCTCTTCTTCTCCTCCTCGCCACCAATGCCGGCCAGGAAAAGCAGAGCAGCTAGCAGAGTAATGATGTTGTCGAGCTTGAAGACGATGCCGACGACAGATAGATGCTCCTCCCCCGCCCTCCACCTCGGAGCCTCAAAGGAAGACAACACCGGCCGCCCCACGCCACTGCTCGATAGCAGCTGGAGCCGGCATCCCCAACTCGCAGATCTGGGCCAACCCAACCCCCACGACAGCCCTGTCCAGTCCCCCACCTCAAGGGCACTTGAACAAGGCCAAAGCGGCAGCAGAAATCGCCAGATCTGGATCGGGATCGAGCTTATTTAGAGGATAAGAAGTAGGCACCGCATCCTCCGCCCTCATCCCTGACCTCCGGGGTACCAAGGAGAAGCAGAGCACCACCCCACGCCACCAGAAGTTGCTCGTTCGCTCCGGCGACCTCGTCCTCAACGGCATAGAGCCAGATTCCACAAAGGGAAAAAACCACAAGAAAAAACTAGAGCTACTATAGACAGGAGGGGACCGGTCCCCTCTCCCCTTCCCACTCCGGCCGGCGAGGCCACCGGAGAAGAGGAGGAGAGAGGCCGGAGAACTATAGGAGACTCTCAACGAGCAGAGGGGGAGGAGAGAGAACGTGAGGGGTAAACGGAAGTCAACCCAGCTGGTATGCTGGTGCTGTTTTGACTTATGTGAACTTGGCACAACGTGTATGTATTTTTGGTAGTGTACTTAGGCACACTTCTTTTGAACTCGGCTTCTGGGAAAATCTTCTCCCCACCAGTTTCTCCCAGAAAACCAAAACTCAAATGTGTTCTGGCTTATAGTTTAGCTATGCCCACACTAAATTATAAGGCAAAACACATTTAGATTTTGGGCTTTTGGTAGAAACTGGTGGGTGAATCTTCTTACAGAAACCGCTCCAGAAGCCCAAAATAAGTGCCCCATATTGTTCTACTCCTTCCGTTCACTTTTATAAGACACACTAGCTAGCAAGTCTTTTCATTTTGAACACATACATACTAAAATGAGTGAATCTTTGTACGAAATAAGTCTAGATTCATTCATTTTGGAATGTATGTGGGATAGCTAGTGTGCTTTATAAAAGTGAACGGAGGGAATACTATGCATACCATACATGAGTTCATATTGGGGGTGCCGGTGGGGGACCTCTCTAATTTTTGTCCGGCATCTATTGCCGGACGCTCCCAACAGCATGCCGGCAGTGCATTGCCGGACACCCTATTTGGGGTACCGGTGGGGATGCTCTTACTCTTTGGTTCGCGTTAAATATTGGTCTAAATCAGCACAGGAAATTAGATTGTGCAACCAGGATAAAAAATACGAGTTAGAAACCATATATTATCTAATTCTTTGAGTAATTGTGCACACCGTCAATGTTTCACCTTTTCACAATTAAGAAATTGGTGGCATCTATCTTTAAAGGGTTTCAAGCGAACTCAACATCATGACCGAGGTGAATATCCATCTTGTTCTGTTAGCGGTTCGATGGTAAAGCGTTACATGGTGTAGCATTCCCATGACATTTTGAACTTCTGGATGCGTTGCACCGAAAGACCATGGAGAGGCGCAGTCCAACATGTGAGGGGTGTGCGAAGGACATAGACCTTTTTGCTGCTGCAACTGTTGTCACTATGGGGAATGTCCAAAGTATGGAGCTCCCCATAGGTCCAAGGCCTGGCGCTTTTGGGCATTGCGCCGCCTATCCCGATTCATCCTGCAGAGATCCTGAAGCTGGTGTTTGACGAATTTCCGATGCCTGCCATTCCTAGCTAGAGATGGAACTGATCGAGCATTACTGGAGGAGAAGAATTTGATCTTTTTCAGGATAATTACTAAGAGACCATGTCCTTGGTCAAAAGATGCACAAATGTAAGTTGGGAGATGTTGGTTGCGATACACAGGCCTACGAATCTGGATGCTAGCTGGAATTATATTTCCATTAGCGAGGTTGTTTTTCTTTTCTGACGCGAAGGAGAGCTAGTGAAGCTGCAAGAGGTTGTTGATCCGAGTAGAAATGCATTGTCGTTGCTTCCCTTATAAGGAGCCAGACTACTGGTCTGTTAGAGCACCTCTTTAAAAGGGTTGTTGATTCACCTCCTTGTTGCTTTTCTACCATTGATTTTTTTCTTTCAGTTTCTACTCTGTTGGTCACTGGTTTGGGTGGCAGACAGCAGGGCCTCTCGTGCCATCCTAGCCACGACGCAGTGGGAGTCTCCTGTGAATCGAGCAGCCGGGTTAGTGAAAGTGAAACGTCCCTAAAGTCCATAGCAGTGAACAACCCTGACATTGGCAGATAAATGAGCCATAACCACCGGTGTTAAGTCGAAATAGATTTTTGCGTCTTGGAACACGACCCCGTTTCTTGCACTAATTTAAATTTTGTATAACGCTACAAAAACATGTGGAAAAACGATAATGCGTTTATGTGGTGTATTATTTTTGTTTTCACACGGCTTAGTACTTTTTTTACTAGAAAAGGGTCACACGGCTTAGAACTTCCGTATGATTTCACTGTTATTCATTCCTGTGGGTTGTGGACTTGTGTTCGATGTACGTGTGCCATGCACTTTTTTTTGCGAAAAACAGTACAACGCAGGCGTTCATATACACGCGCACACACTTACCCCTATGAACGCATGCACGCATACCCTATCCCTATGAGCACCTCCAAGAGACTGAGTCGGCGGGTCGAGTTTTGAGATTGACGAAGTCACCACGGACGCCTCGCTGTCGACGGGAACGTCGCCTCCCACTGAAGAATATTCCGCCTTAAATGGGAAACACCAGCGTCAAATCTAGGATTTGAACTCTGATGGGCTGGGAGTACAACCACCCACCTAACCATCTTGCCACAGGCAAGTTCCCCGTGTGCCATGCACTTGCATATGCATGGCAAAGGGGGGAAATTGAGCTTAGGCCGTTAGGCGAACTCTAAAACACAAAAACGGCATTCTAAACATAAAAGTAATCCGGAGACGCTAGTATTTTATATTATTCTAAACATAACTATATGTAGTACAATGGATGTAAAAATATATTAAATAGAAGAAACACCCAATTATGAATCTTTAATAATGTCTAGAAGTTTTCATCAATGATAAGCTTAACCTCTTTTTGAAAACCATATATTATTGACTTCTTGGGGTAGAAGTGCACACCATCGATGCTTCGTTTATTTACTATTAAGGAATAGATGACCTCCAATTTCAAAGAATTTTGAGCAGATCAAGACTGAAGAACCGAACACGACATGCAAAACTGGCGGTGTATGTCCTGTCATTTGTGAATTTTTATCTTATTGTGTCAGCATCTTGAGGGTAAAGCGTAGCACCGTGAAGCATCTCCCATAGCATTTTGAACTCATGAATGTGGTGCACAAAGAGACCTTGGCGAGCGTCAGTCCAACTTGGAATAAGCGTGCCAAGAAAAGAAACGTTTTCTATGTTGCCACTACTCTGAATGAGTT
Source organism: Poa pratensis (assembly GCA_947311845.1). Taxonomy (NCBI): domain Eukaryota; kingdom Viridiplantae; phylum Streptophyta; class Magnoliopsida; order Poales; family Poaceae; genus Poa; species Poa pratensis. The sequence continues at coordinate 23,673,143 of CAMZMU010000121.1, forward strand.
GACTGGTGAGAAGGCCAATCTCTGGAGCTCCTCATGGGTTAAAGGCCTGCGGACTTTGGACATTTGCGCTTTCCGTGTATGCAAAATCATGCTGCAAAGAAGTTCAGGAATGTTCTCGAAGAGTTTCCGATGCCTTTCATTCCTAACTAGACATGGAACTGATCAAGCACTCCCGGAGGAGAGAATTGGAGACCTTTTCATGGTAATTACTAAAATAGCACGTTATTGGTCCCTTGGCCAAAAGATGCACACATGTAAGTGGGATAATGTTGGTTGCAAATACAGAGGCCTACAAAGCTGGATGCTTGGAGAAATTAATTATCCACAAGAGAGGGAGTTTTCTTTTCATATGTTACAGTAGCAGCGAGAAAGAGCTAGTGAAGCTATAAGAGGTTGTCTCAGTCGGAGAAGAGAAGTACTATTATAATACAAAAAGAAAAGGTACTATTATTTGTATGCATTAGAGCAAGTACAATATTACAGCCAACAACTGACTATAAGAGATTGACATATCATCCATAGCCAACCATATAGCCAACATGTACAATAATTAGATATAAGAATGTGTTACTTTATTAAGATATGGCCCACCTACCACTCTCACAAAGTGCTTAGGAGCACATGCTAGAGCTGGTTCTTGCATGGGAGCTCACTCCCCTTCTCTCTCCTCTTATCTCTCCTCCATGTCATTCAACAAATATTATTTTAACTCTTATAGCGTGCTTACATAAACTTATTGTACTTGCTCTTAAAAGGAGCCGAACTACTCAGGCTGTCGAAGCACCTCTTAAAATTTATGGTTGTTGATTCACCATTTATGTTTTTGCCTTTTGTTTCTACTCTACTTGTCACTGGTCAGGCCGTGCGTTCGGAATTTCCCGAACTTTCGGGACGGGAAAATTCGGGAAGAAAAAGTTTGGGTTCCACAAAACGACTCCCGATTTTTCATGAGAATATTTGATACCCGAAAATTCGGGATCAGGTTCGGAAAATCCCGGATTGTCTGAAGTTTAGAACAGAGCAAAAATGACAGCTATATATTCAGGTTTCAGCAGCGTCTGACAGCAAAAATTAATGGGCAACATGCCCGTCCGGCCTCCAACACCTAAGAGCATCTCCAACCATCTCCCCCAAACCGCATATGGCCCAAAAACCGCCACTTAAGCGCGACCTCCAAACCGACCCCAAACAACCGGGCTGACTGGCAGCCCCCAAACCCAGCCCATATGTGGAGTGGGTTTAGGGTGGCGCGGACGCGCCCGCCCCGTGGGTCGCTGACAGTTCGGGCCCACGTGGAGGGAGACTGACCGGCACCGGCAACGTGAGGTGGACTCGCCGGCGCGGCGTCCTAGGCGGTCGCGTATTTAATTCTCCACCTCCGTCTCTCCGCCTCCGCACTTCTCCTCCTCCGCTTCGCCGCTTCTCCGCCTCCCGACGCCACCCGCAATGTCGTCGTCCGACTCCTTCGATTGGGAGGATCTGGAGCCCGAGATGGAGTCACGGCGCGCGGCGGCGCCATCGCGCTCCGGATCCCCTATCGACGACGATGAGCTCGCACTCCGCCTTGCCATTGCGGATTCGCTCAAGGACGCGGCCCGACGGCGAGCGGGCAATGCAGCCGCGCTCCGCCGCGTAGATCGGCGCCAGCAAGCGGGTGCGGCTCCGCGCCCGTCTACCGCCGGTCGGCCCATCCGTCCCGCTCCCCGCCGATGCGCTCGGCCGTGCCGCATGTGAGGAAGGCGGCGTCGGCGCCCCGCTCCGCCGTCCCGCCCATCCAAGCTCCTCCGGGTTGGAGGATGCTCCCCGATGGCCCCCGCGGGTGGCGCCTGATTCCGGTTTCCCCTCCACGGAGGGCACCGGAAATGGAGGGTCGCGCCTTCCGCCTCCTCCGCAACGCGGATCCTTGACAGACGCGCGGCGCCGCCGCCGCAAGAACAAGGAGATGTTCGACGCCACCATCACCGAGTCCATGTGGGCGACGGAGGCCAATGCGGCGGCTGCCCGCCTCGCCTCCGAGCAGGCGCGCCATGTCCGCCTCGTGGCGGCGCGGTCCAGGAGCGGCGGCGGCACATCCGACTGATAGGTTGCATGAAATCCAGAATGCCCACCAACTGGACCCGAGTGCAGTGCTTTCAGTTGCATTGAACTGTTCTGTCCCAGCCAGATTCTGCCCTTGTGCCTAATCGAGCCATTATGCAAAGAATATGTCGCCTGTGGAGAATGGATTGCTAATTCAGCCAGTCGTGCTTGAGCTAGAGCATCATCAGCATAACCTTGGATCACTGTATCTAGCCAAACTGGCTTACACTGCGACACCACCAACAATTCTTCAGTGTCAGGGGTAATGTTTCAACAACAAATGTCTGATTGAAATCCGGCAAAGCCAGGACTAGAGCAATGATACCAGATGTTATGGTTGCACTAGATACACCTCATACAATCCAACATAGTAGCAACAGCAGGAGATTGGGAGAGCAGAAGCAGGGGATTGAGAGAGTAGAAGCAGAGAGTTACAGGAGAGAGTTTCGTTTACAATTTGGTCATCAGACAACCAAAACTACAGCTACGGCACGCCAACTAAGAAGGGAGGTGGTTCCTGGCAAGGGGCCCCACCGATGAGTCGACGACAGCTTCTTCTCCTCTCCTATTGGCTGATCACTTGGTCCACTCTGGCCCGCTGATCCGCGCTGGCACTCTTCCTGCACGTCGAAGCCTTCTTCTCTGCTTACGTGACGGAGCAAACACCGCATCGACAGTTGGGTCCATGACAGTCAGAGCACCTCTTTAAAATGGTTGTTGTTTCACTTCTCTATCGCTTTTACTTTTCAACCATTGATTTTTTTTCGCTTTCTATTTCTACTGCGGACGGAAGGACCTCTCGTCCATCGGACCCATGTCCCAGTGGGTTTGTAGATCCCATCGAATTCTCCAGTTAATGCTCGTTTTCTTTCAGTTTCGTAATGCCAGACAGTTAGTCTGTTAGCGTTTACTCGAACGAATGTAGACAGTGCTACTTTCATTGCTTATAGAAGAGTACGAGCAAAGCCTGCCTGGAAACATCAACAACGAAAGGGAAAAAAAAAACGAGAGCTAAGCTACTAGTACGTGGCAAAGAGCTGCTGTTAGCGTCTTCGGCTATGTTTTAGTTAGCACATTTTCCATTCTATAGTTCTTAGGATCTAACTGGAGCACATTCCGAGTCGTAGGATGGCACAACTTGTTAGAATATGTATACATGTAAATTTAGAGATATATTAGGAATTAGAGTACATTTTGTATTCTAAGTCATAGGCTTGTTACCTCCCAAGTTCGTACCACTATATATTCTCGTGGGTCCAATCAATATAAAAACAAATATTAGGCTTTCATATTTTCTTCATGGTATCAGAGCGGTTAGTCTCACCACGCTGTTACTAGGTTTTCCACCACTTTCGGATCACGCGTCGCCCCTAGGGAGATCAATCCTCGGGGGCACGACACCCGGTCTCGATCAAAGATCGGATCGGTTCTTAGTTTCAATTTCCAGTTCATATTTTAGATTAGATTTTCGAAATTCTCAATCCTATAGTTAGATCTAGTTTAGCTAGCAAATAATCCCTAGATCTATACGATCTTGTTATCTGGTGAAATTTGTGCAAAAGCGGTGCCGGCGCTCCGACGACCTCCTGCCCGTGCGCCGACCTTCTATGTCAACGCAGGGTAGCGAGCTGAAACACCAGCGTCGCCTCCCTTGCATATCCCTACCGCCGCCGCACACAAAAATCCGCTGCCGCCACAGACCCCTGCCGCCGTCGCACAATGACCCAATAACCAGCCGCCGCCGCATAAAAAAACCACCGTCGCCGCAGATCTCTGCCGCCGCCGCACTATGACCAGATTCCTGCTGCCGCCGCACAAAACCTAATACACTATGTCCAACACCGCACAAATTTTTTTCTGCCTCCGGCGCTATAGGCTACAACAACCACGAGCCCACGACTACGACAATATCGACCACGGCTACATCACGACCGGCTATCTCGACATCGACATCAAGAACAACGTCTACCGCAACATATCGGCAACAACTCTAGTCAGCAACGTCCGCGTCGTCACTTGCGTCCACGCCACTCCCGCTGTGACTGCGGGAGGGAATAGAGGAAGAGCATCAGAGACACAGTTGATGATGACGGAGAGGAGGAACGACAAATGCGCAAGACATCAAGTCCAGTCGTAATCATCCGTTTCACTCCCCTTACGACTGAGAGGGAATGTTAGAATATGTATACCTGTACATCTATAGAGATAGACTAAAAATTAGAGTACATCTTATATTCCAAGTCATAGGCTTTCTTGCCTCCTAAGTTTGTAATATATCGCCACGAGGGTCCAATCAATATAACAACAAATATTAGTGTTTCATAATTTCTACACGACTCAGTTGGGACATGCGCAAGCCACGGCACATTTTGTTTTAATTATCAACAGAAGGCCAAGGGCAGAAAATGTCACAAGTTGAACGCTGCCGCCAAAAACTTGTCGTGTGTTTTCTCCTCTGGTAGATTGAGTTCACGCTTACATAACCTTGGTGGCTTCCTGGTGGAAGCGAGCATTGGGGCGAGATGAAGCATCCCTATAGTCCATGGCGGTGAAGAAACAAGACCCTTCGACATTGGCGGATAACAAAGGAGCCAGCGTCACAGGTGTTTGCTAGCAGTCAGAATCAAAAATCTAGCGATGCTCGAGCTGGGAAGAGACGTGTGGGAAGCGGAGGCACAACCTCAGCGGCCAGGCCTCTGTGCATCAACCAAACGCAGGCCATAAAACAATCCCAATGCATGTCATTCCTACACAGAGCCGTGTGTGATTTAAGTCGTTGACAGTGATAGTGTAGAAGAACACGTAACTCTCATTCTCGTTGTAACTAGCCATGTAAACTGTTGACAAAGAGGAGACGCGAAAGATGATGAAGAGATATCCATGTGAGGATATACTTTCACGATGATACACAAATGGAGGAGGTGGTGGTGTTGGTGGAATGATGATCCAAACCCTGCACGACACAGAAGTCAATACGATCCAAATACGTTAGTTTCTACTCGTTGGCCAGAATACATGAAGTTTCTTATTTTTATCAAGAGAAGATTTTTATCAATATTGGTTTAAGGGATAAGAAATCCAAATTATGAGCAAGGTATTTGGAGACGAATCCATCGATACAAAAATTAAATCACAAAATTATGTGACATATATTGATGAGTGAATGTTAGTTCAAGCCTTAAAGCTCCGGCTAAATTTCTCCTGAATGGAAGATTAATGGGAATATTTTTTAACATAGCAGCCACCGTAGCCTCCTTATTGGAAGCTACATCATACAGGGAAGGATACTCATTCGCTAATGATGTATTTCCAGCCCACATGTCCTCCCAAAAATGAATTTGTTACACATCCCAAGATTAAAAGAGCCAAACTTGAAGAAGTCATCCTTTACTCTCATAAGCCCCTTCCAAAATGGCGAATCAGAAGGTTTAGAACTTGTGACAACGTTTTGTCACCTAAGTACTTGTTACTTAAAAGTTCCTGCCACACTCCATCTTCATGAAGAAATTTGAACAACCACTTACTAAGCAAACATTTGTTTTTTATCTTAATAACTTCAATGCCGAGCCCACCCTGATCCATAGGCCTACACACTATACTCCATTTTGTGAGTCTATATTTTTTTTTGTTGATTGCTCTGCCAAAAGAAACAAGATCGATAAAAATCCAATCTTTTACGTACCCCCTTAGGTATTTTAAAGAAAGATAACTGAAACATTGGCAAGCTTGTCAAAACAGAACTAATTAGCACTAGACAATCTTCGTAAGATAACATCTTGGCTAATCAGGACTCCAGTTTACGCTCGAAGCGATCCTCAACTGGTTCCCATTCCTTATTTAGTAGTTTTCTATAATGAATAGTAATATCTAAATATTTGAATGGAAGTGAAATGATTTCACAACCAAAGATATTTCGGTACTGCTCTTGTTCCTCTTTAGCTTTGCCAAAACAATAAAGCTCACTCTTATGAAAATTTATCTTGTGTCCTGATAGCTAAAAAAAGCCAATATTAATTTCATGTTCATGGCTTCCGCAATGTCATGTTCTAGAAATAATATTGTATCATCAGCATACTGGAGAATAGAGACACCCCCATCAACTAAATGTGGTACCAAACCCCCAACCTGACCATCCTCCATTGCCCTTCCAATTAGAATGGCCAACATATCAGCGACTAAATTAAATAGAAGGGGTGACAACGGATCGCCCTGGCATAGTCCTTTAAGTGTTTGAAACTCAGGCGCAAACCCCTTCATACGTAAAACATGCTGTAAGAACGACCATTTAAATTTATCGTACGCTTTCTCAAAATCAATCTTAAAAAGAACTCCATCCAATTTCTTACGTTTTAATTCGTGTATTGTCTCAGGAAGTACAACAACTCGTTCCAGGATATTTCGTCCGGAATAAAAGCTGTTTGTGTAGGTCGAATAACCCTACTCGCAATAGAGGTCACGCGATTCGTACCCACCTTAGTAAAAAAATTAAAACTGACATTCAGCAGACTAATAGGCCTGTTCTGATCAATTCTACACGCATCTTCTTTTTTGGGCAGTAAGCTAATGACACCAACATTCAGCTTATACAGCTGCAAGTCACCCGTCCGCAGCTGGGCAAACAATGCCATCGCATCATTTTTTAGAATGGGCCAACATTTCTGAAAAAATTCAGCTGGAAACCCGTCTGGTCCTGGAGATTTATTGTGTTCCATTTGAGATTTATTGCGTTCCATTTGATAAAAAAATGCTGAGCAATATTTCACCATCAGATCGATACCACAATCCATCGATTGATGCTGAGTCTGGGACTTTGTTGCCATTTTGGAGAAAACAAAATCCAGGAATCTATCAAAAAAAGCGTCTGGATTCAAACTACCTCGCCAAAATCATAACCGGTCCCACCAGTTTATGCGGGTCGTCAGCGATTTAGTGGTCAGCGCAGTTTGTGATCAGTCACAAATCCCCAGATTGATCCCGGAAGGTCACCTATCCCCAAATTATACCAGGCCACTACAACTTCATCCTCTGTGTGGATCTCATTGTCAAGTGGTAACTCGTGGCCCTCATCTTGCCTACTGTTTCTACTGACACAGTAGAATTTTTGATTTTCAGCTATTGGAGTGGTGTGTATATGTGATGTGCGCGTAGTAGTAGACTGAATTTATTGCTAGATTTTCGTGGTCTGAATCTATTTGCTAGATTGATTCTTCTAGATAATATGAATTCGAATCGACCTTTTGTTGCTTGTTATGATCTTGGGGTTTGACAGTTTTTCATAGGTCCTATATTTACTCACTACTCTCGAAGCTCAGGCATACTCATGGTGGCTTTGGATTCCCATCAACCGAGAAAGATGAACTAATTTTTTTAGTGTTCCGTAGATTAGATTTACACGGTGATTCAATGGAATCGGATTTGGGAAACTAGTATTCATCATTGATGATTTTATATAGAATCTAGAATTCCAATATACCCCGGTTGATCACAAAAGAAAGTCCTCGTAGTTTGCAAACACGGAGTTTCAGCAAAACAACCATAACTTGGCCATATGAACATCGTTTGTGCTTTAATTATGACCCACGAAAAACTATCAGAATATGACGTTGCACCCGAATTTCACTCACTTCGTCAATTTCAACAATCTTTTCTACATCCAAGACCTTCTTTCTACGGGCCACGACACAAAGTTGGTGATCATTGCGGACAGCAAACACGATGTTGTGGCGGCCTCTCGGATAGCTTTTTTATGATGGCTGTCTCTCGGATAGCTTACCAGCATCCATCGAAACTCCCCGTGCCATCGACCCACACAGTTATTCTCGAGGATTTCTCCGGAGATAGTCTAACTGATGTTATTCTGGCAAGCGCTCTTCTTCGGCATGCTTGCCGGCTGACAGATTGTCGTGATTGGAGTGGATTTATTTATCCGCACTTGAACTCGTCAAAAGTTGGTATGTAGTCGTTGACTGACTACAAGCAACATCCTCTAATGTGTGTTCGGTTGAGAATTTTCAGCGGTGATGAGTTGTTAGTGTTTGAACTAGATTTTCATGTCTTTTCTAATAAAATACATATGAAAACTGAAAGTACCTTTGAAAATAATAATTATGTGGCTTCTTCATCGGAAAGTTTTCCTTACTAAAGATAACCTGATCAAGAGACGCTGTACTAGGTCTAACAATGTGTGTTTTGTCAGACCGATGAGACGGTTGCCACCTATTTATGTTAGGTTTAGACACTAATATGGTCTAACCCCTATTCCTCCGATCCTTTTTCGTGGTGTCGCTCACAATGATCAATTTAAGACTAGGGGTTAGGGACCTTTATATAGTGCTAATTGTGGTTTTATTTAACCGTAATTTCACAGATATTTATTTCAGAAACTCCAGGTTAACCAAACCAATCACGATCATCAGTAACCACCTAGGAGTTTCAATCTGCAATTAGTCCCACGAGCACACGTATGTGAGTCACGTGCCGAATTTGAATAATGCAAATTCGCAGGGTTTAATCAATTCATATAGCCAACATATGAACAACCTTTCTTTCCACTCTATACTGTCCCGGGTATAATTCCAGCATATTCACATACACTGTATTCCAGTATAGACGTACCGGTTTCTTTAAGTATATTTCCTTAAGTACAATTCCACATCATTAGTTCCCTGTTATTTCCATGATACTTCCACATGAAGTTTAATTCCGTAGAATGTAGTGTACAAATAAAACGTTGCAAGACACAAATTGCTACATCTTCCACTTGACTGAAAACATTTTATGTCAACAAGTGAATTCCCACACAATTAGCATGGTTAGAAAGTAATTCCTTCCTTCAATGTATCCATGTTGCATATAAACTTTATGGCTTTAGCACTCATATTATCACAAAGTAACAGGTTATGATGCGTCTTTCCGCGACCTTAAGTTTACGAAGAAATTTCCTTAACCATAGACCTTCCTTCAATACTTGAGATGCATTGAAGTATTCATATTTCGTAAATAACGAGTATTTAAAGTTTCCTTTGTACGCCATAGAGACCTACAAAAGTAGATATTAACATATAACATAAAAATAGATTACCTTTCACCGAGATCCTATTTCCGAAAGTAGCGTCAATATATCCACGCGGTTGTAGGTTGAGATCGCCGATTTTTTAATATCACAAGGAGCTACGGTTTGTTTTATGTTTCGTACAGTCAAGTCAAGTAATTAAGTAGTGAATCGTAGCATGTATATTTGCTAGCTTTGGAAATGAGGTAACTGAGAGAAATTAAAATTAAGGGAGTGGTGATATTCATCTTTATATTGACTTGGTTAACTGACTTGCAATTGAGACTCTGTTGCCACAGCATGGACTAATTTATCTTCCGGTCGAATGGTTTTGCTGCACATCATTGTTTACATAGGTAATGACACAAACTTCTCTCAATCTACCGAAGAGCAAGACTAATCTGATACTAAGGACACCACTTCTGTCAATTTATCTCAAGAGCAAGACTAAACCAATACTGATAAGTTGAATGAAAAAAGAGACGTTTTTTATGTTGCCACTACTCCGATATCAAGCGTACTGGTGAGAAGGCCAGATTTTGGAACTTCCCATGTGTCCAATGCCTGCGGTCTTTGGACATTGTGCTGTCCGTCTATGCTGAATCATGCTACAAGAAAGTTCACAAAAGTGGTGGACGAGTTTCTGATGCCTGCCATTCCTAACTAGACATGGAAGTGATCAGGCGCTCCCGCAGAAGAGGAATTTGTCCCTTCTCGGGATAATTATTAAATAGCACGTCCTTGGTCAAAGGATGCACATAGGTAAGTTGTCTCATGTTGGTTGCAGTACACAGACCTACCAAGCTGGATGCTAGGAGGAATTTTATCTCCGTTAGAGAGGGAGTTTCTCTTTCCAAATGTTGTAGTATCGACGGAGAGCTAGTGAAGCTATAAGATGTTATCCCAACCAAAGAAGAAAATCAGTACCATTGCTCCCATAAAAAGGAACCAGACTATTTGGTCTGTCAAAGAACCTCTTTAAAATGGTTGTTGAGTCGCCTCCTTGTTGCTTTTCTACCATTACATTTTTTACTTTTAGTTTCTACTTTGCTTGTCACTGGTTCGAGCGACGGAAACAGAGCCTCGACATTGACAGGTAAAGGAGCCTGCGCCACCGGTGCTAAGTAGAATGTGACGTGGTGCAGCTAGAGTTGGAATCCAGGGCGGATGCTCGTAAGGCAATGAAGCCCCCTCCAGGATTAGAACGGGACAGGCCCGGTTTCGGGCCGGGCTCAAGCTTGGCCTGCAAAAGTCAGGCCCGGGCCCGGCCAAAACATGTATAAAACGGAGTATTAAAAAATTTGTTAAATAAATCATTTTCAGAGTATAATAGTACCTATTTTTTCTGTAAAATGCTAATAATCATCAATTTCCTGTCTTTGCCGGGCTTTCGGGCTGGGCTTATTGCGCAAAGCTGAAGCACAGGGCCAGCCCGGCGCAGGTTTCTCGGGCTAGGCTCCTATGCTCAGGTTTAGCCAGGATACAATCCCTCTCAATGCTAGACAAGGTTCGGAAATACTCCATCTCCATCCTGGATGATGTGTGACTCAACGTCTACTTGATCATGACCCGACATGCAGATGCTACCTATCATTGGCGCAACATGGTCCAACCCTCCATCTACATGCTGGATGACGTAAAACATCATGGTTCCTACTCCCTCCGTTTCAAATTAATTGACTTTCATTTGTCCACACATGAATATATCTAGACATGTTACATGTATAGATACATCCACATGTGGATAAATGGAAGTCAATTAATTTGGAACGGAGTGAGTACATTAAAGGCCTCCTCTTTGCGGGATTCTGAAGTAGGTAATCATCACAGGCGGCAACAAGAAGGCGGTGGTGATCTTGCCTTCCCGCAGCTTACTAGCATCCATCGAACTCCACGTGCCGACCCTCGAGGATTTGTCCGGCGATGCTCAAACTGATGTCAAGTAACGTCTGGGAGAGTGTACGGCCGGGTTTCTGCAGACGAGGAAGCCCAGGCACCATTTTCAGCTCGCTCGTCGCCTGTCTGATAGTCGTGATCGGAGTGGTATTAATTCGTTCCCTGCACATGAACTGGTTGAACGGTGGTAAACTGACGTCGTCAAGTGAGTACCCGGTGACATTGTGTAGTGTGTGCTCTCTCAAGACGATCTGATGAGAATTTTTAGCGTTGAGGAGCTGTTATAGTGTTTGAACTGTGAACTAGATTTTCGTGTAGTAGCTTGGCGTGTTTAACTTATTTGAACTTTGCACAATTTGTATGTGTTTTCTGTAGTGGACTTCTGTTGTTGTACCATGCAGATTCAACATGAGTATAGCTATTTTACTTAAGACTATATTTTCATAGACTCTTTGGTTAGAATTAAATCTGGGTCTAAATCAGCTCAAGAAATAAGTCGAAGAACGTGCAACCGGGATACAAGATCTTATACGAGTTGGAAACCACATATCATCGACTTCTACGCGTAGAAGTGCAATACATCGATTCTTTGTTTCTTTAATTACTGTTAAAAAATAGATGACCTCCATCTTCAAAGATTTTCAAGCAGACTGAACAGTGAACATTATGACCGAGGTCAATTTACAGCTACTTATTCTGTCAGCGGTTTGAGGGTAAAGTATACAGACGTTGGCTTTCCGAACTCCTGGATGTGGTGCACGGAGAGAACTTGGCGAACATCAGTCCAATTGGGAATGGGTGTACATTTTTGCTGTTGCCACAACTGTGACTTGGCCAAAAGGCCGACTGCTGGAGCTCCGCCATGGGCCAAGGCCTGGGGCATATGAACATTTCGCCGTTCGTCTATCCAGATTCAAGCTGCCTTTCTTCTGCCAAGTCGTCGACGAATTTCTGATGCCTGCCATTCCTAGCTAGAGACGGAACCTAATCAAGCAGGGGAAGAATTTTGTCCTTTTCAGTATAATTACTATAAGAGTACATCCTTGGTCTCTTGCTCGAAAGATACGCACCGGTAAGTCGAGTGAGATGTTGGTTGCAAACTTGCAATGCACAGACCTACCGAGCTGGATGGTGGGAGGAATTTATATGTCCACTAGTGAAGCACAGCTGGTGAAGCTGTAAGAGAGGTTGTTCAGATCAGACTAGCTAGAATGCATTGTCATTTGCTTCCCTTAAAAGGATCCAGACTGCTCGGTCTGTCAGGACCACTCGTAGAATTAATGGTTACTGATTCATCTCCTTGTTGCTTTTCCGCCATTGATCTTTTTGCCTTTTCTGTTTCACCCGTTTGAGCTGCGGGCCGCAGGGCCTCTCGTACCATCGGATCCAATTACAGTGGGAGTCTCCCGGTGGAAACGAGAAGCGGGTGCATACAGTTTAGCACCTGATGAGGAAATATCCACGTAAAAAAAGGATACTTTCACGATGATACTTCCCCAAGAAACATAAATCCTTTATCTTTATCAAGAGAATGTTTTATCAATATTTATCTTATTAATATGTGGTTTATGTGTTACAGAAGAAAAATCTAATGATAACAAATTTATACCACAAAACTAGTTAAGTTATATACTGATGAAGTGAATGTTAGCTAAAGCCATAAAGGGGTTTCCTCCTTAATACCCAAAAACTGATCTAACGTCACATAGTTTTGTTGGATATCATTGAAATATAGTCATAGTTCGAACGTAAAGACGAGGTTTAGAAGAACTTGATGAATCAATGATAACAATACTTTGCCACGTTCAATATAACGCCAAATGTTCTCCCCGTGAATGATGATATTGCTACATTGATTTCTCTATGATCGAGGCAAGACTTTTCGCTCATTTTTTGCTAGGTCAGTCATGATTACTGACCAATTAAGCAGAGCGTCTAAAACTTTCCACGCGGACCATGTCATTTCAACTGACATCCCCAATGCTGTGAAAGGGAGGATAGTGTGGTGACTCTATAACTACTGTAGAATTCATGGCGCACAGGGTAGCCACACGCTATGCGACGTGGGGACGAGAGAAAGGGCACTTCGGGGACGTGTCTGTAAAGTGATTTCACCCAATGCTTTCGATCTAGCTTGCTAAGATGTCCCGTCGAAGGGGATTTTTTTTTTGGTCCTGCCATGAGGCGAATGGGAGCTAGAGATTGGCTCGATGAAGTTTTATATCTTAGTAGTATGTGTCTTGTTTTTTTGTATGACACACAAGTTGTGAGACCGGAGCCTCAATTATGCCTTGGCCTCACTCACGAGGTGGCAATTTTTATGTTCCGGGCATCGACTACATTGTGGAAGTATGAGACCTCCTGAAATCCATAATCAATGCACGTGGAGTTTTGATTCGCGGAGTGCGGAGTTCCCAGCCAACGCCTGCACCTCCACCAGTCCGCCTTTATATACTTCCGTAAAATCATCATGATCTCACCCCTCCCTCCTACCATTGACCAAATTGTCTTCCACTACCATCTCATCTGTTCCTCCTGTACTTCACACCTAGGAGCAGTGTGAGTTATAATTTATAACATACGAATCTCTTGTATTACATTATCCTTGTTGATTCTTTGTTTCATTGTAAATTACAAGTGTACACATATACGTAGGTAGAATTAGAAATGGGATGTGCCGGGAAGATTTCTATGCCCAAGTTTCAGGTCGAGTTTTGCCCATGCACAACATTGGTATCTCGGCAAAAGGTACAAAGTCCAATTTACCTTCGTCATACTTCAAAGACCCCTGGTCTCAAGAAGAAGAAAGATGTGAGAAATCCATGCAGCTTGCTAAGCCTTGTGCTTGGGGCATCAACTAGCAGGGGATGAGCAAAAAAGGATGCGGGCACACGTGGTGGCCAGCGAGTAGAAGCTGAACTGGCAGACGTACAAGAAACCATATTAGGATTTGAATTTGGACATGCTTTGTGGAAGGCCTTGTGGTAGCCGACAATGCAGAGGAAACACCATGTAAAATTTCATCTTGCGTTTGGATATGTTTTCCTTGTCTCCTCATCTTGTCTGGTTATTGTTCTCTTACGATATGAAAGACACCAGTGAGTTTACAATAACACTTGATATGATTGCGATGACATCAATATCAGACCTTAGTCAAGTATAATACATGATGTATTGGATCTCAAGTTCTACTCTGCCTAGGCAGGGCGAAGGAGACTTGAACAATAGTAAACAGAAGTTCTGCTGCAACGCGTGGTGAGCACAAATGCGAACAAGTATTTCTCAGTTTTCAGATGGATGTAACATTCTTATTATCCTAGCTTCTAGTTGCATTGGGTGTTCATTACTTCCTAGTATGAACTAGCACAATAGCCGTGCGTTGCTACGGGTGAACAGAATGTTCATGTCCATTCACGTTTTTTTACTAAATGGAAATGATGAATGCAAGCATGTCTTTCTTATAGTTCGAAATTAAAACATGTTCACGCCAAACTGTTTTGACGAGATGTTTATCATTCCAACTTCTTAGTTAAGATATTTGCAGTTGTTTGCTTTTACACATCGCCACGTTGGTCGACAAGCACCAACTCATTTATCAGATTCTACTGTTTATTCAAACCGGTATCTTTTAGATTGGAAGACTGTTGCGTCTCTCTTAATTATTAATAATATTAAGACATGCCTTTCTTCAAATAAACCGACTCATGTTTAATTTAAATTGGTATTTTTTATTGGAAGACCGTTGCTTACCTGAGTTTTTTTTTGAAAGAAAGCATGAACTTCATTCAAATAAACAGAAAATTAGTATATTTTTTTAGATTGGAAGACCGTTGCTTCATTCAAATAATATTATGACATGTCCTTCTTCCAATAAACAGAAAAATAGTATTTTTTTTTTTTTGAAAGAAAGCATGAACTTACCTGAGATTTTGGGATGTAACCCCTTTTTTTACCTAGATCGGATGGCGGGACGGGTAAATATTAGGCAGCTGGGAGTGTTTCAGTCAGATCGGGATCGGGAAGATCATAGCGGGATCCATATATGTTTTTGACAAAACAAATTCAGCAACTCATGGCAGCGCACATGCCTGCATGCAGCTGAACGTGTTTCATCTTTGGTTTTTAGTGCCTGCCTAGTTGCCATGCAGCTCAGCCCGGCTAGAGGACAGAGGAGATTATATAGCAGACCGAGATAAACCAATATCCACTTAGTAGATATTAGTTACAGCCAGACTCAGATTAGCAAATAATGTGGTGGAGTCCGATTAGAATACGCATCGACTCCCACTACACCACAGCCCCGTATAGCCGGCACTTTCGTTTCGGCACTTTTCGTTTGTGCCACAAAAACTGTCATTAGGCGGCAGATTACAATTAGTGCCGCTAATTAATCCTTAATCATCGGCAGTTTGTTATACTGCCTCTAAATATAGATTAATCCACGGCACTCAAAGCAAAAGTGCCGCTAATCCTTCTCTAATTCACGGCAGTTAACAAAAGTGCCGCTAATCCTTCTCTAATTCACGGCAGTTAACAAAAGTGCCGTTAATTATCATCCTATAATTACGGCAGTTAACAAAAGTGCCGCTAAACATGCGTTAATTTACGGCAGTTAGCAAAAGTGCCGCAATTGTTAGATACGCTGGTGTCCACAACGGGCATACGTGTTTCAGAAAACCCCTTATAGTATTTAACTTACGCAGATTAGTCCACCCGCCCTCCTCTTCTCCCCAGCTCGCAATTCCCAGCCTCGTCCTCTCTCCACCGCAGATCCCTTCTCCACCGCAGCTGTCGCCGGTCGTTCCGGCCATCTCCCCGCCGACGAGCACTGAGTAAGCTCTGTCTTTGTGTCCTCTCTCGTCCCCACAGCATCGATTCTTCGATACCAACATCTCCGCGCCGCCTAGGCTAACCCTAGCCGCCTCTGCCTCCAACGCGGCGGCGCCATGGACCTAGGGGGCTGCTGCGGTGGTGCTGATGCTGCTTGTGCGTCAACTCCGGTGTGCTGTTGTAGTTTCCCGCACTTGGAGGAAGGCTCCGCCTCCCCGTGGAGATGGTGGAGACGACGACGTGCTACTTCACAGGCCCAGTTGTGCCGCACTATGTCCTCGCCACCGTCGGCTACGCCTTGCTCTGCTCCCTCTCCTGGTCGTCATCGACTCCTCGTCTCTGCGGACATCTACTCGGTACAATCCCAACACTACTTCCACCCGTGAATGTATAATTGTTGCCGACAATGTGTTCGTTCTAATGCCCATACCCACCATTGATATGTATTTATGTTCGTTCTCTGCTGAGTAACACGTGAATGTTAGGGAAGTACACTGAGGAACTATACCTCAGTGTTCAGCGGGTGTTATTCATGAAGAGTGAGGCTGTGGTTGCTGGAATCAGGACCCCAGGGACTTTCGTTGCGGAATGTGGGCCGAGTTGTGGGCTGGTAAGCGAGGAGAATGAGGTTTTGGAAGGGTGGTTTCAGGTGCATATCCTCTGTTCCTTGTGTTTGTCTCCCCACTAACTTTCATTTATGAATTTCATAGTATTAGAAATCTATGTCCAACATTTCGTTTTATATAATCAGGATAGCTAGATGAGTAAGTCTTCCGATTTATGCAACACTATGCTATTAGGATACTGAACTGTGGGTTGGTCATATGCTTCGTATTATTTATGGATTCATCCATGTGGACCTGCTCTTACCTGCAAATATTTTTATTAATGTTGTAGCTTAGCTATGATGATTGTGTTTGACTGAATTAGGTGTAGATGAGTCTAATAGGCTTTGAACTTTGTATGTCAGATATACACTTAAGTAACTGCAATGTAATTACTATTTGTGAACATGAAGACTTAGGTTACTGGATATTTTCTTCCTTCACGGAAGAGAGAAGCAGGATGGTTTCTTGCCTGTTCTACTTCTGAAATAAAACATTGATATGTTTGTGTATACAATATGGAGGTTGAATAATTGATCTTGTGGCAGGATGATTTCTTGCCTCGGACGGCTACTCCTTGAGAAGATGTTTTCAAGTCGATTCTCTGGTATGGACAAGCCACCAGTGTTATTTATTCTGTTTCTCCAAAGATACATATACTTAATATTTATTTCGCTTGACCTGCAGTGTGATTGTTGCTATGTTGTTTTGTTGAATAGATCCACTTTTGGATGCATGAGAGAAGATTGCTAAGCCAATTCAACTAGCATACTTTACGGTCTTATCTTGTAAAATTCACTGCAATTTATGATTTGCTCTCTCCTGTTCTTATTTTATCTTGCAAGGAAGACACACTGTTTCTTTTTGAAATAGGTCACTGCTGGTGACCTATTATGTTGCTATTGTTGCTTGCGTGCTAGATTAGTGCAGCGCATTTTTTTATGTCAATTTGTTTTAGCTGTGTCTACTGTTTCAGAATAAGTTGTATCCTCCCGCTCCTCCTCCCACTGTATATTCATGCCAGTATATGTGAACTATTCGATTTGATGTCTCGGGGTTGCTGATTCTATTCTAGGTAAGCGCAACTGCATCTACCTTTGCCTTGCCTAGAATAAGTTGATCTGTAGTAGCTTTTTGATTTGTTTGGTGTTTTGGCAAATATAAGGATGATTTGCATGTCATAAACTTGTATTACTGTCTTCATCGCGAGAAGCATGGCTTAATTACTTGACACAGTTTGGCTTAATCACATTGGTAAACCACTCACCTTTCTGTAGATTGCATTTTTTTTAATGTATGGTCTAGTGCTCTACTACTTCCATTATGTCAACAAAAAATCTCTTTGCTTTACTGGTGTACTGAAGCTTATTCTTCTGTCAATCATAGATAGATAAATATTCCTCTTTTAAGTTCACCCCGCTTGCCTGGTGGTACAAAGCTGCATATAAGTAGGTCACATGCTTCAATTTTCTAATTATTTGTCTCAGAAGGTCATCTTTCTTTTATGATCAGTTGTGGTGCTGTGTGTTTATGTTACATATGAGGAAAAACTGTATATGTTAAGACACCATGGCCTTATACCTTCAGTTCTTTAAAGTACAACAAAGCATGCATAAATTGTTCGTTTGTGAGCAACACTTTGCTCTAATCATTCTTTTTGGAGCTGTTGTGTGTTTTTGTGCTCGGATAGCTTTTTGAACTTGTAGATCAGTGCCTTAGTGAAATTATGTTGAACGCATGGTTTGTTTGCATTTAGTTATGTTACTATTTTTTATCTTAAATAACTGTGCCTCTAATTTTGTTCAAAGTAATGGATTCCTGGTTGTTATTGGTGTTCTGGCAAATGGAACGCCAGTTGTATTCTTTCTTGTGCGGTTAAGCAGGGTAGGTCATTCTTACTAAGCAGGGTAAAGGTGTGACTTTCCACACATACGTTTTATTTGGGTAGGTCATTCTTACTAATGTTCTGTTTTGTTACTATCCAGGAGATGAAAGAGAACCAAAGTATGGACAGCTTAAAGAACTCCAAAGAGCTAGTTACGTCAGTCGACATGTTTTTGTTGATCCAACTGTGACATCCATTCGAAGTATGCTAGTCCATAGTACAATGCAGGAGGCTTCCTCTATGTAGTGGCATTACTTTTCGGATGTCGTTATTTTGACTCATATTTGATTTTGCCTCATAGTTGATTTAGTACGGTGTATACTGTTTTAAGTCTCTTCTGGTCAGTTAATGCTTGGTCACTTGTAATATTGTGTTGTTTTACAATTTTGATGTACGTGAATGTGCCTGAATAGTATGCCTTAAATTTGATGTTGTCAGTAGCTGTCAACATAGATGCTCCTGTTAAACCTGTAATAGTTCTGAACCTGTAATAGCATTCTATAAAAACTGCCTGAACATGTATTTGGAGGCACATTTAGAAGTGCAAGTAAATGAAATTGGAGGCACTTTTAGAAGTGCAAGTAAATGAAATTGGAGGCACTAAAAGTACTGACAGTAATTGAATTTGGAGGCACTTTTAGAAGTGCAAGAAAAAATGAAATTGGAGGCACTTTTTGTACTGCCAGTTAATGAATTTTGAGGCACTTTTTGAAGTGCAAGTAAATGAAATTGAAGGCACTTTTTTTACTGCCAATAAATGAATTTTGAGGCACTTTTTGAAGTGCAAGTAAATGATTTTGGAGGCACTTTTTGTACTGCCAGTAAATAAATTTTGAGGCACTTTTTAAAACTGCCACTAAATACATTTGCCAACATGAATATAACTAACACTTTTTTTCTGCCTTCAAAACCATTTGGTGGCACTTTTTTAAGAAATGGAGGCACTTTCGACTGCCTCCTAACAGGAGACCTGACGTAGTGTCCTTATGTGTTGTCATGCCATCGTACGATTAGAACACAATTGTTTTAGATCGTTTTGGTTGGGCCCATGAAGAAAAGGAGCCTTAAGCCGTATTATATAATAGAGATAACACTATGTTTTTAATTACTTACTTATGTAGATATGAAGTACGTCGATTAGGACCTTCACAACGTCTGCCCATACCGGCTCACAAATCAATTTTGAGGCATCAAGTAGCGATGCCCTCTGCTGCCTAGGCGGTGCCTTACAGCCTTACAGGAGGTTCAGAGAATCATAGCAACTAGGTGCTCCATTACCCAAAATGATCAGCCGATAAATATTGGTGTTATTGAACTGTTAAATGGGTCATCGTTTTATCTCAACGGTTATCCAACTACGCGGCACCACTCCTACCACGGTCACCTCCCTCGTCAGCCAGCTCAAGCAGAACATCATCGAAGATAAGAAACAGAACGGCCTGTTATCCGGAGCGCAGAAGCACTCGGTCACTCGGAAGAGGTGGCCGTGCGGTGGCACGATCCGGGACCGAATGTACCAGGTGCTCCACTCCGAGCTTATCCACTGCGGCAAGCTCGCACTCGCACATGTTTACTACCAGCGGTTTAGCATGCCAGACGCCGCTTGAGTGTGTGCTTTACCCTGGACTTCCTCTTCCCAACTTCTTCTCCCTCCCTCACGGACGCCAAGGTATCGACCAAGCTCGCGAACTGGATCTACTAACTTCCTCCGGCGTGTTTCCGACGATGAGTTGAAAGTGGAATCACAGCGGGTTCATGGCGTCATGCCGCCCCCGCCCAGACCTCCACAGGCCACAGCCTCTTCAACATCCCATTGTTCCCCTTCTTGTCTGCTCCATGCCGTACTCGCTCTCTGATCCACAAACGTGCGCTCCCGATGACAGGATATATCCGAATTTTGTGATAGAACGATGCCAAAACGGAGGGAGCCGGGACTAATTTGATTTAAAGCGAAGGGGATTTTTTTATGGGCACCACACACTCTCGAGGTTGGACCGCATTGTGCTCCTGAGGTGGCTAACTTTTCATGTTTCGGATATCAACTACGTTGTGGAAGGCCTAGCGTTATGAGACTGTTTGAAGTCCTTAACTTAATGCACGTGGATCTCTAATTCATGAAGGTTGGATCATTTCATAGCCACCAGCACCTCCCCGTTTATATACTTCAGTAAAAGCGCGTGATGTCTCGTCCTCACCTCCCTCCCACCATCGATCAAGTTGTTTTCCTCTACCTTCTCACCTCTACTCCTCTACTTCACACCAAGTTACTAGGAGCAGTGCAATATAAGATGCATCTTACGTTACATTATATATCCTGGTTCACTGGTTGATCCTTCGTCTTTTACATAGAAATGGGATGCTCCAGGAAGATTGCTATGCCCAAGTTCTTGGTTGAGATTTTCTTATGCACGGCATCTGTATCTCAACTGCAGGGACGAAGTACAATGTACCTTGATCATACTTGAGAGCACCTTGGTCCGGAAGAAACAAGAGGAGAGGAATTCATGCAGTGTCACGGTGGGTGGTGCTTGCAAGTTGAGACGTCATGGTAACAACACGTTAGGGCTTGAGATATAAACCACAGCAGTGGAGGAGAAAAAGAAGGCTGCGGCCGCACGTCAAGGCAAATATTGTGCAGCGGCAGAGGTGGCAGCCGAACAAGGAGCCATGTTAAGGTGGCCAACATGCAACACATGTGCCGGGCAACAGGTGTAGAGGAAACACCATGTAACATTTCATCTTGCATGCATTGGGATATTTTTTCCGGGTCTGCTCATTTTTTCTGGTTGTTGTTCTGTTACGATATGAAAGACACCGGTCAGTTTATAATAATGCTGCTTGAGATATGATTGCGACGACATCAATACCAGATCTTAGTCTTGAGTGTAACACGTGATGTTGTTTGGTTAGTTCATGGGCGCCACTACGCTGCAAGATTGCATGTTGGTTAATTGTTCGTGGAAGGGAATGGACTGCCGACAGACTTGCAAAGCGGGGCCTCCCACATAATGACAAATGCACATTATGCAATGTTGCCGAGGAAGACCATCACCACCTCTTCATTGGATGTGCTATGAGAGCAACATAGTGTGGAGCTCAGTGTTGACCTGGGCAGGGTTTTCACAAGTCATACCGGCCACCACCCATACCTTTAGTAACCGGTGGCAATCTGCTACGAGTACCATCCAAACATCAGTCAAGAAGAGATTCAATTCTGTGGTTATTTTAACTGTGTGGAAAATTTGGAATGGTCGTGTTTTTGAGAAAATCTTCAAACCCTTGCAGCAGCTTATTAGGAAAATCAAGGAGGAAGCTAATCTATGGAGCATGGCCAGCGGCGGTCGCCTCACCATAACATGAGATTAGTGAACTCAAAGA
Organism: Poa pratensis; assembly: GCA_947311845.1. Lineage (NCBI taxonomy): Eukaryota > Viridiplantae > Streptophyta > Magnoliopsida > Poales > Poaceae > Poa > Poa pratensis. The sequence goes on from CAMZMU010000121.1 coordinate 23,694,867, forward strand.
AGTAGTTGTTTGGGTAGTTCTTGGTCGCCCTTTGTAGCCTGTCTTTTTTTCTTTTCGTTTCATTCAGTTTGTAAGACTTTGAAGATATGTATCCATGCAGCAATTTTTGAAGATATGTATCCATGCAGCAATTTTTGACTAGTACATTGCCTGAAGTGCTTAACTTAATGCACATGGAGCTTCGATTCGCTTAGTTTGGATCATTTTTTAGACACCACATGCACCCACCTTTATATACTCCATAAAGGCATCTTGATCTAGTCCCTCCCTCCTACCATCAATCAAATTGTCTTCACACCTAGGTACTCAGGAGAAGTGACATATAAGATGTCTCTTATGTTACATTATCTTGGTTGATCATTTGTTGCGTGCCCATGTACTTGATCGAGCTTTGCCCATGAGCGGCATTTGTATCTGAGAAGGTACCTAGATCAATGCGTGTTCCTCGTACTTCCTAGTACCTTAGTCCGAAAGAAAGAAGAGGGGAGGAGTTCATGCAGCTTGCAATGCCCTGCGCTTGGGTCATCAACCGGCAGGGGATGAGCAAAAAAGGCTGCGGACACACGTGGTGGCCAACGAGCATAAACTGAAGTGGCAACCGTGTATAGGCCTTCGATTTGGGCATACTCTGTGGAAGGCCTTATGGTAGCCCACAGTGCAGAGGAAACACCATGTAACATTTCATCTTGCGTTTGGATATTTTTTTTCCTTGTCTCCACATTTGTCTGGTTGTTGTTCTCATACGATATGAAAGACACAGGATATGATTGTGATGAAATCAATATCTGATCTGAGTCATGAATGTAACACATGACTTATTGGATCTCATACTCTACTCTCTCAATAATAAACAGAGTTCAGCTGCAGCTGCGTGGTAAGCACAAATTTGAACTTGCATTATTTTCTAAGTTTTCAGATGAATGTAACATGCTTGTTCTACCTAGTTGCATTGCGTTCGGCAATGCGTAAGATACACACAACACCATACAAAGAAGCTTGTTGACTTTAACCACTCTCTCTCTCTCTCTCTCTCTCTCCTCCGGGCCCTCGGATCACAACCATTGGTCCTGCGTTTGGCCTTAGATATGGATAGGGTTTAGTGGTTCCATTTTAGATCATTTTGGAAGACGGTACCAAGAGCTGGAGAAGCACCTGGCCCGGTTGAAGGGACCATCGACAGCGTGCACCGGTTGAAGGGACAGTAGGCCTCCGAAATCCCGCCTCTTGTGATCCTGTATGGGAGAGGGGCGATCAGATTTTTGGGGAGCGCACTCGCGCGACTACTGGCTTCGAGTTCTTCCCCAACGACGACTTCTTCCCCGACATCGGCAACCTCTTCATCGACGACATGGGTGACAGCGGTTCCTCTGCTGCTGCACAGTACGTGTTCTTGATCCTTTTGTTAGAGATATTGCTAGAGTTTCTCCTTATATTAGTTTCTCTAGATTCGTTTGGTTTATCTACTGTTTTAGTAGATCGCATGATTAGTTTAATACCAGTTATTCTAGTCATGAACTGTTTACTGTTTTCGCGAATTAAATCAATTGCTAAATTGCTTATATATTCAACACGAAGGAGTACGTGGCAGCGCGAGAAGCATGCGCCGTTGACGATGGAGGAGCTGTTTCACTCCCACAAGGCGTCCCCTCGTCCCGAGGGTTGTCGGCCTAGGCTTCGGTGGTGGTTCTCGGCAGCACGACGGGTTTGGTGGCAGCGCAGGGAGGGCACTTGGTGGCCATGCGGAGGGCACATTTTCAAGACCGTTGAACATGGTGAGGGTCCTGCTACCTACGGTCACGCATGGCGGTGCGGCCCAATCTGGGCCTATGCGGACGGAGGCTTCGGGGTAGCGATGTTGCTAGGTGTTTCCATTGGTGGTGATTGTACAAATTGCTGTAAGTGGTTGATCACTTGGTGGCGTCTTTTTTCTTTGTCTTTATTTTTTGACTTTGGTTGTGTGCATTCTTTATGTCTCAAATATTTATCAACATTATGTTCGTGCATAGGCTAAGTGTATTTGTATTTTGTTTTTCAAAAAGTGACGCCGAACCGATCTAGCTAACCCTCGACGTGCTCGACATTCACACGCTCGAGAAGTTGCCACCGTCTTCCACCGACCCACCTTCAGGGACAGGGATCAACGCAATGACCTTGCAAAGCTTGTCGTCGATGCAGAAAGCACCACTGCCATCCGTGTGTCCATCACCCTGTTTACGCCAACGAGCAACCGCTGCGTCGTGCCGCCGCAACACATTGTCGTGAATGCGGTAGATTTCAAGGTGATCTGCCTTGGCTACCACACGAGATGCATGGAGACCTGCGCCCAGCCACCAAAGCAATACCCTTGTCCCTCCAGCGGATCAGTGACTCCAAATATGATGCCCCCAAGGGGGGACAACGCAGGGACGTCACCATCATCCGATCTGGGGCTCCCGAATCTGGGGTCCCCTAGAGCAAAAAGGGACTGAGAACAACCACACAACGGCTCCAATGAGGTAAACGACGCCCACGCGTGCATGCTCAAGTAGAGGCTAAAACAGGTTTTTGCTGGCATCCTCGCACCCGTCACCGGCCGAACAACCGACTCCTCCTCACCTTTGACCATGGGCTTTTCCGAACAGTTGTCCAGGAAGCCACCACGGAAGGCCAAAGCCGGCACAACTTCATTACCACCCGGATCCATCTGCACCACCGAGGTGGACCATCGACAGCGCAGGAACCGAACACTAGCATTGAGCCACCTTTCAACTTGATCCACAAGAGGCGATAAATCTTGTATCGAACATTTGGTTGTACCTAGGGGAAGCACAAGATACGTGAATGGAAGTACCCCCACAGCACAACCAAAAGTAGCGCATTTGACATAACCCCTCCGCGGAAACGTTAACGACATCATACGATTTAGAATATTTCACTTGAAGCCCAACGGTTTTGCAAAGTCTTGAGCAGAGATTTTGGAGCAAGAAGTTGCATTGGACATGCTTGCATGGTTAACAAGGTGTCGTCTGCATATTGTACGATTGCAAAGTCAGTATTTGGCGGTGGAATGGGAGGAATGAGAATCCCAGTGTGAAATAAGGCATTGACCATGTACTGATCGAGCAAGTTCACAACACTGACAAAAAGAAACGGCGAAAGCGGATCACCTTGACGAACACTGACAAGTGTGAAACATTTTCTCCGAACACCATCCAGTAAAACTGAAGAGGTTCCAGAATCATGCAATGCCGAATCATTTGTGACCATTTTTCATCAAAACCGTAGTAAGCAAAAAAAAATCTCAAAATTGCCTCATGCTCCACTGTGTCAAAGGCCTTGGCAAAATCAATTTTAAGAATAATAGTATTCGTATGGCCATGACAAGCAAGCATGTTGGGAAGCATTGCACCAGTAGATTCGCTTAAGTTGTGACTTCTCCAGTTCTCCCTCCACTGGTTCCAGTGATGGTCTAGATTTACTCAGGTCTCTTTGTTAGTAAGATCTTCTCTGTGGATGATTGTTTTCGTTCAGCCGTAGAAGTAAAAGTTGAGGGGGGAGATGGCGGAAGGTGGTCGTGACAAAGGGTGGGGGCGTGGGAGAGGTGCGATGCTCTTCTCGCACTTTTATCCACCACTGATGCCATCATGGAGCTACTACCCCGGAGGCGAATCCTTGGGGTTTCGCGGGTAGGCGGTCCGGTAATATCTCAAGCTAAACTCCACCACCATAGTTCCCACCTGTGTCAAACCAGTGGAGTGTCCCGCAGCAGTAGCAGCGTCAATAATAGCAGCACGGGAGGCGAGCAACAATACAATCCGCAACTGTGCGGGCATGCAGGATCAATGGGCAACATAGCAAAAAATTGGTACTACTAGTGCTTCCTCTTTCACAGAGTACGCTTATGCGTGTTTGATCTGCAGAGTAACTTCACAATATTTGGAAGTGTGTCCGGGTAAGAAAAGGCCTCGCCTGATAGTAATAAAATGTAGGGAGTGCTGCTTCAGACTTGGAGCATGTACTCCCTTCGTTCCAAATTATTTGACTTGGGTTTGTCCAAATACGGATGTATCTAGACACTAAACAAGTATAGATACATACATATTTGGACAAACTCAAGTCAAATAATTTAGAACGGAGGGAGTACAATGGTAGACGCTAATCCAGACGCTTGTGAAGGCAAACCTATAAGCTGTAAAATTAAAAATCACATAAGCGCCTAACCTTTAACGCGACACGCTACTCATATGAACGCTTAGAAAATCATTAGCGCTCGTCTCTCCAACGTTGGGCGCCATCTCCTTTTGTTCCAAGCTGAAATCAATGGCAGGGGCAAAGGTCCGAGAGCACTTGCTGGAGCTTCAAGACGGAGTGAACTCATCGAGGAGAATCTTGGAGCTTGTACGGGTGGCCAGAGTACCTCGTCGGCATGGCGTGCAGCATGCCGGACGATGCCACTGGTGGACCGGCGCGTGCGGCACCGGTTGCGTCCAGGCCAGGGGCCGTGTGGAACATAAATCTATTTGCAAACCAGAAACAAAATTTCCATTTTAATCTCTTGTACAGATTTCAATCTTGAGCTCCCTAGTCTTATCTTCTCCTATATTATTCTTGTCCAGTCCAAAGAAGAATAATGCAATAATGCAAATTTTTGTGTCACATAGTTCAATTACACAAAGATTAATCGTAAAATTACGTATAGTAGATCCATGTATTATGTTTTTTTATAAAGGATCCATATATTATGTGAGTGATGTGAATTATTATTTTCTTCATTTTTTGTAATGCTTAGCAGGAGTACTCCACGTCCAGGAAGTACTGGATATTTTATTTCTCCTCGCCCTCCGCCAAACATCACTACATCAGTTACATGCACTGCTAGAAAAATGGTCTGTAGTCCCGGTTCAGCTGGGCTTTCAGTCCCGGTTGCACAGCCGAACCGGGACTGGCCAATCGGGACCAATGCTGGTCCACGTGGCCAGTTCTGACTGGGCGTGGGGGGAGACTCATTGGTCCCGGTTCGTAACCGGGACCAATGACTGTTTTTTTTTTTTTTTGTATTTAGGGTTTAGGGTCTATTTGGGCCACCTCTCCCTCTCGCCGGTGCCCCCTCTCCCTCTCGCCGGTGCCTCCGTCGTCTCCCCCTTCTTCGCATCGCCGACGTGCTCTCCATCTCTCACTCGCCGGCATATCGAGGCCAAGTTTCGATATTTCTGTGCAGGTACTACTCGTAAAGTAGTATCGTAAACTCGTAAAGGTCGGAACTAGTATCGTAAACTCGTAAACTAGTATCGTAAACTCGTATCGGACCACATGAACTAGTATCGTAAACTCGTATAGGTCGGAACTAGTATAGTAAACTCGTAAACTAGTATCGTAAACTCGTAAACTCGTATCGGACCACATGAACTAGTATCGTAAACTCGTAAAATCGTAAACCCGTAAACTAGTATCGTAAACTCGTATCGGACCACAAATTAATGCCAGATGTACACACGAGTTTCATGCATATATACATCTCTTTTACACTCCCATTTTAACCGGCCCATAGTATTCTCCGTTTGGATCTAGGACCTCTGCATCTAAGAATCCCGCAATTTTCTCTTGAATTGCGCGTACGCGATATTGTGGTAGAAGACCGTCCCGCAGCCGTTCGATCTAATATAAAGAAGGGGTCAATATATATGAATGAAACTAAACACAATTGATGGCAATAAACTAAAATTGTGAATATTATTTACGTACTTCAAATTGTTCTAAGAACCGGCTCTTGGATCGCTCTTGGGTCGTCTGGCGAATGAACTCTCTTGGGTCGTCAGTCAACACGTGGACAAGGCATAAAATTATCCACTTTGTTTGCCTCAGCCACATCGATAAATTTATGCAGGCCTGCAATAAATTCGGAACTGCGTCGTTCGCCGTACATCCATCGCATCCGTGCATCCATCTGCATCATATAATTAAGTTTATCAAATACCATTACAATAACATCTTGAATAGTGAAATGACCACCGTACATCGACACATGCAATATTTCTGTATCAATTACAGATGAAAAGGATAAAGTTGCTAAACTCGGTCGAGGATATCGTTTTGTGTGAACTTAAGTGTGGGTCGGGCATTTCATCCAACACATCTTGTGCGTGGCAAAGGAAAAAAAACTAGCACCCACTTCCCACCAATCCAAGCAAAAAAAAAACAAAGGAGAGAAGAGGGGGTGAGTTATATATAGGCATGGGAGGGGTATTAGTCCCGGTTCGAGACACGAACCGTGACCAAAGCTCCGAGGCACGCCACGTGTCTGGCTCTGGAGCATTGGTCCCGGTTCGTGGCACGAACCGGGACTAATGTCCCCAAACGAACCGGGACCAATGCTCCACGGGGCCCTGGCAGCTCAAACCGGGACCAGTGCCAGGCACTGGTCCCGGTTTTTCTCTGAACCGGGATTAATGGCTGGGCGGCTCTGGACCAAAGACCCATTTTCTACTAGTGATGCTATATATATGATCTTCACAGGAAAACACCTCCCTATATCTCTCTCCCTCTAACACCTCATACCAATTCCTTCTGCATAATAACATATCTTTTCAAGATCGATATTGTCTTATTTGGAATGGCCAATCTCTCCCTTGCTCTAGCATGCCATGCATCCTTTTGATGCTCGCCAAAGTAACACGTCTGCTTGAGAATGAGAGACGCCGGGAATATTTCTATCTTGTACGTGGTGACCAATCGAAGCTGCGGGTTGATGGGCCGCACGATGTATGCATGTCCATCCTTCTGAGGGGTGAATGGTGCTACGTCAAATGTAACATGAGTTCAAGAAAGTCCAGATACACTTGCGTAGAGCTGAATTGCAGTCCAAAGAGGACGCTTAACACCCCCACCTATTGGTGCTGCACTGATGTGCGCAAAATGGAAATATAAGTTTGTTGCATGCACGGAGGCTAGTGAGAGTTCCTTTTGCATATTTATATATAGCTGGGCTCACAAGCTAAGTATCCCAACCCAATGCACCCATCAATTTGTATTTGATTTGGTCCTGAAAATTGTAATCCATGAAATGGTACATTTCTTTTTCAGGAGTTCTTATTGGCCTAGATGCATTATTCCTGAGACATCGATTGAATAACATATTTGTCTGCTTAGACGCCATGATAGTGCTTTCTAATTGTTAAATAATTTAGTCTGGTTCTTTCAACATGTCTGGTTATAACTTTTAGATCGAAAAAGATATGCCTAGTTTAGGGTGCATTGTGTCATTCTTTCAAGTTTTGATGATCCCTCTCACGGCTTGAATGCTCTGGTTATTCACACCATTTTCCACAACCAAGAACCGTATCTAAACATATTTGAGCTGAAGTTTTCCATTCTGTGTCTAGACTAGAAACAGAGCTCCCAATACTTTGGCAACCAAATCAGGTACAAAAGCCGGAACGTTCTCAACCCAGACTGAGCATCACTTTTTTAGTAGCAAATTATCGACAAAAAAATTGATAATAGAAACTATTATCTGCTTGCAAAGATTTGGCAAAATAAAACTCGTTAGCTGTTTTGAGTGTTCAAATCAGTTGCGTTTATTGTTTCTATATCTAATCAACTGGACTAACTGGTTGCACTAGCTTTTGCATCTATTTTTTGTTGGCTACGTTTAACCATTTACAAGTTTTTCCATGGTTGGCGAATTTAGCAACTGTCGATCAAGACGATTCAACCGCGAAAAAAATAGGAAGTACTGGAAAGTACTACTAGAAAGAAAATATTGGGAAGTACTGGAAAGTATTGATTTACCAAACTAAAAAAATTGAATTATTGAATTTTCAAACAGATGGCCCCACCTGCCATTCTCTCTCCCATCTCACTCTCGATCAGACATCCCATCCTCCCCAAAAAATCCCCCCTTCCGGCCGCCAGCGTGCCGGCGACCTCGCCCACCAACTCCACCAGGGACTCCTAAGTACTAACCGGATGTACGCACGCCATGGTGACTTGTCCAGCCTTCTGAGTTCTGGTAGTGTCCTATAAGCGAGCGCCGCCGGGGGTACCAACTACTTAGGATGACTCCAACGGGGCGACGCAAACGGACGCGCGTTTGGTCCGCGTTTGGTCCGTTTGCGTCGCCAAAAGGACCCATGTCCGGCCCACGTCCGCCCCTTTCCGGCCACTGCCCCCAACGGGCCGACGCATTGAGTCCGCCCGGCCAGGGTTTTTGATCATTTTGATCATTTTCGGGCATGATCGTTTCCACGCCCCCAAAACATTACAAGTTGCGGCCATCGGCCATGTCCCCAGGTGTGCCCAAAATATTACAAATTTCGGCCACCGGCCATGTTTTTCCGGCCATGTTGGCCATAGTTCAACACAAATATGTAGAAGGGACCGAGAATAGATCAAACCTGATCCATGTACTGCCTTTGCTTCTTCTCGTAGTAGGCCTTCTTCCTAGGGGTGAAGGTGGAGATGTCCATGTCCATGATCCTGGCCTCCTCGACGCGTAGGGCGAGTTCAAGGTCTTTGGCCTTGAGCTCCACCTCCCTGGCCTTCACGTCGGCCTCCTTGGTCCTTGCCTCGGCCTCCTTGCCCCTGATCTCGACCTCCGCCGCCCGGGTCCGAGCGTTCTCCTCCTCTATGTCAAGCCTCTTCTTTTGCAATTCGAAGTAGAGCTTCGAAGCCGCCTCTCTCTCGAGGTGTTCCTTTTCTCTCCTCTCTTCCCTCTTGTCACAGGTCTTATCCTTTTGGGATAGGAACCCGCTCAAAGTCTCTTGCAACGCAAGGGTCGTTGCATCGCGCTTCTGCTCGGCCTTGGAGTTGTTCTTCCCCCTTGGCCTCCCGTCCTTCTCCTTCTCCGTTGTGCCCTCTCCCTTGTCAACACCAAGATGTCCCGCTTGTCCCGCCTTCTTGAGGGAGGCGTATAGCTCCTTCCACTTCTCCTGGTCCTTGAGCTCCCGGTAGCAATGGGTCAAGGTGAAGACCTTGCCATATTGAGCCTTGAAGAGATCCAAAGCTTGCAACATTTGCTCCTTGATTCCATAGCCACTTTGCGGCGGCCGGCTTTCGATGTGCTCAACGGCGCCGCAAAACTTGCTCATTTGCTCTTGAATGTGGTTCCACCTCTTAGAGATTGAACACTCGGTCCGGTGCGTCAGAATGTTCCGGGGCGGAAGGATTCGGCCCTCGTTGTAGCGCTTGGTGAACCGGCCCCAAAATGCCGACCCTTTTTGCTCGGCCCCGATGATTTGGTTGGTTCCAACCTCGATCCACGACTCGCAAATGAGAATGTCTTCAGCGGTGGTGAACGAGGCGCCTCTTTGGCTGACCTTCTTCCTCATGGCCGCGGCGGCGGCATCGAGCTCGTTGAAGACCGGCTCATTATCGATGTTGATCACATCGGGGGCGGTCGGTAGAGTCTCATCATCCCCGGCATTGTAGTCGTCGCCGTCGTACTGGGTGTTGTCGCAGACCATGTCCTGGAGGACGTCCTCCCCGTAGAAGGGGTCATCGTCCTCCTCGTAGTACCTGGGGTCACCCGGCGATGGCGTGGGCACAGTGCCGAACAGGTTACGCGCGGGGGCGACCACTGGCGGGGCAGCTGCACGCGCCTCCGCAGTCTGCCGCGCGGGCGACTGTGCGACCAACGGTGTCGCAGGCGGGTTGAGAACGAGGGCAGGTACCTCGCCCGACTCGTCGGAGGTAGGAGAAACCCGCGGCGGCATGGTTCCAGGGACGAACCCGTGCGCAGGAGATGGCGCGGTCGCGAGCGGTTTCGACCTTGGAGGTCGGGCCGTGGAAGCGTTGGAGCTGGCCGCGGTAGAGGAAACCCCGACCGCCGCCGCAGTCGCTACCCCAACCGCCGCCGCGGACGGGGTAAGTCCAATGAGGAGGAGGGCAGCTGTCGCGGTCTTGGTCACGAGGTCGGCGTTGTCGTCGTCGCCCTTTTCCTCGGCGGCGGCCCTGGCGGCGGCGTCGAGCCTGTCCTGCTTCAGCCTCCTCCTCCGTTGGCCCCGCTTGGCCGTCTCCTTGGCCCTCTGCTCCTCCGTGAGCTCCTTCTTCACTTTCTTCAGCCGGGGAGCAAGCCCGGCGGCGTCGTCGGCCAGCTCTAGGCTCTCGGCGGCGGCGGCGGCGGCGGCGGCGGCGGTCTTGGCGGCGGCCTTGGCGATCCTGGAGGCGGCGGCGGCCATGGGGGTAGGTCTGGACTGTGGATTTTGCCTCCAAAAGCGGACCAGGGGAGGACACAAAAGAGCTCCGTTTCGCGTCCGGGGCCGACGCACCGGTGGCCCAAATTTAGGCCAGGAATGCGTCGCGGCGGACCAAAAAACGGACCGCGGTCCGTTTGCGTCGCCCCGTTGGGCCATGTTTTTGGCCCTCGCGGACACGAACGGATGCGCGCGGACTCGATGCGTCGCCCCGTTGGAGTCATCCTTAGTGTTCAATGGACGGACGCTGTGGCGTCATTGCTCACTACCGAGGTTCTTATGATAATGTATTCAAAAATAAAAAAGAGGTTCTTATGATAATTCTTCATGCATTTCAATGGAGCGCACTGCACACTAGAATTATACGTAATCACATTTTAAACCAACAAAAGAGGCTCCAGCTATGCATACACGTTTCACTTCATCTGTTCAGCACAGATCAATCCAGCAATCGGAACCAAGCGAACCATAACCATGTCCAAACGCATCGGAGCTTATTGGATTGATTAGTAGGGCGACTGCGATGGGTGGCTGGGCAAGGACAGAGACAACGCACCAATCAGTACTAAGAGTCTGTGATGGCCGATGCCGGATGGCGGAGGAACAGAGGACAGAAGAAGACGGTGGCGTGGGTTCACATCGCGTGCGGGTCGGTTACTGGGTAGATCGTGCGGGTGGTTCTATGTTAGTAAGTTAACATAATACCCCTCATTAACTTAATTAAATACGATACCAACTGTGCTGATCGGAGTACTCGGAGGTACACGCCAACCACAGTAAAAAAGCTCATTAACCATTTGCTAATCTTTTTTTTAGATTAACCATTTGCTAATCAGTTGCACAAGCTGCTCGGCTCTCATTTATGTGGATAAGTTTTTTGTGTGTGTTGGTCGGAAGAGCCGACAGAGACAGTGGTGAAGTGAAACAATTTCATGTCGGAACTGGGAAGACCAAATTCTGCCAAGATACATTTTGTGGTGGTCTAGCTACTACTTTCAGTCAATGAGAGACTGTGCAGACCTCAACTTAATAGGTCTTTGGTGTTGTGGCAGGAATTGTCAAAGTTTTCAATGAGTTCCCGATGCCTTCTATACCTACCGAGACACGAAAATAATCGAGCAATGCCGGAAGAGAATATGTTGTCTTTTTCTCTCGAAATATAATGTGGGGGTGTCCCGTGATGATTCTCTGCTGCTATTTGTAGAGGTATTCTATAATTCAACTGAGTGGAAGTTCGCTTGTCTCCTACCATAATATCATTTTTTTCTTCAGCTCCGTTTCCGTTGCGGAATCCAATATGACAACTATATATCAATATATGATAGAGAAAATCGTCACTTAGTAAATGAAGTAGCCACGGATGAGTATTTTGGTCATGAAGTGTGTTTCATCAAAAGCGGATCAGTGGGGTACGTTGCCTCATGGATTGTTTTGGTCACTCCGTGACGGCGATCGTTAGTTTGGTTACCTGACACTGTGACATTTTTTTTCGAGAATTATACCCCTAAACTTTTATCTCTTATAATTTCTTGGTCCTTTATGTTGCCACTTATACAAAATGCCGCCCTACAAGGCTACGATCTTGTTTTCAGCACGCGCACCACCGCGGTGCCAGGAAACTTCAGCTCATTGTTGTGCACTATCTTCAGCATCGTTCTCCGCCGGTGTGGACCTCTCCGAGGTCGGAAAGCTTGCCCTTTCGCTCCTCCATTTCCTACTGGTTGATCCTGATCGACGAAGTAATTGGCGATATGCCCGTCCATGCCATCGTCCCCAACTTCGTCTTTCCTGGCACCGGTATGACGAGGCGGCAGCTGCTAGGCTCGTGCAGAGCGGAGCGCGGCCAGTTGGGCCAAGATGCAGGGCCGGTGGCGCGGTGGCGGCTCGCGGCAACGGCGCGCAGGCATGTGGTGTGCAGGAAACGTATGCGGGCCATGGTGGCGGTGCACACACCAGCGAGTCGGACAGCCGGCAGCGTGCACAGCCAGCTGTCGGAGCTGTCGGTGGCCAACAGGGCAGCGCATCTCCAGCACGCAGCAGGCGTGGTGCACACGGCAGGCACGGTGTGCAGCTCGGCGTCCGGCATGTGGTCACGGCAAGCAAGGCCTGGTGGCATGCGCGTGGCCCATGGCCATCCCCGGTATAAGTGGTATATGCCGACGGCCGGTCGGGGAAACCGTCCGCAACAGCCCTATTTGCTGACGGCCCCGGTGAAAAGCTGTCGGATATTGAAAGCCATCGGCAATAAGAATTTTCTCTAGGATTGCAGCTACGGGCGCTTGCGCTGTTGCTTACCAGAGCACCATCGCTCTATCCGCGTCTGTTACAGCGAGCCCATGGGCGGTGAGAGCTAGAAGACCCGACCAAAGGAATCCGTTGGCGCGCCGTGGTTGTTCCATCGAATCAAGGACCAAGAAATTAGTAAGAGATAAAAGGTTTGGGCGCAATTCGCAAAAAAAGGGCAAACATGTCAGCAAAGTAACAGTCGGTCACAGAGTGACTAAAACGCTCACGCGGGCAACTTTCAGCCCCGCTTTTGACGAAACGGAATTTCTTGACCACCACACGTATTAAAGTTGCGTTTTTCTTTATATGATATCTCTAGCGACTTGATAAAAATCACTTAAGTTCAAGATGTTTCTGAATCTACCGAATTTCCCATTCTGCGCATATCAGTTCATGGAATATAATTTTTATTAGCATAGTTGGATGGAGAATAAACAAAACACGTATAAAAAAAATCTATTTCATTTTTTAGATTTACATCTGGATTGTGATGGTTGGAGCCAGACTTGTGTTGAGTTGAGTCTTAAGTGTAGTACATCCAATTATGACTGCCGTTGATTCTTAACTTGGATAGCATACGAAGCACGTGGGTAACTTTGTGAGACTGCGTCGAGTCCTTATTTTGTTGCACATGGAGCAATAATTCATGAGTTTGACGGCACGCACTCATAGAGCGTCGTCCTCATCCCTTTCCTCGCTACAGTCCGGAGAAGGCGAACTTTTGAGAGTCCACCGCCAAATCCACCTCGCAGCCGGTGGGGCATGGGTTCCTCCCTCTCCGTCGGCCGCTCCGGCGGCGGGAGGGTGGGGGAAGCCCGCTCCACGGCTTGTACATAGGCTAGGGTTAGGTGTGTGTCCCACCGGCGGCGCTTGGGAGGCGGAGGTGCGGCTGGTGCGGTGTTTGCTGTCGGCGCGGAGCCCCTTCGACGGCGGTGCTCTCTGGAGGACGGCCGTCTCGCGCGCGACTTGTGGGAGCCCGGGGATCGGCGGATCTGCTTGGCTCTCTCCACCACGGCCGGATCTGGGAGCGATGGATCCGGATGTGTTCATCCTAGAGGTAAGTGTTGAAGATCTGCGCGGCGGCGCCGGCGGCTGCGACAGTAGTCTCTTCGGAGGCGGTGCGGAAGACTTCCCGCCTGCCTGGTGGTGGGCTCCGACGATCCATGGTTTGGGGAGCTTGGGCAGCGGCGCGTCAACGGCAGCTTCGTCGTCGTCTCCGTCGTCGGGACTCAGTGGACCTCGTTGTAATTTTACCTTTGTTCTGGGTCTTTCTGTAAGAGTGCGGATCTGATGTACTTTCCTCCTTTCGCAAAAAAAAAAAAAAAAAATCATGAGTTTGGATCATCTCAAAAAACACCCACCACCTCCACCACGTGTATATATTTGTAGTATACCTCCATATGAAAACAAGAATGCCTCTATAAAAGCATCCCTGCTCGTCCCTCCATCCTACCATCGATCTAATTATCTTTCCTAACCACCTAATGTCGTCCTCTATTGTAGCGCTAGGTAGCTAAGCTAAGAGGAACGAGATCTAATACGTCTCTTATGAATCCAAGTAGGATTTGATGGGCTATAATAGCAATATGGGCCATTTCCTCTGCTATTTTTTCAACCGGGCAAGGGCCCAGGATAGGACCGACGACTGTCCGCCACTGGGATAGTGAGCTAGCCGCCTTTACATTTTTCTTCAGCTCTATATCGATTGGACAAAGAAATTCACGATGGCTAATACGACATCTCAGTCTACTTGATGAATTCACGCAATTAGAAATTATTTGCAAAATGAGTCAAGTTTCCCACTTCCTGTGTGTATACCGCTTCATGGGAGCCAATTTCAATTAGCAGAGTTGGATGAATAACAAATAAGAATGTTAACACATTTGGCTTTGTGCATTGCTCACGATATTGAGTTGTTCTGAAGGTCGCGCGTATTTGATATCTTCTGAATATTAATATATTACTCTTTATAAAAAAAATAACTCAGATAACTCGCTCTTTATCTTGAGATGTATATCCCGACATCTTGTAGTTGCGTGACAATTTCCGTTGGGTCCGTGTAGTACAATCCAAGTATTACTAGCATTGAATTTCTAACATGTATTGCTTACGAAGAACTACGCTAGTAATATAACGTTATGAGAGTGGAGATTTATTGCTCCTGAGCTCCACTGTCCCAGTCTTTTAAAAAATTCAAAAATCATATTTGAAAGTTTTTAAAAATGTGATAAAATCATTGATATTCTCAATGATGTCTTCTAAAAACGTGCAAATTTCAATTAGAAATATATTGTATTATGAGCTACATAAAATAGACAAATGTACATACATGAGTATAGTGTTTCAAATGTCCAAAAACTGTAAGATTTTGTCATTTTTGTGTAGCCCATAATACAAAGAATTTCACGTGTTGACTTTGCATGTTTGTAGGATACATGATGGACTACATCCAGAATTATTATTCAGTTTATTTAAAAAAAAATTAGAACCAAGAGGGAGCACTGGTGCTCGGGGTCACAAAGGACTTTCCGTATGACATACCTTACGTCCTTACTCAAATGCACATGGAGCTATAATGCACAAAGTTTAGATGACCTCCAAGCCGGATACCACCCTTATAAGCATCTCGATCCCGTGCCTCCTTCTAACATAAATCTAATTATCTTCTTTTCGGCATCTCATCTCGTCCTCCTCTATTTCAGCTAGATTAGGCCTAGGAGAAAATATCTAAGATGTCGCTTAGTTCACATGAATCTGCGCTATCCATTGTTCACCGATCAATTTTCAGCATGTACATGGCTGTGTGCATCACTCGATGCAGAGGCCGGGACATCCCCATTTCTAAAAACAAAATGTACATATATACACGGATAGAATTAGGAATGGGATGCATCAGGAAGATTTGTATTCCCATGGTCCTGGTCGTGGTTTGCCTTTGCACTATATTGGTATGTACTGCAGTAGTTCGACGTGCAGCCGTTCTTCATAGTTCTCCAGAATCCCTTTGTTCTGAAGAGAAAAAGGGGAGGAATTCATGCATCGTCCAGAATGATGGTGCTTCTGTGTTAAAACGCTCGGGAACAACGCGTCTGTGTGCTCGAGTGATGGCTCATCGTAGAGCAGAACTTGACCACCGTCAACAACCCCCGCCGCCGGATATGGATTGTGGGACCCCGGTTCAAGCAATTTGTCTCATCCATCTGTCTCCATATTCTGGAACAAATCAGGGATATAGACAATAGTGCATTCTACCAAGATACAACATTTTATATTTCGGGCTACAAAAATTACAAAATCTGACAGATTTTGGAAAGTTCAAATTTTGCGCTATTCCTACTTTCAGATTCAGATTTAATCATTTTTTCATAGTCCAAAATACAACTTATTTCTATTTGAGATTTTGCACGTCCGTAGAACTACATTTTCTACATTCAAGATTTTTTTAGATATTTTTTAAACTCTAAAATATGATTTTCGAATTTTGCAAAAAGAGCTATGTGTAGCTCCCGTTCCAAATCGCCGCTCTCCCCGTGTGGTGTCCTATCTGATTTTGATCTAGCCAACTGGTGTTAGCATCATATTCTGGTCCCAGGGACACATGGACATAAAATTTGGGATTAGTTCATTCCCTTTTAGGGATAGGTGAAAAAGAAATTCGATATACACACTAATATTAGCAAAAGTATATTTTGTAAGTTGTGTAAAATCTTAAACAACAATCACGACCATAGATATTCAGTTATACTCCACCCATGTAACTTTTGTGAAAAAATATTACCATTTTTCTAAGTTATTTAAAATGTGAAAACAAGAATGCTAAGCTAAGTTTAAAATGGTATGCCAATTTTCTAAGTTAATTCGTGGGACATACATTACATTTTTTTCCATCGCTTCAATCGCATTGGTTTTTTTCTTTCCGAACAAGGGTTCCCCAAATTTCATTCAAGAAAGCATAGTTCGCTACAACAGTTAATAAAAATAAAAGAAAAGAAAGGAACCCAACGGATGGACTCGGCATGTCCCTTAGTTTAGGAATAATTTCTGGAATCTCAAATGATAAATGTGCATGGTAAGAGGTTGGCGTGCTAAAGTTTAGTCTCATATAAAGTTGGAGGGGAGCTGGAGTATTCTACCACTTGTTAAGTGAGTGAGCTCGTCGCTTCGTAAATAGGCTAATTATTGTCCAAATGCTAGCTAAACTAGTAAGGCGTATAAAGTGGAATTCACTCCCCATTTTTACTAATAGGCAGTAGGCACCACACACGCCGTGAGACCGGGGTTCGAATCAATTCTCAGCGCATTGCTCACGAGGTGGCAATTTTCCAACGTTATACCCCCCCCCCCCCCCCCCCCCCTCCATTACTTTTGATAACGGAAATGCATTGTCTTATAGAGCATACAAAGAGGATACGGGAAAGAGAAGAGAAGTGCCCTCGCACTACCAGGAAACCCGCTACTCAAATGCCCGGCTTGTCTCAGTTATTTTTGTGGTGACTGAGATGTAAACTTTTATACACTTAAACTTCGTAACAAACGGCTGTGTGCATCACTCGATGTAGAGGCCGACGATTCCCCATTTCAAAAAAAAATCAGGACACCCAAGTCACGGGGCAAAAACCTGATAGCACGTACTAGAGGCCTAGCTACAAAAGAGTTTTATCCAACGTTATGAGATCGCCTTAGTGCACATGGAGCTTTTATTGAGAGTTTGGACCATTTGTGAGCCACCGCCTACACCTCCAGTCCTCCACGGCTCCACTTATATATGCTTGCACAAAAGCATTGTGATCTCGTCCCTATCATCTATAATCGATGCAATTGTACACATTGTGATCTCGTCCCCGCTACCATCTCATCTACTTCTCCTCGACTTCACACCTAGGTACCTGGGACTAGTGTGAGATATAAGATGTCATTTACCTTACAGTATCCTAGTTGAATCTTCGTTGCTTGATCAATTATAAGTGTACACGTATACTATACTGATGTACATAGGTAGATTTAGAAATGGGCTGTGCCAGGAAGATTTCAATCACCAAGATATTGGTAGACACTTGCCCCATGCACGACATTGGTATCTAAGCAACATGTACACAGCCCATGAGCACTTGATCATACTTCAGAGTACCTTGGTCCGGAAGAAAAATGAGGGTAGGGATTCATACTGCTAAGCAACATGTAGTGCTTGCGAGTTGAGAGGTCGATCGTGGGAACAACCCATCAGTGTTTGGGGCATCAACCAACAGGGTACTAGAGGGAAAGACCATGGGCACACACGGCGGCAATTAAACAAGCAGCAGCAGATGTCACGAACGTACGAGGATCCGTGCTCGGCTAGGCAACAGGCAACAAATCACGTACGGCAGAGCGAGAGGGACACTTCAAAGTGAAGTTTGGTCAGCTGTGTGGTGTGAGCACAAGGGCGAACTACTATTATCTCTCTATTTCTGGATGAATATAACATTCTTATTCGGTTAGCTTCTATATATGCATTGCATTCGGTAGTTGGAGGATACACACAACACATAATATGCGGCCTGCAGAACGTAACTCCTTCAAACACCGGCTAGCCGAGGGGGAGCTGTATTGTTGCCAACACATAAGATGCATTGCATTATTAGTATGCATCTCTGTTCTATGTCTCCGTTGTTACAGAAATTGTTCTCTTGATCGTTGTTGTAAGATATCCATTTACATGTAGCAATGGTCAAATCGCAAGAGGTAAGGAGGACGGTCCAATAGGAAGTTTAGTACCCATCTTGTTGAAGGAGGTGTTTCTATACTCCAATATGCCGATGATACTATTTTGTTCCTTGAGCATGACTTCGAGAAAGCCGTGAACATGAAGCTTCTCCATACTATATTTGAAAAGCCATCCGGTTTATAGATTGATTTTCACAAAAGCGAGATCTTTTGTTTTGATACGGCTAAAGCACAAAGAGGTTGAGGAAGAATACAAAAACATCTTTGGATGTGAAGTGGGATGCATTTAAATACCTGGGTATTCGCATTCATCATAGGAAATTGCTTAATAAAAAATGGAAGCCGCTAGAGGATTGTTTTGAACGCAAACTTGGGTGTTTGATAGGTAAGATGCTCTCATATGGAGATCGTTTTGTTCTTATTAATTAGGTCCTGACTAGTCTACTAGTATTTTTGCAGTCTTTCTTTAAAGTGCCCAAAGGGGGTGCGGAAAATATTACTTCTATAGATCTCGTTTCTTCTCAAAAAGCGATCGGTGCAAAAAGAAATATCGCCTTACAAAGTGGAATATAATATGTCGCTCAAAAGATCAGGGGTTCTAGGTCTTGAAGTTCTAAATATAAAGAACAAATGCTTGTATATAGCAAATAGGAATTGTTACCTAACAAATACTTAAAGAACAAATTTTTTGTTTCCCAAATTATTCAAATCTATTTTATGTTCAACTTATTTTCCAAATTTTCAGTATACTGTTTTGAAATCATTCAAATATATTTTGAATTCATGAATTAAAATAAATGTTCATGAGGTTTGACAAAAATGTTCACGGGTTTCACAAAATGTATCCCTTTCGAAATGGATCAAATATATTTACTTGCTCAAATATATTTTATGTATTTTATGTTCACGAATTCAAATAAATGTTCATGGGTTTCTATTAAATGTTCACGGCCGGGTTTCACAAAATGGTCACGGTAGTCCGACAAATTATTCACGAAGGTTCGGAAAATTGTTGACAAGGTTGAAATTAATACATTCATGGATGCCAAATATGTTCACCAGTTTCGATTTTATGACATGCCCTAAGAAAGTAGACAATTTTGTAGCGGAAGTATGTACTCATAACGGAATTTCAGGTTTCTACATAAATATATACATGCACTTGTTCACTTAGGCATACACGCCGGGACAACTATTGTTAGAGTTGGCTTGGCTTGGCGTGTCATTTTGTTCAAAACTCTGATGCCTAAAGGAAACAGCGTTACAGCTAAAGAAACAACGCGGGACAGACAAACCACTTATTGATAGAGCTCAATAAGTGCAGGTACGCGTACGCTCCTAGTTTTGCCGCTAAAAGCGGCAAATAGGGGCACCCACACAATTGGCAGAGCTTGACAAGATTGCCAGCCGGGGTCAAGGGTGCCGAATGCTCCTCTAAATTGTCCCATATTTCGAATTACTTTAGGAAAATAGGGCCACGGGCCACTTTAGTCACAACATAGCTCCGCCACAAAACGCGTCAAATAAGCAACCAGGATCAAGTAAACAAGTAATTACTTGTCTTTCAGTGAATCCTATATATCGCCCGCAGGCGGTGCCGGCCGAGCCGCCTGAAGCGCCACGCTGTTGGGCCGGCCCAATTCACTGGTTTCAATTTCGTTGTTTTTTTCTGTTTTCCTTATTTTTCACCTTTTCTTTTTCTTTTCTTTTTTCTTATCTGTTTTCTTTTCATTCCGTTTTCATTTTTATTTTCATTTAGTTTTTTGCTTTGCTTTTTACTTAAAAAATATACAGATTTAAAAATAGTTTATATTTTGAAAATTGTTTATTTCAATTTTTATGAAAGATTTCAAAAAATGTTCAAAACTAAAAAATGTTCACAGCTAAAAATTCCTCACAGTTGCAAAATTGTTTAAATACGAAAATTATACAAACTTAAAAATTGTTCAAAAATCAAAACTGAAAAATATTAAGAGCTAAAAATTGTTCATATTTTCAAAACTGTTCAAATGTGAAAATTGTTCAAATACAGTTTCTGTTCACTTTTTAAAATAGTTCCAATATAGTGTACGTTCACCCGACATTTTCAGTTCACTTTCAAAAATCATTTTTGTTCTGGACATTTTTCTGTTCAATTTGTTCAAATGGTTAACAAGTAGTTTTTGTTCACCCACTCTTTTTGTTCACTTTTAAAATCGCTCAAAATAGTTTTTGTGAACTGACCTTTTTCATTCACCTTTTAAAAATCGTCCAAAGGTAGTTTCCACTCACCAACCTTTTTGGGTTCATTTTTAAATAGTTCAAAAATAGTTCCGTGTATTGACGTTTTTCTGTTCACTTTTAAAAATCGTTCCAAAATAGTTCATGTTCGCCTTTTAAAATCCTTCTAAAATTGTTTATTTTCACATTTAAAATCGTTCCAATATAGTGTATGTTCACCCGACATTTTTTTATTCACTTTTTAAATTAATTCAAAAATCATTTTTGTTCTCCGATTTTTTTCTGTTCAATTTGTTAAGATGGTTAACAAATAGTTTTTGTTCACCGACCCTTTTTGTACACTTTTAAACTCTTCCAAACATATTTTTTGTTCACCGATATTTTTCATTCACTTTTTAAAAATCGTTCAAAAGTAGTTTCCATTAACCAACCTTTTTGGGTTCATTTTTAAAAATCGTTCAAAAATAGTTCCGTTTACTGACATTTTTTGTTCCCTTTTAAAAATCGTTCCAAAATAGTTTCTATTCACTTTTTAAAACTGTTCCAAAATAGTTTCTATTCACATTTAAAATCGTTCCAATATAGTGTCCGTTCACCCGACATTTTTCTGTTGACTTTTTAAAATCATTCAAAATCGTTTCTGTTCGCCGACATTTTTCTGTTCAATTGTTTAATGGTTAACAAATAATTTCAGTTTAACCGGCCCTTTTTGTTCACTTTAAAAATTGTTCAAAAATAGTTTTTGTTCACCGACATTTTTCATTCACTTTTTAAAATCGTTCAAAAGTAGTTTCCATTCATTAACCCTTTTGGGATCGTTCCGTTTACTGGCATTTTTCTGTCCCCTTTAAAAATCGTTCCAAAATAGTTAATGTTCACTTTTTAAAACCGTTTCAAAATATTTTTTGTTCACATTTAAAATCGTTTCAATATAGTGTCCGTTCACCTGACATTTTTCTGTTCACTTTTTAAAATCATTCTAAAATCGTTTTTGTTCGTGGATATTTTTTTGTTCAATTTGTTAAAATGGTTAACTAATAGTTTCTGTTCCCTGTCCTTTTTGTTCAATTTTAAATTTGTTCAAAAAATATTCGTGGACATTTTTTGTTCACTTTTAAAAATCTTTGCAAAATAGTTTCTACTCACTTTTTACTATCGATCCAAAATAATTTTTGTTAACATTTTAAATCATTCCAATATAGTGTCCGTTCACCCGACATTTTTCTGTTCACTTTTTAAAATCATTAAAAATTGTTTTTGTTCACCGACATTTTTCTTTTCGATTTGTTAAAATGTTACACAAAGAGTTTGTGTTCACCGACCCTTTTTGTTCACTTTTAAATTCGTTCAAAAATATTTTTTGTTCACCGAACTTTTTCATTCACTTTTATAAATCATTCAAAAATAGTTCCGTTCACAAACCTTTTTGGGTTCACTTTATAAATTGTTAAAAAATAGTTTTGTTTCACCTACTTTTTCTTGTTCACTTTTTTAAAATGTTCCAAAATAGTTTCTGTTCACGTTTTAAAATAGTTCCAAAATAGTTTATGTTCACTTTTAAAAAATTGTTCTACGATAGTTCTGGTTCACTCGACATTTTCTATTCACTTTTTTAATGAGTACCTAATAGCAGTTTCTATCACAACGTAAATTTGTGTAATATGTTTTCAATGCATTCTATGTTTTCAAAACGCAAAATATTGCACCAATGTCAACCAGATGCATCTTCTAACAATTTTTCTGGACAAACGATTTAATCTTTTTTGCAAATTCATGAGATTTTTCAAAACATTGTTCACTAAAAGTGATAGTGTAAGAAGCAGAAATATTTTTACGTCCCCATTGGCTTCTTTAGGAGTTCTTCATGGCAAAGAACTGACCGGGAATGCCGAAAAAGTTCAGAAACGAAACGGTTACGAAGAGAAACAATTCCGGAGCGAAACGAAACAATTAAGAGAGGAAAAACGTTCGAGCGTGCAAGAATTTGGGCCGAGCCCAGCCAAGACGCGCGTAGGCGGAGCGACCTAGAACCGCCGCTATGAAGCGATGTATAGGTGCTCCCCCGTCTTCTCCGGGTTCACTTTTGGTCTTTCATTTCGTTCCCCTCCTTAACGGCCTTCTTTTCGGCCCATTTTCTGCTGCGTCGTGCTCAGACCAAAACAAATCTCTTTTCAATGGCTATGAGCTGACCAAAGCGCGCGCTCTCTCTCTCTTAAATTTTAACCTCTTGTGCTTCGCTTCTTGTGTTGCGCTCTACTGCTACACCTATTCCTTCTGCTCCGAGTCTCATGCACGCGCACTGCACAGTGCTGGCTGCTGGAGCCTAGCAGACGATCGATCGATCGATGAAGCAGTGTACAGAGCCCTTAAAACGCACCTAAAATAACTGCCGCATACAGTTTAGGAACTAAAAAAACACGCAGAACAGAAAATTTAAACGGCGCCGAACCGTAAACTTTTTTTAGGGCGCTCGAGAATTCGCCCCGCAGAATCGAGAATTCTGCGTTTGCGTGGCCGAACCGAGGGGGCCCTGTATAGCGAGATAGCAGTTGGCGGGAGGGACATTTCATATCCTCGCCATTCCGTGTTCTTTCCCCATCTCGCTGCCGCTGCTGCCCTCGATTCCGACCTTCTAGAAAACGATTAGGTTTGGGAAACGCCACACCGGATAGGGCGATCTCTATTACCATTATATAGGTTACAAGCCTTGGCGATCAAGGCAGATCATAACAAGATCAGCACCGAATCAATCTAAGGAGATACGGTGGTTAGCCTATACATGATATACGGTATACAAAACCTATACGTTAACATCCCCCCGCAGTTTGTGCGTCGGATGGAAGTAAGCACAAACTGGACCGGAACTCAGAGAACAGCTGCGTTGGGAGTCCTTTTGTCATGATATCAGCATAATGGTGAGCAGAAGGCACATGGAGAACTCGAACCTGACCAAGAGACACTTTTTCTCGGACAAAATGAATGTCGATTTCGATGTGCTTGGTGCGACGGTGCTGAACCGGATTGGAGGCCATGTATACCATGCTGACATTGTCACAGAACACCACAGTAGCTGTCGTCAGGGGGTGATGGAGCTCGCCGAGAAGCTGGCGGATCCAGCAGCTCTCTGCCACTGCATGAGCCACCGCTCTGTACTCGGCCTCAGCACTAGACCGTGAAACCGTGGTTTGGCGTTTAGACGACCAAGAAACCAGGTTGTCGCCGAGGTAGACGCAGTAGCCCGACATGGAGCGTCGAGTATCCGGGCAGCCCGCCCAGTCGGCGTCGGAGTACACCGTGAGAGACGTCGTCGGCGAACAAGAGGCTGAAATCCATGGTGCCCTTGATGTAGCGGAGGATGCACTTCACCAAGTTCAGATGCGCCTCGCGTGGGGCATGCATATAGAGGCAAGTCTGCTGGACGGCATGAGCGATGTCGGGGCGAGTCAGCGTGAGGTACTGGAAAGCACCTGCATAGCTCCGATAGGCAGTAGGATCGGTGAGGAGCTGGCCTTCTTGAGATGAGAGCTTGCACCTGACGTCAATAGGGGTAGCGCACGGGTTGCAATCAGCCATGCCTACACGCTGGATGAGCTCGAGAGCGTACTGGCGCTGTGAGAGCACCATGCCGGTCGACGTCCGAGTCACCGAAATGCCGAGGAAGAACGACAGAGCGCCAAGGTCTGTCATGGCAAACTCGGCGTGGAGCTGCTACGTCAGGTGACGGAGGAGACTGTCCGTGGAGGCCGTGATGACCATGTCGTCCACATATAGGAGGATGTAGGCGAGCTCCTGCCCGCGCTGGTAGATGAACAGGGAGACGTTGGACTTCGAAGCCACAAAGCCGAGGCGATGCGCGAAGCTCGCAAAACGCTGGTACCATGCGCGAGGGGCCTGCTTGAGGCCGTAGAGTGACTTGTGAAGCCGGCAGACGTAGTCGGGGCAGCAGGCGTCAACGAACCCGGGTGTTGCTGACAGTAGACCTCCTCGTCAAGATTGCCGTTGAGGAAGGCATTCTTGACGTCGAGCTGATGAATCGGCCAAGACCGCGAGACCGCGATGCAGAGGACGATGCGGATCGTGGCGGGCTTGACGACAGGGCTGAACGTCTCGTCGAAATCGATCCCCGGCTATTGAGAGAAGCCGCGAACCACCCATCTCGCCTTGTATCGAGCAAGAGTGCCATCGGAGTGGAACTTGTGCTTCAATATCCATTTCCCTGAAACAATGTTGGCACGAGGAGGACGGGGAACGAGTGACCACGTCCCGTTAGTAACAAGAGCCTCAAATTCGTCGTGCATAGCGCGCCGCCAATGTGGATCATGGAGGGCACCCCGGTATGTTTTGGGAATTGGAGAAGGAGTGGAGTGAGAAACAGTGAGGTTGAGTCGATCGATGGGTTCGAAGAGGCCCCGTTTAGCACGAGTCGTCATCGTGTGAGTGTTAGACGGCGAGGGAGGACGGTGAAGGGTCCCCGGCAGGCGGTGAATGAGCGCCGGCGGAGAAGACAGTGGAGAGCGTGGTGCTGGGGAGGCGGGCAACGAGGCCGGATCGGACTGGGCCCGTGATACGTCCAAAACGTATCTATAATTTTTGATTGTTTCATGCCATTTTTATGCTTTTAGCACTTGTTTTATATTAAGTTTATTATTTATTTGGACTAACCTACTAATAGTTGCAAAAGTGCACAATGTTCTTGTTTTACTCTTTGATGTGTAGAAATTATCAAGAATACAAGAGGAAACCTTGTTGGAGTCGAATTGGGACTTTCCTGAAATCTGTCTGAGAACTTTTTACGAAGATTGCCAGTTTGACCCTCGAAGATGACGTTATATGGAGACCTGGCTGTTACGAAAGTTGTCACAATTTTCCATACGAAGATTTTAAGCCGAGATCAGCCCAATCGGAGTTCGGACGCGGCCTGTAGGCCCGTTTTGGTGGAACCCTAAAAGGGGGTGACGGAAATCCGAGAAGATATATAAAGGGAGGAAACCTAATTCGTGGAGGACTCCTCCACCCACGAATTTCAGCCACCAAAAGCCACGTTTTTGCCTCCCCCATGGATCCCATCTCCATGGGGGAGGGCTCCCAAGAAGCCATGAAGGAGGGAGGCTAAGGGGCGGCGCTCCCCAAGCTTGCCGGCGGCGGGGAAAGGAGTTCCCCGCACCGCCGGCGCCGCCGCCGCCCTGCGCCGCCGCGCTGCCCCTCTCCGCCGTCTTCACCGCCATCTCCATCACCATCTCCTCCTTGTATTCAGTGGTTCATCCTCCCACAAACCTCTGTACCGTCCTATGTAAACATGGTGTTTGATGCTATAATATTTATCCTATGATTTACATCATGTTTCCGTAGTTTATTTGTCTTTTGATTGCTTAATTGAATGCATGAGGTTCATTAGAGTTGTATGTCTATATGGTGCTGTCCTTTGGTGTCCATTATATTTGTGCGCGCATGGATCAAACACCCTAGGGTTGGTAGTATTTGTAACGAAGCGGGGGAAGTTCTGCCGGAGTGACAGAAACCTGAGAACGCGAACCGATTAGTTGCACGTATGGGAGTAAGAGGACCTTGAACTTAAGGCTATGGTTGGGGAAACCTTAATGCATTGTTAGTATTTGCGGATGCTTGCTAACAATCCAATCATATAGTACTTGTAATCCCAAGTAGTGGAGTGCATGTATATTTAGCCTCTCCCACATAGAAAACTGCATCGAAGACAATGAACCAAGTACCTTCACTAATTAATCTTGGACAAAGCCACCACAATTACCACCACTTTTCCACACTCATGGTACTGTTAGTATATGGTTACTTAGTGTATTTTATTGCTGCAGCACTAACATTTACTTTCTTGTATTTATTATCTTGCAAAACTACCTCTCATACCCGTATTGCTACCGTAGTTTTATTTTCTAGATAATGCAAACGTTTAGTGTGCGTAGAGTTGTATCAGTGGTTGATAGAACTTGAGAGAATACTTATCCTACCTTTAGCTCCTCGTTGGGTTCGACACTCTTACTTATCGAAAAGGCTACACGCGATCCCCTATACTTGTGGGTTATCAAGACCTTTTCTGGCGCCGTTGCCGGGGAGCCATAGCGTAGGTTAATGTTCTTGTGTGCACTTGTTTGCTTTATCTCTAAGTAGTTTTTATTTTCAGTATTAAGTTGTTCTTTATCTTACTATGGATAGGGAATGCGAATTACAAAAAAAATTAGGTGTAGTTGTTATCTAAAAACGTTTTCAAAAAGAAAAGTGATTGGAAAGATGAGTAATGGTTAAATGGGGGTCGACCTTGAACACTTGTGTTCATGCCTATGAAACCAAAACAAATCTTTCCATGGAAGCTTTTCATTAAAAACATGTAAATATTGTAAATATTGTGTATATACCTCTGTACATAAAAATAAAATGCTAATTATAGTCTTTAGTTAATTGAAAGTTGATAGTTTTACTTTGCTGTCCAGAAACAGATTTTCTGTGCTCCACCGTATTAAATGTTTAAAATCACCAGAACGTGATCTTGATCTGAAATTTCTTGAGTGCAAAGTGATGCTTATTAGCTTTCTTTCATTAGACTAACTTTTTCTGATTTAAGGTACGTAGATAGGTCGAAAAATTCGATCTTTACTGACTGTTCTGTTTAGACAGATTTTGTGCTTCTCTGTAAATAAAATCGTGATAAATCTCAGAATAGTATTTTGACTTGAAAATTTTTGTGCATAAACCTGAGATTATTATCTTTCTTTCATTAGACTAAAGTTTTTCGATTTGAGCTACTTAACTATCTCGTTGAATGCCATCTTTACGGACTGTTCAGTTTTGACAGATTTCTTTGTTTATTCAATATTGTACTTGGTGTTGTTAGTTTCATTAGTTTTTCGACGGACAACGGAAATCATGAACACCTTAGTATATACAGTGGCTAATGTTGAGTAAAAATTATAAAACTTGTCAATGCTTGAACATGAGTGGATTTTATTTAATGAGTACTAACCCTACTAATGAGTTTTGTGAAGTTTTATGTGGATGTAGCTTATAAGATCTAATCAATATGGTGATATGAGATGAATAAGAAGACGCAAGAGCTCAAGCTTGGGGATGTGTAGGTGCATCCCAAGAACATATTCAAGAAGATACAATCATCTAAGCTTGGGGATGCCCGAGTCATCCCCCTATTCATCAACTAACATGAGGTTGTCTCGTTCATACTCTATATTACCCGTCCACATGATATGTATTGTCTTAACTTGTATTATAATTGCTTTTATATGTCTTGGTTTTACCTTCTTTAGTTTTATTAGGCTCCTTATTTGGTTTCGATTGCTTCTTTACTTTCACTTATAAATTCAAAATAACAAAAATATTTTCTTTTGTTTTGCTTCTTTGTTTGGTTCTTTATTTTAATTTTATTTGGGTTTTACTTTTGATTTTTATTTAGAGTTTTCCTTGCTGTAGCTAGCATGTTTAGGTCTTGCTTAGCCTCTGGTTTCTTAGTTTATCAAAAATAAAGTACCAAGTTTTATCCATTTAGCTTAGTTGATACATATGTAAAAAGTGATTTTCTGTTTTCGGTATCTACTGCTTATTGCGCGATTTTTCATATTTTACTGGAAGCTCTAAAAATCACGAAAAAATTACTGATGTTGTAGCACCTAATCCTCTGCATGTACAAAAATTGGCTAAAATTTCGGGCATGTTTAAGTGCACCTAAAAATTGCGTTTTCCAGCTGCTGTTTTTCTGGACAGATTCTGACTTTTGTTGCAAGAGTGGCCTCTTTTCGTTTTCATTTGATTTTTAATGGTTCTTACCTTTCATTTATAAGTTGGCCATTTAAGCAACCTTTCTGTAACTTAAAAACAAAATTTTATTTGGTTTAATAGTAGCACTTGGGAAATATTATCTATTGTACTAATGTCTAACCGCAGAAAAGAATGGGAAAGTTTTTGTGTTGAAGTTTTTTCACAGAGAATGAAGGAACACCAAACTATGGAATATTGAAGAATTACCAAAGTCATAAGCTTGGGGATGTCCCCGCATCCCTCTTCATCAATAACCCCACGGTTTGCAAACCTTTAAACTTTGTTTTTTGAGCAACATAGGAACTTAACTAAACTTGAAGCGGCTGTATTTTATTATCTATTTATCTTAGCATCAAACACCAGTTACATTAATAAGTGGATCGTCACATATTTTATTTATCCTCTGTTTTCAATGTTTACTTGGTTAATGGATTACTTGTTGAAACTTAAAAATGATGTGTGAATAATACTGTTTAGTAGTTTATGTTTTCTTATGGTTAGTCTCAACTAGCTAATAGTGCATATTATGTTATTTTGATATCAACATGCATTGTCCTGTTCATAAGATGGTATGGTATTGTGGTATCCTCCTCTGAATAATTCACTTGAATCGACTTGGCACATGCTCACACATGTTATGACTGAAAAATAAAAGTCAATTAAGCCTTGATGATCTATTTTGCCTCAGAGTTTTAGTATCGTTTTTATGCCTCCGTTAATTTTATTTTGTCGCAAGCATGATTATGACCGTTATCGCTCTCGTGGTTGTCGCTTCCCAGTCTATTGCTAGCCTTCACTTGTACTGAGCGGGAATGCTGCTCGTGCATCCAAATCCTTAAAACCAAGTTATCCCAAAGAGTCCACCAAAAAATTCCTATGCATGGTATTTCAAGCCATTCCAAGTAAATTTGCATGTGCTACCTTTAAAACCTTCAAAATATTTCTCTTTTTGTGTCAATGTTTACTAGCTCATGAGGAATTAGTGTGGTTATTCTTTATTCTATTTGTCAAATGGACTTTTACACCTGGACTAGTGGCATATACATCCGCTTATCCAATAACTTGCAAAAAGAGCTGGCAACGGGGTGCCCAGTCCCAATTAATTACAACTTTAACCAATTAATTCTCTTCACACTTTTGCCCTGATTCATCAGTAAGCAATGACAAACAGTGAAATACCTGAATGTGTGTAAACCAAAGAGAAAGGGGATGATCTGCCTTGCTGGTAGAAATAACGTCCTTCATGGGAGCCGCTCTTAAAAGTCCGTTTGACAGGTAGAATACTGTTCTCACCCGCTACCATTCGTTGACAATTAACAAACACCTCTCAAAACATTTTTACCTCTGTTTTTAAAACAAAAAGCTCTAGCACGTGTTAATCCCTGCTTCCCTCTGCGAAGGGCCAATCTTTTATTTTTATGTTGAGTCACCATCCTTTCTTTGAGCACTTCTTCGAGAGCATAGCTGTCGTTCTTAGTGTAATGTGCTTGTCCCAGAATACGATTAATTGAGGTATAACCATGATGCTTTTATCTTTGATATCTCTATATCTAGTCTTCACTTGAACTTCAGAGGTGCCTTGGCATTTATGTTTTGCTCCACAATTAAGGGCAAGCGAGATACCACTCTATCATGCTTTATTATGGTCATTACAATCTTGTTGATGTTTATAAATTTCATGTTATAAGCTCTTAGTTCGTTGATACTTTTCATTAGGAAACATGATTGCTAAGTTTTATTATCCATACATCATGCAATTGTTAAAGACCTGATCATAGCATTTACAATCAAAAATTATTTTGTTATCATTTACCTACTCGAGGACGAGCAGGAATTAAGCTTGGGGATGTTGATACGTCCAAAACGTATCTATAATTTTTGATTGTTTCATGCCATTTTTATGCTTTTAGCACTTGTTTTATATTAAGTTTATTATTTATTTGGACTAACCTACTAATAGTTGCAAAAGTGCACAATGTTCTTGTTTTACTCTTTGATGTGTAGAAATTATCAAGAATACAAGAGGAAACCTTGTTGGAGTCGAATTGGGACTTTCCTGAAATCTGTCTGAGAACTTTTTACGAAGATTGCCAGTTTGACCCTCGAAGATGACGTATATGGAGACCTGGCTGTTACGAAAGTTGTCACAATTTTCCATACGAAGATTTTAAGCCCGAGATCAGCCCAATCGGAGTTCGGACGCGGCCTGTAGGCCCGTTTTGGTGGAACCCTAAAAGGGGGTGACGGAAATCCGAGAAGATATATAAAGGGAGGAAACCTAATTCGTGGAGGACTCCTCCACCCACGAATTTCAGCCACCAAAAGCCACGTTTTTGCCTCCCCCATGGATCCCATCTCCATGGGGGAGGGCTCCCAAGAAGCCATGAAGGAGGGAGGCTAAGGGGCGGCGCTCCCCAAGCTTGCCGGCGGCGGGGAAAGGAGTTCCCCGCACCGCCGGCGCCGCCGCCGCCCTGCGCCGCCGCGCTGCCCCTCTCCGCCGTCTTCACCGCCATCTCCATCACCATCTCCTCCTTGTATTCAGTGGTTCATCCTCCCACAAACCTCTGTACCGTCCTATGTAAACATGGTGTTTGATGCTATAATATTTATCCTATGATTTACATCATGTTTCCGTAGTTTATTTGTCTTTTGATTGCTTAATTGAATGCATGAGGTTCATTAGAGTTGTATGTCTATATGGTGCTGTCCTTTGGTGTCCATTATATTTGTGCGCGCATGGATCAAACACCCTAGGGTTGGTAGTATTTGTAACGAAGCGGGGGAAGTTCTGCCGGAGTGACAGAAACCTGAGAACGCGAACCGATTAGTTGCACGTATGGGAGTAAGAGGACCTTGAACTTAAGGCTATGGTTGGGGAAACCTTAATGCATTGTTAGTATTTGCGGATGCTTGCTAACAATCCAATCATATAGTACTTGTAATCCCAAGTAGTGGAGTGCATGTATATTTAGCCTCTCCCACATAGAAAACTGCATCGAAGACAATGAACCAAGTACCTTCACTAATTAATCTTGGACAAAGCCACCACAATTACCACCACTTTTCCACACTCATGGTACTGTTAGTATATGGTTACTTAGTGTATTTTATTGCTGCAGCACTAACATTTACTTTCTTGTATTTATTATCTTGCAAAACTACCTCTCATACCCGTATTGCTACCGTAGTTTTATTTTCTAGATAATGCAAACGTTTAGTGTGCGTAGAGTTGTATCAGTGGTTGATAGAACTTGAGAGAATACTTATCCTACCTTTAGCTCCTCGTTGGGTTCGACACTCTTACTTATCGAAAAGGCTACACGCGATCCCCTATACTTGTGGGTTATCAGCCGGCGAGCTGGGAGTTGGGCCGGCAGGGGACTGTCGAGGTGGGGAGTCCGGGAGGGGCCAAGTTGGGCCGGTGGAAGGCTGCCAAAGTGGTGAGGGTGGTGGGTTGGCATGCGGAGCAGGTGGCGGGCTAGCATGCATAGCGGGCGGGGCAGGGGCCGCTGCATGGCGATCGACGTGAGGTTGCGGGTGCGGCTCAGTAGCGGCTAGGTCAAGCAGAAAGTCGAAGGCAGGAGCGAGATCAGCAGGTGTCGTGGGTGCGTGAGCAAAAGGGAACACCGTTTCATCGAAAACAACGTGACGGGAGATGATGACACGGCGGGTTTGTGGATCAAGGCAACGGTAGCCTTTGTGGTTGCTAGGGTATCCGAGGAAGACACACGCGACAGTACGAGGGGCGAGTTTATGTGGCGCGGTCGCGGACTGGTTGGGGGTAGCAAAGGCACCCAAAGGTGCGCAGTGCACTGTTATCGGGCGCGGTGTTGTGCAGCCGGGTGTAGGGGATGGCAAACTGTATTGGTTGGGAGGGACAGATGTTTATCAGGTGGGTGGCTACGGCGACCGCTTCGGCCCAATAGGCAGGCGGCATGGAGGCTTGAAAGAGAAGCGTGCGGGTAACATCGTTGATGGTGCGGATTGCACGCTCAACCTTCCCGTTCTGTGCAGAAGTGTAGGGGCACGAGAGGCGAAGGCGTATGCCGTGTTGGGTGAAGAAAGAGGTGACGGTGGAGTTAATGAACTCAGTCCCGTAATCGGCTTGCATGGCAACTATGGGGAGGGAGAACTGGGTACGGGCGTAGGCGACAAAGGCGATGAGGTGATCGGCCGTGTCGATTTGCGATGCAAGGGAAAAGTCCACATAAAATGAGCAAAATCATCTACAATGACAAGGTAGTATTTCAAACCAGAATTACTGAGAATGGGAGATGTCCAAAGATCACAGTGTATTAATTGAAACGGTGCAACACTTTTCGAAGTAGACCTAGC
Source organism: Poa pratensis (assembly GCA_947311845.1). NCBI lineage: Eukaryota > Viridiplantae > Streptophyta > Magnoliopsida > Poales > Poaceae > Poa > Poa pratensis. Next base: position 23,727,380 of record CAMZMU010000121.1, read on the forward strand.
GAAGGGCAAACGCACGTGCTTGCCAAGTTGACAAGCGTGACAGACACGTGCGATCACTTTATTACATGGTATAGATGAATGCTTGTGGAGGTGTGACATAGCGTCACGACCGGTATGGCCTAGACGACAGTGCCATAGCTCGGTGGAGGTGGATGCGGCGAGGAGTCCATATGCGGAGGTGGCTTGCGATGGGAGGACGTAGAGGTCGCCACGGCTACTGCACCTAGCGATCACGGCCTTGGTGCGAAGGTCCTTACAGAAAAGCCAATGGGGGTCAAACTCAATGGAACAAGCATTATCAGTAGTAAAGCGACGAATAGAGATGAGATTTTTGACTAGGTTAGGAACAACTAAAACATTGCGAAGAGAAAGATTATGTGCGGAAGCATGACCGATGTGAGAGATGGGCATGGTAGAGCCATTGCCCACCGTGACAAGAGAAGAAGGAGAAGAATGAGATAAAGTGTGGAGCATACCGGGGTCGGAGACCATGTGTGCGGTGGCTCCGGAATCCATCACCCACTCACCATTGGTGGACGGAGGGGCGGACGGGGTGGCGGCAGTGTTGAGGGCGGCCATGAGCGCGGAGCAGTCCCACGCCGGAGTGCCGTTGAAGCCAGGGGTCGCCGTGGTGTTGACGAAGGCAGGGATCGGCGGAGCATCTGTGCCGAAGGCCTGTCCATGGAGCGGCGCCAGAGAGGTGAACGCCTGGGCGGGCGGCATCCCCGCAGGAGGTGCGCCAAGCAGGCCGGCCGCAGGGTTGGGCCGCGGTGCGGGGGGCGGCTGAAGCTGTTGGGTCTGGCCCGTTTGCGGGTTGAAGTACACCCAGGGCCCGACTGCGGAGGAGTTGCCGTTGCTGTTCCCGGCGTGGTACCCGCCGCCGGCGTGGCTGTTCCCGGCGTTCCCGCCGTTGTAGCTGCCGCCGTTCTTCTTCTTCTTGCCATAGTAGGTCCCGCCGCCGGATGAGTTGTCGGGGCCGCGGTAGCCAGCACCGCCGGGATTGTGGCCGGGGAAGGGGCCGGCGCCGTTGGAGGAGACGCCGTAGAGGGCCGTCTGGGCCCCCACTTGCGCGGTGTTGGCGAGCTGGCTCTCGCGCAGGGTGAGCAGGGACCGCGTCTGCCCGAAGGACGGGAGCGGGTTCATCATGGTGACGATGGTGGTGATGTCGGCGAAGCGCGGGTTGAGGCCGTGGAGACAGTTGAGGATGAGGGTCTGGTCCGAGACCGGCGTCCCGACGTCGCGAAGGGCGTCAGAGAGCGACTTGAGGCGGTGGCAGTAGGCGGTGACGGAGAGCTCGCCTTGCACGAGCCCGCGGAACTCGGCTTCGAGGTACACGGCGCGCGTCATCTGGTTGTCGAGGAAGAGGTTGGTGATGAGGGCCCAGGCCTCCTGCGCCGTCTGGTCCTCCGCCATGATGATGTCGAGGATCTCATCGAAAATGGACCCGTAGAGCCACGAACGGACAATGTAGTCCTCGCGAACCCACTCCGGGGTGCGAGCGTCCGCGGCGGCGACGGAGTTGACGTGGTGCAGCAGGTCGTACTTGCCGAGGAGGACGCGGATGAGCATCCGCCACTTGGTGAAGTTGCAGTTCTGGAGATTGAGGGTGACGGGGACGTGGGTGCGCACGCTGGCCACGTTCACGGCCGGCGACGAGGCGGAAACAGGCATGGGGGCAGAGATGAGGGCGCTGGCGGTGGAAGGGGTTGCGGCAGGGAGGGTGGCCGAGCTGAGGGCGGCACTGGTGTTGCTCATGGCGTGGAAGGGCTGGAGATTGGATCGGGAGTCTGATACCAATAAAACGATTAGGTTTGGGAAACGCCACACCGGATGGGGCGATCTCTATTACCATTATATAGTTTACAAGCCTTGGCGATTAAGGCAGATCATAACAAGATCAGCACCGAATCAATCTAAGGAGATACGGTGGTTAGCCTATACATGATATACGGTATACAAAACCTATACGTTAACACTTCCCCGGCCGCATCTGCCGCCAACGAGGCGCCGCCGCCACGGATCCATCTCGTCGGATGTTTGTGAGCAGCCGCCCCGCGCGAGAACCGTCCCCGGCCGAATTGCCGCCGCCGGCGTGGATCTATCGGTGAGTTCTTCTCCGCTCGATTTTGCTTCTTTTTCCGACGGATTAGGCGTTTACTCTTGTTCCCGCGTTCATTGTAGATGGATTTGAGTCCGTGCGAGGAATTTGTGCTCGAGGATTCGTCCTCCTCCGACGACTCCGATGTAGAGACGATGCTCGAGAACCACCGGCAGCAAATGGTGGTGGTGGCGGTTCTCGCGGTGCAGGAGTACGAGGATCGGAACGTGAAGCAGCGGCGAGGATCCACCGTTGGCCGCCTTTGCATTCCTCGGAACCGCTACTTGGGCAACGAGTTGCTCATGCGAGACTACTTTGCTCGAATACCGACGTATCCGGCTCACATCTTCTAGCGAAGGTACCGAATGCGTTGATCCCTTTTTGTCAAGATAATAAAAGCTTGCGAAGACAATTGTCGATATTTTACCCGCCGGAGGAATGTCGGGGTTTAATGGGATTTAGCGCATATCAGAAAATCTCGGCATCAATGAGGGTGATTGCCTATGGTATTCCGACTGACTACATCGAGGAGTATGTTCGCATTGGCGAGGATACAACGATTCAGTCGGTGCGTAGGTTCGCCAAAGTGTTCATCCGTGTCTTTGGTAATGTTTATCTTAGAGCACCCAAAGAAGATACTGTGAGGTTGATGGCATCGAATGAGAATCGAGGTTGGCCGGGAATGCTAGGAAGTATTGACTGTATGCATTGGCGATGGAAAAACTGCCCCAAGGAATGACACGGTCAGTATTGTGGCAAGAGTAGTGATGCAATAATTGTGCTTGAGGACGTTGCAACGGAGGATTTATGGATTTGGCATTACTTTTTTGGTTTGCCGGGAACGCTCAATGATATTAATGTGTTGCAACGGTCTCATCTGTTAGCTAGGCTAGCAAATAGTGATGCTCCGGCTTGCAACTACACTGAATGGGCATGAGTACACAAAGGGGTATTATCTTGCCGGCGGTATTAATCCTGCTTGGTCTACATTTGTGAAGACCATCTCAAATCCTACTAATAGAAAGGAATCTGAATTTGCAAAGGCACACGAGGCTTGCCGAAAGGACATTGAGAGAGCCTTTGCTGTTTTGCAATCTAGGTTTGCCATTGTTCGAGCTCCTGCTCGTTTTTGAGACAAGAAAATCCTGAAGAACATAATGACATGTTGTGTGATTCGCAACATGATCATTGAGCATGAGAGGGAATTGGACTTGGAGTTGCCGTACGACAATGTTGGTAGCCGTGTAAAGCCAGCTAGAAACCAAATCGCATTCAAGCATTCCTTCAGACTTACCGGAAGATTAAGGACGCCAACACCCACTGCCAGCTTCAGAAGGATCTCACTAAGCACATCTGGCAGTTGCATGGGCAATAATTTGCCATTTTTATTCATTTGATTTCGTTCAGGTGTGATTTGAATCATTATTTGCATTCGGCTTGTATTGGATTATTGTTTATTGAATTTATTTGGGTTGTAATTTAAACCATGATTGTAATTTGGATTAAATTTGTATTGTACAATAAACAATATTGTTACTTCATATTGGCTTTATATTGCTTTCATATTTCTAAAGTCAATTGATGCATATGTGTTAAAATGCTGGAAAAATATATGTTTTAAGGGCTGTGAAAAGAGTCGCGGCAGAATAGAAACCGTATAGCCGAGCGGTAAAACAGAACTTTTCGGCCCTTAAAACACGATTTTCGCAAACCTTAAAACTCGTTTACGGTTTAGCGTTTTAAGTTCTCTCCTAGATATGCTCTTAGAGCATCTCCACCGGGGGCCTCCAATGGGGTGTCCGGCACCCCCCAGTCAAGGCCCAATTGGGGGTGCCGGACACATGTCCGCCCAAGTTTTGGAGGCCGCCCACAGCGCCGCCCCCCAAACAGGCACTCCAATTTTTTTTTAAACATTCGTTGATAAAAAATTCCGGCTGAATATAAACGAGATTTAACAGACTTACAATTTCAAATCTAAACGAGATTTAACAAACAAAACTAAAACTACGCCATTACCGGCTACACGCTACAGCGTCTAGCCAACCACTACACGCGTCGGCGTCGAGGAAGATGCCGCTTCCACGGCCTTGCGCCGGCGAAGAAGATGCGAACCAGCGCCGGAATCATCAACAGACTTGCATGCCTCGATGATCCGGCAATGAAAGTTTCATCTGCTATTGTCGTCGGCTACGGCCTTTAGAAACATAGCCTCGGATGAGGCTGAGGCTTCTGGTTTTGCGGCCGGTGCGTGGTGGGATTTGATCTACCGCCGTTGCATGCCACGGCGCGCCTGATCGGAAGCCTCGCTGGCTTGATCTTGCGCCTCCTTCTCCGCCCCTTCTCCGATGACCGTGACGCTGCTGACCAACATGCGCCGGCCTGTGGTAATGGGAGATCGGGCAGCTCGGGGTCGTCGTCGTCGTCCTTGCCGTCGGAACGGGCACGCTCGTCGTCCGAAGCAGACAACTCCGGCGTTGGCTCCCGCGCGTCGGTAGGGAGGAAGACGCCGCTGAGCCGCGCGGTCTCCAGCGACAGCACGTACGTCGGCGCGTTGGCTGCATCCTCGCGCCACATCGCGCGTCCAAACTCCTTGGCTATCTCTGCCTCCTCGTTGCGGCGGCGTCGTTCCTCCAGCTGCTCGCGGCGTTGCTGGCCACGACGCTCGTTGCAGCGGCGAGCACGTTCCGCCGAGAGGATGTTGCAATGACACCGAAGCTCGCGCTCCTCCGACGTCTCGCGGCTGCCCGCCATGCTTTGTGGCCGATCTGCTGCTGGTGGCGGGGTTGGGAGAGGGAGAAGTGGTGGTGTGGGAAGAGGAGGGCCGCGACGCGCTGCGTTTAAAGGCGGGCGGAGGAGCGGGGTTCGGTGGCCTGCATTAACGGCGAGCATCGGTTCGCCTGACCACGCATTGACGCCGACAACGCGTGTGCTGGGCGCCGCCGCTGGAAGTCGCAACAACGTCAACACGTGGACGGCGCGGCTCGAGGCGTCACTTCCGTCTGCCATATGGAAACGGGCGTAGCATAATTGCGATGGGTCGCTAACCCTCAGGGGTGCCGGACACGATTTCGCTCAGCCCGACCCCTTTGAAGGGTGCCGCTGGTGACCGATTTTGGCGTTCGGACCCTCAATAAGCCTTTGGAGGATAAATTGGAGGTTTTTGGAGGCCCTCTCGCGAGTGCCGGACATGATTTCGTTCGGCCCGACCCTTTAAAGGGTGCCGCTGGTGTCCGATTTTGAATTCCGAACCCCCAATGGGTCTTTGAAGGGTCGACCCGGTGGAAATGGTCTTAGCAGCATGGTGCAATAGTACGAATAGCAACTTCACGTAGGACGTACAAGTACAACCTCTGCCGCCCGGAAAATCAATTTGGCGCCAGCACAGCTGCTCCCTATATCATGTCCATGCAAAGTTGTCGAGATCCGTGCTGCTCACTCCCCGTCAGATTCTTTTACCGCAGTAATTTTAGGCGTTGGCCCACCGTTGGCCCACTATTAAATGACGATGGTCAAACACTGTAGACGGAAAGGACCGCTACTCGTTTCTTCGTCCACACTATTCCGCCCATCTCTCCAGCCGCCACTACTCACCCACCCCCGCTGGCTGTGACGAGTGCTGCGCCAACGGCAAGGGAGCAACAACCGTCCACTGGAGCCACCACAGCGTGCTCGCCACACCGCGTGGCCTGCGCCGGCGCCTGCACTTCCTCCCCCGTAGCCCGTGCCGGCCTCGACATCGGCAAATCCACCGCGCAAGGAGCCCGCACCGAGCCGCCATGAAACGATGGTGCCGCGCACGGCGCTGACGTCCATCGAATCGGCCACCCGTGCTCTTGTATGACCTCGCCCCCCGGCGTTCCGCAATCGCCGCATCCATCGCCGTCGCACGCCGTTGCCCGTTGGTTGCGTGCAGGGCGCCTGAGAAGCTGTATGGGTTCCGCGTGTGGACTCCTGAGCGCGCGCGGCCGCGTTGCTCCAGTCGCGTTCTGTCCTCTGCGTCACCGGACGCCGGTCAGCCGTCCCACTGGACCCGGAGGCAGGGCGGTCCGAGCCACTCGCCAAGCGCTCGATCGCAGGCTTCTTGCCGGGCTCGGACGGCGAGCGCGGGCACGGGAGGGAGCATCCGCGAGACATGTGTCCCACCTCGCCGCAGTCTTTCGCCCTGTGCCCTGCCTCAGCGGCTCCCGCGCGGCCGAGACTAGAGAAGCGGAAGAACGTGGCCACGATACGCACGCCGATCTTAGCGAAGCACGGCGGCTAGAGGTGCGCGAGCACGCGCACGACCGGCGTACCGTGAGCACGGAGGCGATGGCCACATGGAACGGTGTAAGTGCGGGCTCCACAGTCATGGAGGGAGAGCCCCACAGTCCCACTCCATATCGTTGATGGCCGCCGCCGTGTACGTCGGGTCCAGCCGCATCATCGCCTTGGCCGCCCTCCCGTACCGCCCTTGACGTAGATGTCCAGGACTCCAGACAGTCGTTGCCGGCGAGCGTATTGGCTATCCTCGCGGCGGCCTCCACCTCGTAGTCCGTGTCGAGCTCATACTCCTCCGCCGTGTCGCCGGCGTCGTCCTCGGGCGCGGCGTGCTTGACCCTGAGGAGGAGCGCCTCAAAGAGGTACTAGAGTCCGAACAGGGCCTCGTCGAGCGGGCCCTCGAAGCGCATCGCTTCGGCCTCCGTCTCGAGCAAGGCGCGCTGCGCGGACGCCGCCTTCGTCAGCCGGCGCGGCCGGCGGCCTTGCTCGCCGTGCGGCCAAGGAACCGTACCGCCTTCCTCGATGGCGTCGCGCAGCTGGACCACACGGTCGACGAAGGTGACTGCGCTCTCGGTGTGGGCCGGGTTCGTCGGGAGCTCCGCGCAGCGCCGCAATCGAGGAGCGGCTCGGCAGGGGCGACGGCGCGCGTCCGTAGGGCGTCCGATCCCTTAGCCGACGACGGAAAAAACGAGCCTTAAATTCAGGCCCACGGTACAGGAGGCTCAAAATTACCGCGCGCTCGGTCACTTTACCCTCCCACCCACGTGCCGACAAACACTGGCTGCACAAATCATAATGTTGCATGGTCAGTACAGATATCAGGAGCATGTGTGCTCGGGCGCCAAAACGCTCTCCTCCTCTGCCGCCCTCCTTTGTCCGCTGCCGCTAGGCCTTAGCTCCATCGTCCTCTTCGCATGCATGAAAAGAAGCCGAACGCAGTGCATGCACCAGTAACCATCACGTTTCTATGAAAAAGTTTGTCTATGGCCGCGGTTCGCATGGATCGAGGAAGATAATAAGAAAGAAGAGAAGATCATGTGACGTTGGTTGACAGAGTATATGAACATGATGGTCGCTTTCGCTCGCTCCTTCCCTTGAAACCAGGGACTGCTCGAAACCACGACAAAAGGAGATTTCATCGTGGATTTGCTGCATCCCGTGAATGCTGAACCGTCTTGACAATACAGCCCCATGCTCGACTCCAAGTCCTCGTAACGACAAGTGTGATCGTACGAAATCTTGACAATACAAACGATTTCGTCAATGCTCAACACGTGCAATCCCTAAAATACTCCACATACGAAATTAAGTACTACTCGGCTAGCTGCTAAACAATGATCTCTACCTAGCTAGTAGTACTCTAACTACTGCATCAATACGCACTGTATTTTTCTTGCTTTCGGATCAGGGAAAAAGCAATGTATGTATTGTATTCAAGTACATTTCGCCAGGGTTTTCATCAATAGTCATACAAACAGTGCAGGCGTCAGCTCATCGCATTTCTTATTGGTCTGTATATATATAGAAATAGGTTAAGTGATAGAAAAGGGCAAATTATATATATGGTATGTCTGTCTGGGTACTTTGTGCGAGCCAAGCCATGTGGGCATGTCAATGGCTTGCCATGCAAGACTGCTTAATCTAGCAAAAGAAAGGAGAGGAGCAAGATACTTAAGAATTTTCAGATTCCTTTGGGATTAAAGAAAAATAATTATATTAGCTGCAGACAGAAGTGATGCCTTGCTTGATTGCTGTCAGGTTCTTAGGTGATACCAATGGCCGGGGCATCGCGCGGCCGTGTCCTGCGTGTCCCCCTACCAACTCGTTTAGCGCGAACATTGGCGCCCCTGTCCAATTTCTTCTCTCAAGATTGCCCAGGTTTCTTGGGATTAGTTTAACTTGAGATCTTGGTCTGTGTCCACACATGGAATGCATGCATGCATGCATCAGGAGCTTCTAGATGCTTGCATGGGTGGCAACGTGGCGTGCTAGATTAATCTTGCGTTTTACTCACTTGTGCACCCCATAAGAATTAGTAAATGGTTTTCTCAACTGTTTTTTTCTCTCGGTTGTGTCCTTTTCATTTTGTTTTTTTATATATTTCTCAATTGCACCTTTCTATTGCGTTTTCTTCTTAACGCGTCATTTTACATGTATTTTCGTTCTCATTTGTGTTTTACTTTTCAACTATGTCATTTCAACTGCACTTTCTCGTGTCAACTTTTTATTTTTCAGTTGCCTTTATTAAAATGTGTCTTTCAACTCCATAACAACCTCTAGGTTAATCTCAAGCTTATATTCCGGCTTATCCTATCTCCCTAATAGATGTGAAACTAAAAATATGTGATCCTCCTTGAAGGTGTTGTTTAGAGCAGCGAAGTTGAGAAGACTACAATTGCGAACGGTGCAGTTAACAATGATGCAGTTGACAAATATGTAGTTTAGGAGCGGTGGAGTTGAAAAGAATATAGTTGAGAAGGATGTTGTTGAGAGCGTTATAATTCATAAGGATGCAGTTGAGAGAGGTACAATTGAGAACATGTTTGTACTGGATCATATCTCAATGGCATCACTCCGATTTCGCTCCCTTAAACTTTCCATTGATGTGATGCCTCGGTTTGCAAGCATGGCATCTGTTCAGTTAATTGCTCATATGCAAACGTAAAATTCTTGTAGAGTTTCAAACATATTATAGTGTTTCTATATGTGCGTAATATTGTTTAGGAGATTATGTGATGTTGATGTTGTTTGTGCTTGATCTGGGCGTCAACGTTGTTCATAAACATGATGTTTTATTTGAACTTTATCGAGCATAGTTGATTTAGTAATGTTATATAAAAGTTGTGAAAAGGACTCGCACTACAAGGAAACAGCTAATAGCCGGCTTCTAATCACTGACGGGCCACCTAAACCCACGCCGGTGATCTGCTGGGACCAAATTCCGCAGCTAATCACCGGCGTGGAAATGTTTCCACGCCGGTGTTACGGTGGAAACATCGGCGTGGACATCTTAGAGCCACGCCGGTGATGTGTAGGCCCAAAAATCCAACCACGGAGGAAACTATCACCGGCGTGGAAAGTAAGATGCATGCCGGTATTATGACTCTAATCACCGGCGTGTCATACATCCACACGCCGGTATTATCGACGTTGTTGGACACTCCAATTCCCACCCCCACACTTCCCCACTCGTCTCTATATATAGGACCCTTACCCCTGTTGGATATATTGCATCTGAGTTGGTTTGGGTAGCTTAGCTAGAGATAGCTAGAGTTATGTCGTGGTGGTATCACGGCAGATGCCATAGGATGGCTAAAGAGCGGGGCCGATGGACGCTGGAGGATCCGGGAGAGGGCTAGCGCGCTAAGAAGCACACACGGATGAACTCACAAGCACAAGAACACACACGATCTACCCAGGTTCGGGGCCCTCGTGAGGAGGTAAAACCCCTACTCCTGCCTGTCCCTCTCTGTATATATCGGTGTCACACGTACAAAGCTGCTCCTCGAGCTGTATGATCCCAACAATGGGGATGAACACAAGGTAGAAGATGTAGCTAAGGGGGGAAATTTCTCTCAGTGCATCGTCCCTCACGCAGGAAGGAGTGAAGCCCTATTTATAGGCTAAACCAAGTTACGGAAGTGCCCCTCCACTAGCAACGGTCACATCACCGTACCGGCACTGCAGACGCGCACGCCTGCACATCATGATTGTCTTTGCACAGTGGACAAGACATGGCTTGCCCATGTCCTGTCCCATATCTCTGCTCCTAGGTACACCCGAGGTCTGCGGTGTCCTTCTCCTGCTCCCACGCGCGTCCTTGGTCTGCAGAGGCAAGCCCAGTCACCTCAGACATGCGCCGTACCGCACGCCGCGCTCCCGTGCCAGACGGGATGTGACAGCAGCGCTGACCTCCGTCCGACATAAGGATAACCCGGCATGGATATGCCGGATTCCCCTTTCCAGAATAATCTTCCCTGCACATAAGAAAACACACAAGATACCGACATACATATGTCGGTCATGACGTCTCGGATCCCTTATCTCGGATCCCATGTCTCGGTCAATACAACACGGCAAGTTATACCGATCACCGTCTCTCGACCACCGTACCTCGGTAACCATACGTCGGCTTTTACCAACTCCATACCCCGGCCCCTCCTGGGCCCTCCTTACCTCGGTTCAGTTATGCCGGTTTGCCCCAACATCATACCTTGGTCACCTCTGAGGTCCAGGTATGTCGGCTTTTACTGTAACCTGGCCCACACCTGGGACCTTGCTTACACCATACCATGACCCTACCCGGGGGTAGCCCCCCGACATTAGTCCCCGAAGCTGGTGCGGTCCTGCAGCCTTGGATGAAGGGCCACAGCAGGTTTAATCAACCGAAACAACCACACCAAGCACCCGACATAACCATGTCGGTTCAACCGTAAAGCCACTAACAACCTCTCCAACTGATTCCGACATCTGCCCCTGTGTCGGTTTCTCCGACACGAGAACTCCGCTGAAGGAGCAAGTCAAGCTTTCACAGCCAACTCAACTTAAACCCATCATCCGACATAAGGGATCCGACATGAACAAATTCATCGGAGAAGAGGAACGTGTTCATCGGAGAGGATGAACACGTTCATCGGCAATGTCAAGGGCAAGAATCTTACCGGAGGTGCGGCGGCGATGCAGGGCGAGGGAGCGCAGGGAGTGCCGGAGTTGAGCGTGTCCGGTGGTGGCGCGAGGTGCTCTGGTGGACGGTGGCTCGTGAGATCCGGCGTCGTGCGGTGGCGGAGCTCACTGTGCGGCGGTGGCGATGTTGCAGGAGAGAGAAAGGAGAAGAGAGAACGGCGAAGAAGAAGATGTGGTCGCCCCGCTCCCCTATTTATGGGGGTGAGGGCGTGCGGTTACCATTTTTACCGCGTGCGGTTCCCGTAACGGCCGCGCGGATTAACCACGCACGATCTGCGCGGTTGCGGTATTTGCGGCCGCACGATCAGCCACATCGTGGGCCACAGATAGGTAACTGCCCGCGGCGCGATCGTGTGTGGTAACTGACGCGGGAATCGAGGAGGCACACCGCGGTCAAACGCACTCAAGTGCCCATGCGACGTGACAGCAAGTGACGTGGGTGGCGTGCGTGCAGAGATATGTCTCCTCGAGTACACCTCAAGTATCAGGATAAAACCTCCAACTGCTTTCGACACATGCCCTTATGCCGAATTCTCCGACACAAGGCAACTGTTTTATCCTGATCCAACATCCGACATTCTTATGCCGGTTCTTCTCAAGTTTCAAGAACCAAACTTCCCACAACCTTCGAGATCTGCTCTTGGGCCGGTCCCTCCGACACAAAAAGATTCCCACAATCTCTCCAAAGATTTCTCCATGGCACGTGGCAGAGAAACGCTGCGCGTTACCTCGGTTCCTGTGGCGCGGACAGACATATCTCTGCACGCACGCCACCCACGTCACGCGTTGTCACGTCGCATGGGCACTTGAGTGCGTTTGACCGCGGTGTGCCTCCTCGATTCCCGCGTCAGTTACCACACACGATCGCGCCGCGGGCAGTTACCCATCTGTGGCCCACGATGTGGCTGATCGTGCGGCCGCAAATACGGCAACCGCGCAGATCGTGCGCGGTTAATCCACGCGGCCGTTGCGGGAACCGCACGCGGTAAAAATGGTAACCGCACGCCCTCACCCCCATAAATAGGGGAGCGGGGCGACCCACATCTTCTTCTTCGCCGTTCTCTCTTCTCCTTTCTCTCTCTCCTGCAACATCGCCGCCGCCGCGCAGTGAGCTCCGTCACCGCATGACGCCGGATCTCACGAGCCACCGTCCTCCAGAGCACCTCGCGCCGCCACCGGACACGCTCAACTCCGGCACGCCCTGCGCTCCCTCACCCTGCATCGTCGCCGCACCTCCGGTAAGATTCTTGCCCTTGACATTGCCGATGAACGTGTTCATCCTCTCCGATGAACACGTTCCTCTTCTCCGATGAATTTGTTCATCTTCCCCGATGAATTTGCTCCTCCTCTCCGTAGATGCTATTGAACTCAGTTGCTTAGATCCCCTCTAGATCTTCTCCATTGCGTTTCGTACTACCCGTGCAATAGTTCCTCCGTAGGTTCTCCTAGGTTTTCAACTTATAAATCTTGCATTTATCTTCTATTTATCCTTCTCCGTAGATCTTTCCTCCAAACACTTAGCCACAGATTTGTGTTTCCCGCCATTTATGCATTTTCCTCTGTTGCTCTAATGTTCCGAGATACTTATCTCGGTTCAACTTGTGCCTCTGTACAGATCCCTTCCGATATGTCATCCAGCCATACCCCGGACCCTGCCGAGGATGTCGTCGAAGAGGGTGAGCGCGCCGGGTGGGAAGGTTCCGACGTAACCCAGGCCGAGATAGACTGGCTGGTCCGGACCAAGCGAATTCCGGCACAAGTGATATGCCGGGTTCCCGGCACAGAGGCCGAGCCGAAGCTGAAATCCGGCGAGCGGGTGGTCTTCGTCGCGCACTTCGAGCGTGGCTTTGGACTCCCGACGAGCGAGTTCTTCCGATCTTTCTTGGATCGGTTCCGTCTTCAACCCCATCACCTTCCAGCCAATGCCATCACCACGCTCTCTGCGTGCGTTTCTTTCTCCGAGGGATACCTCGGACTCTGGCCCACCGTTGAGCTCTGGGCCAAGTACTTCCAACTCCAGAAGCAGAGTGTCCCGGATCCAGAAAACAAGAACTTCCCCAAGGAGATGACGCCGTGCGGAGCCGCTACCATTATACCTCGGAGAGGTTCCATCTTTCCTCGGATTCAAGGCCTGGAGTCATGCCGGAAATGGCAGCGCACGTTCTTCTACGTGAAGAGCCCAGATAATCTCGACCTTCTGAACCTACCGATATTCAACATCGCCACCCCTCTGAACAGTTTAACTGGTCCCTCAACCCGAAGGAGATGAACCTCGAGATCAACCTGATTCACAAGATCGTCGAGGAGCTTGTGGGAGCAGGCTTAACGAGCGATGATCTCCTGAGGACTTTTATCAGCCGCCGAGTCTCACCCTCCAAGACCGGGTTCACAAGATTTGCCACATGAGTGGCAAGTATGATCCAACTCGGATCAGCACCCATGAGCTGACCCAACCCGAGGTCAGAAGACGTGTCAAGGCCATTGCCCGCACGACGATGACCGAGGAATGGGAATGGGGTCTAGAACCTCATGACAGAACTCGGCTTCCGGAGCAAGTAAGTAGCCTTGCAACTTATACCGACACACTTTTTTCTACCGAGATAACTCTTATGTCGGCCCCATACTCGGCTCATAAAGTAACTCGGCTTTACTGCTTCTGGCTTGCAGAGGTTTACCCGGCAAAAGACTGAAGATGGAGAGGATCCCTCCACCAAATGGGGCAAAGATATCCCTGCCCCGGCCGTCGCCGAGGTAGAAGACCCGGATGATGAGGATCAGCTGCTGATTCCGGCTGCTGGCGCCCCTACCTCGGGTAAGCCTCGAGCCCGAGCCTCAATCCGAGATTGGTCGGACGATGATGATTGCGAAGTGTTAGAGATAATTGATGCTCGTCCCATCGCATATGCTCACCCAGTATCCTCGGCATCAGCTAACCCGGCGGCTGCTCCGAGTGCACGCCCTGCTACCACGGGCAAACAAGTTGGATCTCGCAAGCGTGCAGAGACCGGTACCTCGAATACCGGGACCTCCACATCCTCAGATCCAGCAGCACCGAAGGCGAAGCGGCAGAAGAGAGGAGCGCTTAAGCCGAAGAAGGCCAAGAAGACACCGCCAGTTACTCAAGGGTAAGATACTCTTTGCCGACACAAGCTCGCTTCCCTTTTTTCCTTCTCCCGGGATAATCTTTCCCGACATAACACTTTTCTTGTTTGATGCAGTGCCGCCCTTGAAATTAACCAGAGTGCCTCCTCCATGCGCTCACCCCTTCCGAGTGCAGCGGAACCTCGGTCAAGTGACCCCGGGGTACCGCCACTCCATCCGTCATTCCCGAGGTCGTGGTCCTCGACCAAGATGATGGCTCCGGTGCCCCCACCGCGGAATCCGACATTCCGCGGGCCGACACTTCGGTGATACCGGACCCACAGCAACCACCACCACAACAACAGCCGCACAGCAGCAACCACAGCAACAGCAACAGCAACAGGAACAGCAGCAACAGCAATAGAAGCAACAGCAACAGCAACAGCAGCAACAAAAGCAGCCGCCGCGGCCGAAGTCCACCACAAAGTCCACCGAGTTAGTAACTCGGAAAGCTACTCCACTGCCAAGCCGGCACAGAGCCAAGTGGCCACCGGGAAACAGCTTGTCAATCCGGAGAAACAAGTGGTGTTGACTCCAACCACTACACCGGAGCACCAAGCTCTCACCCTCCGTCTCCCGAGTTACCACTGGCAGCTGGGTTTTTCCTCAGCTCCGAACTCAAAGCGGACATAGCTTAGGCTCGGAGAAGCAGTACCACATGGACTGGAATGCCGCCGACACTAGCGAGGTCTCCTCTGCGAACCCGGTCACCCAACATCCAGCTGAACCCAGCGCACTTGCTCAGGCCATGCACAATTTGCAACTCTCGACCCTTCGAGCCAGCAAGCTTGCCGAGGTATTTTTTTCTCAGCCAGACCTTTCTTTCCTTTGTAATAGATGATAAACATATATAATCCCCAGTCCCCGAGATTCGGGTCGAGTGACCTACGCTCGCCCGAGTAAAGATCACTCGGCGCGAATCTTCACAAAATTTCCATTATTAATCTCAAAAAATCCGACATTCAGGATTTTCAAAAAATCCGACACTCAGGATCTTCAAAAAATCCGACACTCGGGATCTTCAAAAATCCGACATCCAGTCCCCGAGATTCTTGTCGAGTTTTACTCGGCACGAATCTTCAAAAAATCCGACATTCAGCTTTACTCGGCATAAATCTTCAAAAAATCATACTAACCCTTTGCTCTTTTCAGGATTGCACCAACGCCCGGACCACAGTATTTCAGAAGCTGCTTCTGGACCACAACAAACTCAAGAGGTCCCACAAGCAACTTCAGGAGCGCTGAAGAACAAGGAAGCCGCGCACGCCACTGCCCTCCAGAAGGAACGACACGAAGTGTCTCGGCTCCAGGAGGAACTTGCTCGGGTCCAGGGCGAGAAGACCGACATTGAGAAGGCCCTGATGCAGAGGGAGGAAGCTGCGCAGAAGCACAAGGAAACCCTCGAGGCGACCGAGGTTCGCGCTACCTCGGCACAAGGAGAACTGGATGCCCTCAAGGCAAAATCCGACATCTGGCTGCGCGAGCTCACCCGGCTTAACAAGGAGATGGACAGTAAGTTTCTTTATCCTTTCTTTTTGTTTCCATTGCTTGTACCGACATTAAGTATATGCCGGTATATAACTCAATTCGGTGATAGCTTTTCTATCTTCAGATCACTTCTCCCACTCCAAGGCTGCTGCAATCAACACTGTCCGCAAGGCACGAGCAAAAAGAGCCGAGGCTGGCCCAATCCCGGAGGAATGGGATATTGAAGATCACCTGACCGCTCTGAATGCTCGCATCTCTCCTCTGAAGGCCATTGGCATGGATCTTCTTGATGCTGGCATCCGAGCTTACCGAGCCTTATGGCCAGGATCTCAGACTCCGGTTAGCATCGAAGAATTGTCCAAGTGTCTGTCGGGGGCCGAGGCCAGGGTCCGAGAGTGGAGATCTTCTGCAGCTCGGCCGGAGCTGATCAAGCCCTAACATTTGTGCTCTCCTGGTATGAGGCCATCAACCTCAATGCCGTGCGCTCCCTGCGCCAAGGCTCCAAATGGACTTCAGATCCGACACTATAGAGAGCCGCAAGGAGGCAGCCACCTTCATGGCCAGCTATGCTCCCACCCGACACTTCTTCCTGGTCCAGCCTACTCGGAGGACGAAGATGATGACCAGGATGATGAAGAGGGTGAAGACGAGGAAGATGACATCGATGAGGAGATTGAGGTCGAAGCTCCCGACACTGCCAGTGCCGGAGCCACCGACACTGCAGCTGCTGGAGCAACCGTGATCGCTAAACCGACCGCGACCGACACTGCCAAGTCGACCGCGACCGATACTTCTGAGAAGCCGGTATCCGACACTGCCGGTGCCTCGGCAGCCACTCCAACACCCGAGGTTGCTCCAACAACCGAAGCTTTCCTGCCGCCGAGACTGCTCCTGAGCCTCGCACCGCTCCAACTGCTCCGAGCTCCTCCGAGGCAGCTGCCTAAACTTATCACAACTGAACCATTAAATCCCCGGAATGCCGGGTGCAGATGTAAATATACTTTTAAGTATCTCGCAGTGCTACTTTTATCATATTAGTTTCAACAAGACAGGCTCAATGCCGGATCACTTTGCACCAAGTCCCCGAGTTTACTTTCTTGTTTACTATACTTAGTAATCTCTGCTCTTGTCTACCATTTAGGCGTTCGACAGTCGAGTCACAAGATCAATCATTATAGCATACAATACTTGTAAATTTTGAGGTAAGGTTTAGAGTCATCCGACACAAGGAAAAGGAAAGAAAAAACCGGGTTAGTAAACGACATATGTCGGATCTTTTTAGGACCGAGTCCCCGAGTCCATTTTCATGTTTACCATATACCATAACCTCTGCTCTTGACTGCCATTTCGGCGTTCGTCAGTCGAGTCACAAGATCACAACAAAATAGCATACATTACTTGAACTTTGAAACGAGGTCTCAAAATCATCCGACATATGAACAACACAGAAAAACCGAGATAAAACACAAGCATATAGACAAAGGCAGTCCCCGAGTTTCTTTTCGGAGTGCCGGCATTTTATTCAAAGGAAAACCGAGATACATACATTGCGCCCTTATGAGTAAAAGGGGCGGAGTAGAGCTACATTCCAGGGTCTTTTGGTCTCCTCTCCGGATTTGTCCATCACATTTTTCCTCGGTGCCTGCGCATCTATAAGATAGTATGAATCATTGTGCAGAGCCTTGCTCACAATGAATGGTCCCTCCCATGGAGGTGACAACTTGTGTCGGCCTGCTTTGCGTTGCACTAGCCTCAGCACCAAATCTCCCTCTCGGAATACCCGAGGGCTGATCTTCCGGCTATGATAGCGTCGGAGATTTTGCTGATATATAGCTGACCGAGATAAGGTCAGTTCTCGTGCTTCTTCGAGCAAATCAACATCATTTTCCCGAGCTTCTTTTGCCTCGGTTTCAGTGTACAGCGCCACTCTCGGCGAGTCATATTCCATGTCGGTCGGCAGGACCGCTTCTGCTCCATAGACCAGAAAAAATGGCGTATAGCCAGTTGAACGATTCGGTGTGGTCCTTAGACCCCACAACACTGCTGGTATCTCCTCTATCCAGCATCCCGGAGTTCGCAACAGTGGTTCAATCAACCGGGCTTTGATACCGGCTAACACCAACGCATTTGCTCTTTCCACTTGCCCATTTGCCTCGGGTGTGCCACCGAGGCTATGTCCAACCGAATTCTTTTTTCCGCACAGAACCGAGCAAATTCTCCCACAGCAAAGTTTGTGCCATTATCCGAGATAATGCTATGGGGGTAACCATATCTCAAAATGATGTCCTTCAAAAAGGACACAGCTGTGTGACCATCACACTTCCTGATTGGCTTCACCTCGATCCATTTGGTGAACTTGTCCACCATCACCAGCATATGAGTCATGTTACCTCGGGCTGGCCTGAACTCTCCCACCATATCCAGACACCAAACTGCAAAGGGCCAAGTGATTGGAATTGTCTTGAGTGCCGAGGCTGGCAGGTGGATCTTTTTAGCAAACCTCTGACATCCCTCACACTTTCGGACGATATCTTCTGCCTGGTTCAAAGCACTGGGCCAATAAAACCCATGCCGGAATACCTTAGCCACCAAGGCTCTTGATGAAGCATGATGACCACACTCTCCCTGATGAATCTCCAGGAGCATCTCTTGCCCTTCCTGCGGCTCGACACAGCGCTGCAGTACCTCGGTCACACTTCTCTTGTATAACTCCTGGTTGATGATGGTGTATGCCTTGGATCTTCTTTGCACTTGCCTAGCCTCAACTTCATTACTTGGCAAACTCCCGTCCATCATATATGCCATTATTGGTTGTGCCCACTCCGGCACAGGACGCACAGGAAAGACCGGATCATCCACCTCCATGAGATCAACCGACATTGCTTCTTCCGAGATTGAGTAACCAGTCCCCGGGTTCTGCCAAGCAGTCCCCGGGTTCTCCCAAATGCACCGACATCGACGTCCATGGGAACAGCACCAGACTCCGGTTTCGCCGGGATAAAGATTGACTCGGACTCGGGCGATGGTTTGATTGATGGCTTCCTCAAATGCTCCAAGGCTATGCCGGGTGGAATTGGATCCCGGGATGAACCTAGCTTGGACAGTACATCGGCGGCTTCATTTTCAGCCCGAGGTATATGCGTGAGCTCGCAACCTTCAAAGAACCCCGAGATCTTCTGGACATGAAACCGATACAACGCCATGTTGGCGTCTAAAGCATCCCAATTTCCCGAGACTTGCTGCACCACCAGATCCGAGTCTCCGAAACATTCTATCCGGCGAATACCAATTTCTTGGCCACATTAGCCCATGAACAAGTGCCTCATACTCGGCCACATTGTTAGATGCCGCAAAATGAATCTGCAACACATATCTCAGCTGATCATGCTTTGGCGAGGTAAGGACTACCCCGGCACCTAAACCAATTTCGTCCTGGAACCATCAAAGTGCATTCTCCAGTAATTGGAGTCAGGCAATGGTGGCTCATATTGCATTTCGGCCCAATCCACCAAGAAATCCGGCAGTGCCTGAGATTTAATGGCATCTCTTCTTTCATAGTGAGGAGTGTAAGGGGACACCTCGATAGCCCACTTGGCTACTCGGCCAGTTGCATCTTTACACCCAATGATCTCCGAGATAGGAGCCTCACATACCACAGTGATTGAATGCTCTTGGAAGTAATGTTTCAACTTCTTAGCAGCCAGATAGACACCATATGTCATCTTCTGGTAGTGAGGATAGTTCTGCTTGGACAACGAGATCACCTCGCTCAGGTAATATACTGGCCTTTGCACAGTTTTGCCATCTCTTCTCGCTCCACTACTAATACGACACTCACAACCGGTTTGTGGCTGCAATGTAGAGCAACATCGGCTCTTTGGGTAATGGTGAGGCCAGTATCGGCGCAGTTGCCAACATCTTTTTTAACTCGGTGAACGCCGCATCTGCTTGCGGGGTCCACACGAAGTGGGTTGTTTTCTTCATGAGCTGATACAAAGGCAATGCCTTTTCTCCCAACCTGCTAACAAACCGACTTAAGGATGCCAAACATCCGTGAATTTCTGCACGTCCTTGAGACATGTCGGTAACCTCATGCTTTCAATAGCACGGATTTTTGTCGGGTTCACCTCGATACCTCGGCTGACACGAGGAAACCGAGTAACTTGCCTGCCGGCACACCAAATGTACATTTGTCCGGGTTAAGTTTTATCCGGAATTTCCTTAGATTCGCAAATGTTTCGAGATCATCAATCAGAGTGGATTTCTCCTTAGACTTGATGACAATGTCATCGACATACACCTGCACATTTTTTCCTATTTGATCATGCAAGCATTTTTGCATACATCTCTGGTAAGTAGCACCAGCATTTCTCAAACCAAATGTCATGACACGATAGCAATAAGCCCCATACGGGGTGATAAAAGCAGTTTTCATTTGATCAGCAGGGTTCAGTGGTATCTGGTGAAAACCAGAATACGCATCTACAAAGGATAACAGCTCACACCCGGCTGTGGAATCGATCACTTGATCAATCCGAGGCAGCGGGAATGGATCCTTAGGACATGCCTTGTTCAAGTTTGTGTAATCAATACACATGCGCCACACAATGGCCACGTTCGGGTCATCTTTTTTCTTTTCCACCAGGACCGGGTTAGACAACCAGTCCGGGTGCAGCACCTCCATGATGAAACCAGATGCAAGTAATCTGGCCAGTTCATCGCCTATCACTTTCTCCTCTCATCCGAGAGACGTCGCATAGGTTGCTTCACCGGTTTCATATCCGGTCTGACGAACAAAGAGTGCTCAGCCAACTCCCTCGGAACACCTGGCAGGTCCTGATTAGACCATGCAAAGATATCCCGGTTCTCACGGAGGAAGTGACTGAGCTCGCCTTCCTATTTCTCCGTTAACCCGGTACCAATGATGACGTTGTGGTCCGGACATGCCGGGTCAACATTGATCTTCTTGGTCTCCTTGGGCACCTCGAAATTTGCATTCTGCTCCGGGTTAGCCATACCCGGCATGCCGAGTTGCGCGGACTGAGCCAATGCCACCACTTCATGGATCTTCTTCTTCTCTGCAGCGATAATCAGTGACTCGGCCAAGCACGATCCAGCCGAGGCACACTCCAGTGCACGCTTGTAATCACCCGAGATAGTGATGATGCCATTAGGACCTGGCATTTTCATCTTGAGGTAACCCACATGGGTTGATATCATGAACTTGGACATGCAGGCCTGCCGAGTAAAGCATGGTATGGACTTTCGAGGTCCACTACCTCAAACTGGATGCTCTCAGTTCGGCAGTTTCCTTGGTGCCAAACAACACATCAACCCAAATTTTGCCCATAGGTGCACATGAAACACCGGCACTATACCATGAAAGGTTGTAGAACTCGGCTGCAGCATATTTGCCGAGATACCCATCTTCACCATGGTGTCTCGGTACATGATATTGATAGCACTCCCATTATCAATGAGAACTCGGGTGAACCGAACATTGATGGTGGGTCCAAAGAATGTCGGATCCACCACCAATGCATAACCTCCCGGAGTTGGCATAACTCGGGGATGATCCCTTCTGCTCCAAATGATTTCTTGCTCGGACCAGTGCAAATACTTCGGCACTGCCGGCATAACTGCGTTCACCTCCAGTGCACGCCGATGCAAGCTCTTCTTGTCAGTTGGCTCGGTCACAAAGACCACATAGCTCTGATGAGCTTCTCTGTAATCTCCCTGGGGATACTCTCCCTGCCTGCTGGGACCAGTGTTGTTGTTGTTCCCTCCGACATTCACCTGATTCACAGGTTTCGGATCTGCTTGCCTCGGAACTGGCGGATTCACCGGGATAGCATTTGCTCCGGTGAGCGGTAAGTTTTGCCTCGGCGGAATTCTCTGAGGTGCCCCCCTGATTTCCTCCGGCTCTGGCTCCTTCCCCCCTTGTGCGCTGATACCAGCTGCACTGCCGAGTTGTATGGTTTGCAGGCCTGCGGATGTCTTGGGTGTGGAAACTGCAAGGCCCATCCAACATAGCCTCATAAGTTAAGGACTGCTTCTGGTCACCCCATGGCCTCTTCCCTTCTTGATTCTGGCCCCATGCTGGGCCGTTGTACTTCGGACGCTGGCTATTGCCGGCATCTGGCTGGTCTTGGTTTACCGCTGCAACCTGGTTTGAGCCATACCGGTAATCCGGCTCTCTCCTCTTGTTTCCGAAGTCCTGGCGATCGTTCTGCCTGACTGGCCCGGGTCTGTTATTCACCGGGTATCTTCTACTCGGTTCCCCGAGTTCAGCAAGGGTGCATCGGATCACCCAGTGCATAGCTATCCGCAATCCGGATTGTCTCGGCCAGGGTGGCCGGCATCTCCCTCTGCAACTTCTGCCAGAGCATGGAGCCGTGTCGGCACCCCTGGGCAAACCAAGATATGGCCTGCGCCTCCACAACTCCTTCACAGGAATTGCGAATAGTACTCCACCGGGTCAAGTAATCCCGGTCAGTTTCATTATCCCTCTGCTTGCACATCGCAAGCTGCTGAGGACGATTCGGTCTCTTGTATGTGCTGGAGAAGTTGCTAACAAATGCTTCTTCAAAGTCCAGCCAGCAATCAACGCTGCCCTCTCGCAGGTTGTTCAGCCAGATCCGGGCTGGCCCTTCCAACATTTGCGGGATATACCTCACCGCCCATCGGCGGTTTCCTCCCGCGATATGCACTGCCGACACATAATCTGTCAGCCAGTCCTCCGGCTTAGTACTGCCGTCATATGTCTTTGCGCCTCGGTTCAACTGAAAGTGCCGCACCGGTGGCTCCCTCATGATCCGAGGTCCAAAACATGCAGGCCAGGTGGACCTTGCTCTTCCAGCATCTCGGACATATAGATCCTGTCCAACTTGTAGCGTGCATCATTTGGTGACAACTGGCGAGGTCCCAACCGAGATCCCAGTGCACCTTCATATCTCGGATACCCGGCTTTCTCCATAGCCGAGTAACCATCATCATAACGGTTAGCCACCTGGAAACACCTTGTGGCTGCTGGACATGTTCTACATTTTGCTGTTGCTGGGAGAGATTTCGTGTCGGATACCGAGGTGGATAGCCTCGGCCAGCCGAGTTAACTACTCCGGCACCTGGACCCCCGACCGGGATTGCTTTTACCCCGGCCGGCACTGCCTCGCCCAACTAACTGTTTTCCGGCATACGCCGGATCATACGCATGTATCTGCTTGTTCTTACCGGAGTTTACACTCCGGTCCCGATCTCCACCGACATGCGGTGATGAAGCTTGCCCCTTAGATCCACTGGCTCCCCTAGCCGAGTGAACAATCTCGGACCCACCTGCAACTGTGTTAGCCTTGCGATAGGCCTCATTCTGCCGGGTAGCCACAGCTACCAACTCATTAACTCGGTCTTGCTGCCTACGGAGAGCTTCTCCGGATAAGCCTGACAACTCGGCTCTTGCTGCCTCGGCAGCCTAAGAGTCTTAGCAGGGGAACTATACTTCGGTTTTTCGACCGATAAGTTACTAGGAGTTTTGCTGGAACTAGATCTACCATCTCTAGCAATCTCGGCATTGAGGTTTTTACCCCTCTTTCGCACATCCTCTACTCGACTAGGGCGAGCAACTACCGGGGTTAAACCATGTGCTTGGTTATACTCACGGAGAGTTATCCCGAACTCTCTCCTCACATCGGCCATCTCCAGAGCCTCCTGATGCAAGCTCTAACGCCGTGCCTCCAACTCTGCCTCCATTTGGGCAGCATCTGTACCGGCAGCTACCGGCACAGCCAGTTTCTCGATTATCTCCTCGAGATGACCGGCCTAACCGGTACATCGGATGTACCGGCCTGGTCTCGGAGGTTTTCCCTCCTCTCCAGCGGCACTTCCGCCGATCTGGTGATCTTGGGGCAGGATTACCGGCATATCCTTTGCCGGGTTCTCCTCTACCAGCACCACCCGCAGTGCCGGTCATCATGACCTCTGCGCAGCTCCCAGGGCGAGCGCTACGTGATACGTCTCAAACGTATCTATAATTTTTGATGTTCCATGCTTGTTTTATACCAATTGCTACATGTTTTGCATCTACTTTATATCACTTTTATACATTTTTTGGGACTAACCTATTAACAAGATGCCGAAGTGCCAGTTCCTGTTTTCTGCTGTTTTTGTATTCCAGAAAAGCTAGTCTGGAAATATTCTCGGAATTGGACGAAACTACACGGGGGTCCCTATTTTTCCAGAACACCCTGACGGAGCGAAGGAGCCGCAGAGGAGGGCCACCAGGAGGCCACACGCCACCAGGGCGCGGGCCCCCCTTCTGCCGCGCCCTGGGGTGGTGTGGGCCCCTCGGGGGTCCGCAGCCGCCGCCCTTTCGCCTACTTATTCCCCCCGACGCGAAAACCCTAAGTACCTGAGCAAATATCCACGAAAAGTTCCAGAGACGCCGCCGTCGTCAACCCTAGCTCGGGAGGGTTCAGAACCTCTTCCCGGCACCCTGCCGGAGAGGGGAATCGTCACCGGAGGCTTCTACATCGCCATGCCTGCCTCCGGAGTGATGCGTGAGTAGTTCATCCTTGGACTACGGGTCCATAGCAGTAGCTAGATGGTTGTCTCTCCACTTTGTGCCATCATGTTTAGATCTTGTGAGCTGCCCTACATGATCAAGATCATATTATTGTAATGCTACATGTTGTGTTTGCTGGGATCCGATGAATATTGAATATTATGTCAAGTTGATTATCAATCTATCTTATATGTTATTTAAGATCTTGCATGCTTTCCGTTACTCGTAGATGCTTTGGCCAAGTAGATGCTTGTAACTCCAAGAGAGAGTATTTATGCTAGATAGTGGGTTCATGTCTCCGTTTAACCTGGGACAGTGACAGAAAGTTCTAAGGTTGTGGATGTGCTGTTGCCACTAGGGATAACCTAACGATGCTATGTCCACGGACATATGTTTGTTTACATTACGCACTTTACTTAATGCAATTATCCGTTGCTTGCAACTTAATACCAACGGGGGACTCGGATGACAACCCGGCGGTGGATTATTAGTCATAGATGCTGTTGGATAACGATCTATGTATTATGTCGTAATGCCCAATTAAATATCATAGTAGTCAACATGTCATGTATATGCATTGTCATGCGCTCACTATTCGTCAATTGCCCAGCTGTAATTTGTTCACCCAACATGTTAGTTATCTTTTATGGAGAGACACCACTAGTGAACTGTGGACCCCGGTCCATTCTTTTACACTGATTAAACAACCACAAACTGCAAACTGTTCCTTTTTCATTCTCTGCAATTTAATACTCATTTTCCACACCATACGTTTAATCCTTTGTTTTCAGCAAGCCAGTGAGATTGACAACCTCACTGTTTCGTTGGGGCAAAGTAGTTTGATTGTGTTGTGTGCAGATTCCACGTCAACAGTCCAGACTCCCTGCGACAGCTATTTTTCTGGCGCCGTTGACAACCTTCTGAAGAGTTGCTGCTCCTACTGGTTCGATAACCTTGGTTTCTTTCTGAGGGAAAACTTGCTGCTGACTACATCATACCTTCCTCTTGGGGTCTCCCAACGAACGTGTGTTTCACGTCATCAAGCTATTTTTCTGGCGCCGTTGCCGGGGAGACAGCAGTCTTCTGCAAGGGGAGTTTCACGCTTCCAATCTCTTTACTTTGTTTTTGTCTTGCTTAGTTTATTTTATTTTATTTTATCTTGTTTGCTTTCAATTATCAAAAACACAAAAAAATTAGTTACTTGCATTTAGTTTATTTTCAGTTTTGTTTTCTGTTAGTCATCATGTCTAGCCCTGTTCCAGTAGTAATGTCACCTGAAGAAGAGATCTTCACTTTCAAGCAAGGGAGTGAGGAGAGTTTTAAAGATGCTTGGTCTAGAATATCTGAGTCCTATGCTAAAACTGAACCTAAAATGACTTTAAGCCTGCTTCTTAGTAGCTTTTATTTTGGTCTTGTTCTTTGCTATAGATATGCTTTAGATGCTGTGGTAGGAGGAGATTTCCTTCGTTATGATGGGGATCAAGCTTTTAATGCTATAAAAAAATTGATTACAATTTCTGGCTCCCCAATCACTAAAATTGATTTGGCTTTGACAAGCATAAGTGATAGACTTAACGCTCTTGAAACGAACATATCTGGTCTAAAGAAGGGTATAATCAGATTCGTGAACATTATGATAATGTGCCAGTAAATTTTGAACCATCGGGATGGATTCCCTCAGTAAAAGTTGTTATAAATGGTGAAACTTTTCATTCTCGCTGTGATATTATGTCTGAATTCTGTTTAATGCCCAAGAATATTTATGATTCCTTAAATCTTTGGGAGCTTTCCAAATGCGAAGATTGTATAACTTTGGGTGATAATACTATTAAATTACCAAGGGGAGTAGCTGAAGGAGTATTTACAAAACTCTTAGGGATAACAATATCTATTGATTATCTTGTCATTGAATGTGCAGGAGTAGGACAAATTACGCTTGGAAGGTCCCTGTTGAAACGCTTTGGAGCAATAATAGATGTGGGCCAAGGCACTATGAATTTCGCCTCTTCACCTATGTGTAACCAAGTATTTCCTAAAGATAAAGGTAAAGGTAAGAGAGCTAAGCGTAAGAATGTTGATGCTTCTTCACTTGGTAATACTTGATGCATGCTTTGTGCCTAGCTAAAAGGCGTTAAAGAAAAGCGCTTATGGGAGGCAACCCATTTTATTTTTCTGCAATTTTTCTTTTATTGAGTCAAGGAGTTTGTTTACTTCTGTAGCAACTCCTTTGTATCTTTATTTTCTCGCATTGTTGTGCCAAGAGTAGCCTCTAATGATAAGATGATGCTTAATTTTGATTGCTGCGCAGAAACAGATTTTTGCTGTTCACTGTACGAAATTCCTAAAATCACCAGATTGTTAAAAATCTGAAATTTTTGTGCGTAATCTTTATGAATGTCTGAAACTTTCATTAGTTCAGAGTTTCTCGATCTGAGCGTCGTAAGTGCCTCGAAAAAATTCGTCTTTGCGGACTGTTCTGTTTTAGACAGATTATGCCTTTTTATTTTTCGCATTCTCTCTTTTACTAGTGTTGAGTGAAATTCTTTTTTGGGTGGAAGAGCTTCACATAACATCAGTGGCTGTAGCTAATGTTTAAAGTAACAAATCATATTGCGTCTTTACAGAACATGTGAATTTTTGATTATGCACTAACCCTCTAATGAGATCTACTTTGAGTTTGGTGTGACGGAAGTTTTCAAGGGTCAAGAGAGAAGGATGATATAATAGGATCAAGAAGAGTGAAGAGCTTAAGCTTGGGGAGGCTCCCATGGATCTCCCCAGCATATTTCAAGAAGACTCAAGCGTCTAAGCTTGGGGATGCCCAAGGCATCCCCTTCTTCATCGTCAAAATTATCAGGTCATCTCTAGTGAAACTATATTTTAATTCTTTCACATCATATGTGCTTTTCTTGGAGCGTCTGTGTGCTTTTTATTTTCAGTATTGCATTTTATTTTCAATAAAGCTTGACTGGACCCTAGCATTCTTGATTGGGAGAGAGACACGCTCCGCTTTTTCATGAGAATACTCCTATTCTTCACTTATATTTGTTGAGTATTCATATCTAGCGTGTTCAGCTTTTAGCTCTTGTTTTCATGTATCTCTTGTCAGAGCTATTAGCTTTCTTTTGTAGAAAGTACTCTCTTGCTTCACTTATATTTGTTTGGAGAGTTGATGAAATAAATTGATTGGTGTTTGGTTGGTTCAGAAAATGTTGCATGTGGTAATTGGTATAAGGAAAAACTTGCTTAATCTTGTAGATCACTAAAATGGATAACTTGATGCTTGTCAATTGTTTTGAGTTAACAAGTAGATCATGATTAAATTGTGCATCACATGAGTTAAGCCTATTAGTGAAGAACTACCGTAAAGCTTGTTGAAAATTTGGTTTGCATCAGTGGTACCTCTAAGGTCTAGATATTTTCTAATAACAGGGTTTGGTTAACAAGGAAGACGGTATGAAGTCTTATAACGTTTGCAATATGTTTGTCATATAAAACTTGGTGTACGGGTTGATATTCTTGTTTGCTTACATAACCTTGCTAGCCTAAACTCTGTACTGAGAGGGAATGCTTCTCGTGCATCCAAATCCTTGA
The DNA here is from genome assembly GCA_947311845.1 of Poa pratensis. NCBI lineage: Eukaryota > Viridiplantae > Streptophyta > Magnoliopsida > Poales > Poaceae > Poa > Poa pratensis. Next base: position 23,755,198 of record CAMZMU010000121.1, read on the forward strand.
GCCAAAATCCATGCCATTTGTGTCCACCATAACTACCTATATGTGGTATTTCCTTGCCACTCCAAGTAAATTTTTCATGTGCTACCTTTAAATTATTCAAAATGTTATTATTCCCTTTTTGTGTCAATGTTTACTAGCTCATGAGGAATTAGTGTGGTTATTCTTTATTCTATTTGTCGAGTGGACTTTTACACCTGGACTAGTGGCATATACATCCGCTTATCCAATAACTTGCAAAAAGAGCTGGCAACGGGGTGCCCAGTCCCAATTAATTACAACTTTAACCAATTAATTCTCTTCACACTTTTGCCCTGATTCATCAGTAAGCAATGACAAACAGTGAAATACCTGAATGTGTGTAAACCAAAGAGAAAGAGGGATGATCTGCCTTGCTGGTAGAAATAACGTCCTTCATGGGAGCCGCTCTTAAAAGTCCGTTCGACAGGTAGAATACTGTTCTCACCCGCTACCATTCGTTGACAATTAACAAACACCTCTCAAAAATAGATACTCCTCCATGGTATGTGATTGATGGAAGGCACCCGAGGATTCGGTTAGCCATGGCTTGTGTTAGCAAGGTTGGGAGGAGTATCAAATATTTTATGCAATCTCTATATGCTTTCAAAAACTAAAAGCTCTAGCACATGATTTAATCCCTGCTTCCCTCTGCGAAGGGCCTTTCTTTTACTTTTATGTTGAGTCAGTTTTCCTATTCTTTCTGTCTTCCACAAGCAAACACTAGTGTCAACTTTGTTACAACATGCGTTATATGCAATGTATTGGACTTGTTATACTACTTTGTGTTGACAATATCCATGAGATAAATATGTTGAAAGTTGAAGCAAATGCTGAAACTAAATTCTTCCTTTGTGTTGATTAAATACCTTTTGTTAGAAACTATTGCTTTATGAGTTAACACTTATGCAAAACTGTTTGATGCTTGTCTCGAAAGTACTATTCATGAAAACGTTTAGCTTGTGTGATTCATTGTTTACTCATTATCTATTTGGTAGCAAATTATAGACCATTGACTTGGATCACTTCATTCATTTACATGTGCCTTGCAATATTATATGATCAAGATTATGATAGTAGCATGTCACCTCAAAAATTATTTGTTTTTATCGTTTACCTACTCGAGGACGAGTAGGAACTAAGCTTGGGGATGCTGATACGTCTCAAACGTATCTATAATTTTTGATGTTCCATGCTTGTTTTATACCAATTGCTACATGTTTTGCATCTACTTTATATCACTTTTATACATTTTTTGGGACTAACCTATTAACAAGATGCCGAAGTGCCAGTTCCTGTTTTCTGCTGTTTTTGTATTCCAGAAAAGCTAGTCTGGAAATATTCTCGGAATTGGACGAAACTACACGGGGGTGCCTATTTTTCCAGAACACGCCTGACGGAGCGAAGGAGCAGCAGAGGAGGGCCACCAGGAGGCCACACGCACCAGGGCGCGGGCCCCCCTCTGCCGCGCCCTGGGTGGTGTGGGCCCCTCGGGGGTCCGCAGCCGCCGCCCTTTCGCCTACTTATTCCCCCCGACGCGAAAACCCTAAGTACCTGAGCAAATATCCACGAAAAGTTCCAGAGACGCCGCCGTCGTCAACCCTAGCTCGGGAGGGTTCAGAACCTCTTCCCGGCACCCTGCCGGAGAGGGGAATCGTCACCGGAGGCTTCTACATCGCCATGCCTGCCTCCGGAGTGATGCGTGAGTAGTTCATCCTTGGACTACGGGTCCATAGCAGTAGCTAGATGGTTGTCTCTCCACTTTGTGCCATCATGTTTAGATCTTGTGAGCTGCCCTACATGATCAAGATCATATTATTGTAATGCTACATGTTGTGTTTGCTGGGATCCGATGAATATTGAATATTATGTCAAGTTGATTATCAATCTATCTTATATGTTATTTAAGATCTTGCATGCTTTCCGTTACTCGTAGATGCTTTGGCCAAGTAGATGCTTGTAACTCCAAGAGAGAGTATTTATGCTAGATAGTGGGTTCATGTCTCCGTTTAACCTGGGACAGTGACAGAAAGTTCTAAGGTTGTGGATGTGCTGTTGCCACTAGGGATAACCTAACGATGCTATGTCCACGGCATATGTGTTTGTTTACATTACGCACTTTACTTAATGCAATTATCCGTTGCTTGCAACTTAATACCAACGGGGGACTCGGATGACAACCCGGCGGTGGATTATTAGTCATAGATGCTGTTGGATAATGATCTATGTATTATGTCGTAATGCCCAATTAAATATCATAGTAGTCAACATGTCATGTATATGCATTGTCATGCGCTCACTATTCGTCAATTGCCCAGCTGTAATTTGTTCACCCAACATGTTAGTTATCTTTTATGGAGAGACACCACTAGTGAACTGTGGACCCCGGTCCATTCTTTTACACTGATTAAACAACCACAAACTGCAAACTGTTCCTTTTTCATTCTCTGCAATTTAATACTCATTTTCCACACCATACGTTTAATCCTTTGTTTTCAGCAAGCCAGTGAGATTGACAACCTCACTGTTTCGTTGGGGCAAAGTAGTTTGATTGTGTGTGTGCAGATTCCACGTCAACAGTCCAGACTCCCTGCGACAGCTATTTTTCTGGCGCCGTTGACAACCTTCTGAAGAGTTGCTGCTCCTACTGGTTCGATAACCCTTGTTTCTTTCTAAGAGGAAACTTGCTGCTGACTACATCATACCTTCCTCTTGGGGTCTCCCAACGAACGTGTGTTTCACGTCATCACTACGCCGGCCGCGAGCCGCACAGACAGCAGGAGGATCCTCGGCCACAAGCACATGCTCGGGGTACTTGCAGACCACCTCGGTGGCGACGTAGGTCACGAAGGTGCCGAAGCTGATGAGGCAGCCGTTCGTCGGGAACGGCCTGCTGCCGAAGCATCCCGCATTGTCGCTGATGAAGCTCAGCGAGCGAGCTTGCAGATGAGCCCGCAGACGACGCGCTCGCCAGAGTCGATGATGGAACCCGTCCGGAATGTCACACCAGCCAGCGCCGCTGCTGGCCCCACGGTGGGCGCCAACTGTCGTGGTGGTATCACGGCAGATGCCATAGGATGGCTAAAGAGCGGGGCCGATGGACGCTGGAGGATCCGGGAGAGGTCTAGCGCGCTAAGAAGCACACACGGATGAACTCACAAGCACAAGAACACACACGATCTACCCAGGTTCGGGGCCCTCGTGAGGAGGTAAAACCCTACTCCTGCCTGTCCCTCTCTGTATATCTCGGTGTCACACGTACAAAGCTGCTCCTCAAGCGTATGATCCCAACAATGGGGATGAACACAAGGTAGAAGATGTAGCTAAGGGGGGAAATGTCTCTCAGTGCATCGTCCTCACGCAGGAGGGAGTGAAGCCCTATTTATAGGCTAAACCGAGTACGGAAGTGCCCCTCCACTAGCAACGGTCACATCACCGTACCGGCACTGCAGACGCGCACGCCTGCACGTCATGATGTCTTTGCACAGTGGACAAGACATGGCTTGCCCATGTCCTGTCCCATATCTCTGCTCCTAGGTACACCCGAGGTCGCGGTGTCCTTCTCCTGCTCCCACGCGCGTCCTTGGTCTGCAGAGGCAAGCCCAGTCACCTCAGACATGCGCCGTACCGCACGCCGCGCTCCCGTGCCAGACGGGATGTGACAGCAGCGCTGACCTCCGTCCGACAGAAGGATAACCCGGCATGGATATGCCGGATTCCCTTTCCAGAATAATCTTCCCTGCACATAAGAAACACACAAGATACCGACATACATATGTCGGTCATGACGTCTCGGATCCCTTATCTCGGATCCCATGTCTCGGTCAATACAACACGGCAAGTTATACCGATCACCGTCTCTCGACCACCGTACCTCGGTAAACCATACGTCGGTTTTTACCAACTCCGTACCCCGGCCCCTCCTGGGCCCTCCTTACCTCGGTTCAGTTATGCCGGTTTGCCCAACATCATACCTTGGTCACCTCTGAGGTCCAGGTATGTCGGCTTTTACTGTAACCTGGCCCACACCTGGGACCTTGCTTACACCATACCATGACCCTATCCGTGGGTAGCCCCCGACAAGTTATATTATTAGGTGTTGTTTGTGTAGTGGCTTAGGTAGCTAGCTAGTATTAATTAGCAACATGTCGGTTTCTCCTTGTGATCGTGGTTTTACCGGTATGATGTCTCATTTGGTTGTGTATGGTGCTATAAAAATGGTGAAGGGTGATAAGTGGAAAGGGACTCCACCCGTGCCATTCGATGATTAATTAGTAGCAATAGCCACCTCACCGAGTTAAATAATAATTTCGAAGAGATGGGCTCCTAGAGAGAAACCCAGAGGAAATACGCCAAAAACTTTGAGGTTGCGTAGAAGTGGCATGAGTGACTGAACTCAAAATTATCGAGACGGGCCTTCGTAACTTGCCTATCAACCCTGAGTCAAAAAATGGCTTCTGTGGTGTACGGTTTTGGATCTGTGGTACTTGCCACATGGCCTCCAGATCTCGGCTCGCAAAGCAGCTCCAGTTGCAGATCATCGGGTCTGCCTCCGACGACATGCCGTGGACGTGCTTCGCCATGGTGCTGTCGTCGTCGCCGATCACTAGACATCGTCTTCCTGGTTGATTTTCCAGCAACAAAAACAATCTGCATAATCGAAACAGCAGCAAGTGTTCAGTTTACTGTTCTATTCCAGACTGCACAATAAAGGTAATTTTAAATTCCGTTACATTATATATAAGGTGTAGTGTCTTATTATATATAGTTCTATGAGTTGTGCTCAATTATCCTTTTTTATTGTGCAGCACTACCCTCAAGACGCAGAGTTAATCAACAGAGAGATCCCAGACTACTTGTGGATCTTGATACTATGGGGTAAAGCATCCAAGGGGCGTCCGACGACGACATGCTATGCTGATAAAATGAAGAGGGCTCTTGGAGTAAAGATCGGACCCAAAACCTGGAGTGTTGGATCATCGAAGGCACAAAGATCATCGAAGGCGGTCATGACTGATGACAACAGTGATGATGACTTCATGCCTCCTAAACGAGCAAAGATTAGACCCAAATCTAAGAGTGTCGTTGGAGGATCGAAGAAGGCAGTCGTCGCTGATGACAATAGTGATGATGACTTCATGCCTCCTAAACGAGCGCAGATCAGACCCAAGTCTAAGGGTGCGTTGGAGGATCGAAGAAGGCAGTCATCGCTGATGACAACAGTGATGATGACTTCATGCCTTCAAACGAGCGCAGATTAGGCTAAGTAAGGGCAATCGTTGAAATGTAATTTAGATGTGTAGTACATGTAATATTGTTATTTTCAAATTTCTTTTATTGTGTACTAGTATCTCAATCGATTTATATTAATTGTGTGTTGTATCTTCTCAATTTAAACGTCGCGAAATTCTGTGGCCATGTGAGCACCTTTCCCCACCTCCTTTTAAAGAAATTCTATATATAGGTTTGATATATAGCCACTAAGTCAGTTTTAAACAAATACTTTCAAAGAGGGGTCAGTTTATAATTTTTTTTTTTAGGACATAACAAAATGGATTGCCCTAAGTTTTAGATCTCAGACACCACCACACACACACCGCACAAAACCCTCCACACTCCCACACCCCGCCGCCGCCACCACACCCCGTCGCCACCCACCCGCCGCCGCCACCCTCCCCGTCCCGTCCTTGCCCGCGGCCTCGTCTCTGTCGCGTCGCTTGCGCGTCCTCCCTGTCCCCGTCCTCGACGCCCTCGCCACGCCGTCCCGTACCGCGCCGTCTCCGTCGCCCGCGCCTCGTCCCCGTCCACATCCTCGCCACCCTCGCGCGCAGTCCCGTCCCCGTGCCTTTCTCCGTCGCTCGTGCTCTCTGCACCCCGTCCTCGTCGTCCCATCCCCGCACACGCGTCCGTCGTCGATCGTCTGCGCCGTCTTGTCGCCGGCACCACCTTCGTGTGACTTGTTCTTTCTTTTTTTTCTTATTGTATGGATTTAGATAATTACTGTATAATTTTCTTACTTTGTATGATTGTTTGTTATATATAGTGCCATGGTTTTGATATCCGTCCCCGTCGGCCCTTGCCGGTCTATGGATTCAGATTTGGTATATTTCTTTTATAGCTATTGTTTCATTTCGTGTTTATGAAAATTATGCGACCACTTGAACATAGATATTTTTATCTAGGAGGTATGTGAACCGGAAATTCCAACCGACCATTTTGTCGGACAAGTTAAAATTTAGTTGAAAAAAAAACGATGATTTGAAGAAAAATTGAAAAAAAATAAGAAGACAAGATGAAATTGGAGTTGTATGTTGCCGATGTCGTCGATGATCAAGATCAAGGATTCAATATGGATGAAATGTGCTTGAAGATTAGAAAGATTAGAAAATATGCCATTAATAAAGAGGCTGGTATCATTATGTTGTTGATCAATTTTTTACCTTAGTTGTGATTTTGATCGCATTTGTTGTTGCATTTAGATGCTAGATAGTTGTATGTTCTTTCAATGTTTGTTTTAGATGCTCTAGATAGTTGTATGTTGTTTTATGAGAACTATGTATGAACTTAATTTAGATATTTGTATGTCGGTTTCAAAATTATGTGTTGTGATTGCTCAAGCTAGTGCATTTGTAAGTGTGTAGACATGAAACTTTTTTGTAATAGGATATGGCGTGTCAAGTACGCTACTCCACTTGTCGAGAGGGGTTCTCACAAGATCCAAGTTCATGATTCAGCTGTGAAGGGTCAGTCAGTTACTGGTATGGACAATCTTTTGTTCTCTATACATTTGTCACTCATGTTTCTTTGTAATATCTATCTAACATGTTTTCTTTTGTTTCCTTTCATAGGTTGTACCGTGCAATATACGGCTTCAGTTTAACGAGCTAGTAGACAACACCGTCAACTTTGATGTTCACGGAACATGTACAAGATACGTGTCAAGAAAGAAAAGTATAAGACCTACTTCTGGGGGCACCGTTTGGCCGAGCTTTGCCACGAATAAGCTGAGCGGAGGTGATTCCTTCATTTTTTGTATGGATGGATCACAACCTCGGATTTCAAGCTTGTCTTCACCGGCAATGTTAGGTTCGATGATGACGCGAGTATGGAGGAGGATGACGAGAGTGCCGAGGAGAGTGACGAGGGGACAACCATTGATGGATGTCGTCATCGCCCAAAGAGTCTCTGGTTGACTGTGAGTGGGAGCGTCTTCTTCAAAGACTACCTCCCCGAGATTAGCTACATTGGAGTGCCTTTTGTGCAGCGTCTCACGACTACTAATCTCAATGGAAATCTCATGGTACATATGTTTCTAAAATCTCTTCATCTTGCTATATTTGGTTATGTTACAATGTATTTGTTGCGGTTTGTGTGACTTACTTGTTTTCTTGTTTCATGTGTGTTCTTGCAGAACAATACTAGGGCGATAGCAGAAAACGTTGGCATTCGCCTACTGGACTTTGGTGTACGTCTTGGAGAGGCAGGAAGGGTCACACGCCATTCTGTACACCATGGACAGTGACGGTCGCATTGTCTTCAACTCTCAGGCGTGGAGGAGTTCCATTCGCCACGTAATTTGGAGGTTGGGAAGGCTATCGTCATGACTTTGAGGAC